>CM070823.1:1946196-2031196 GCA_036326025.1 Chrosomus eos
TGAGTGAGGTGGGTGATGTGTGGTGAGTGAGTGAGTGAGTGAGTGTGTGTGTGAGTGTGTGAGTGAGTGTGTCTTTATAAATGTGTCCCTTACTTTTGTTTGTAGGACTTTTGTTGTTGTGATTCGAGTTCTCCATTAATGTCTGACAGAAATGACGAGTTCACAGGTTTGAAATGACAAATGACGACAGAACTTTAATTTCTGTGTGTTTTTCCCTGTAAAGCGTTTGTTGCAGAACGAGTGAGACGTGGACGTTCATATCAGAGGTATTTTTATACGAGGACGACGACGATATGAACAAGGGCTTCATGGAAGGAAAGGGAAATATTAATAACTGTAGATAATCACTGCTGATGTTATAGAGCTGTTTCAGGCCAGTACAACTCACAATCACTGACCAACACATTCATCATCATATTTATAAATATAAATATGCTGACGAAGTTATAAAGTCCATTAGACTTATTCTTACATGTTTTGGAATGAACTGTCACTTTGCAAAATATCTTAATAGAAAAATGGCTGATAAAAATGTTCATTTACATCGAGAAAAATGTTTCTCACTGTAAAAAATGATAGTTTGACCTTGTTTTCAAGCACAAATATAAAAAAATTCTTTAATCAAGATACATTTACTGGAGAAGAAGCAAAATGAAGGGTCGGTTTATGTTTTTTAATAAGTTTCATAGCTATAACCTTCATTTTCATGCTGTATAATGTGGATGTATTATAGTGACGGTCAGTGTTTAAATCCTGAGAGTTGAATTTAATGGAATAAAAATGTCCTGCTTTATTCTGACATTTTAAGTGCATAAAAAACACATTTGAGATGTTTATATCTGTTTTTTTTACTGTGTAATGAATATTAAGAATTAATAACTGTATATTAAGATCCATGTTTATCGATTACACACAAACATCAACCAACAAAAAAAAAATCTGTATTAATTACATTCTTCAGGAAAGAACAACAGAATGACAATAAATATGAAACTTGAACGCGTTTGTCTTGAGTGTGTGAGTGTGTGTGTGTGTGTGTGGGGGGTGGGGGTGATTGACACTAAATATGTATTTGCTAAAGGAAATATTGGTGCTTGAAAGACTAAAAAGTATAAATACAAGATTAATATATTGAAAATGAATGAACTTTAGAAGCATTGCTGACATACATGTCAAATAACACGATCATTAAACAGCATATTAATCAATGTTACTGAATGAAATGTTGCCAAAAAACAAATTTTCTCTGGTTTTTGCTCAAAATGTTGCCTTTTTATGAAACTTACCCAGATTCAATTGTTGATTTAAAAGAATGCATGAAGCTAAATTTATATATTGCATGTTCAGATTGCATACAACAAAATACACTGGTGACCATTTCATTTTTAGAGAAAATATACATATATTAAAAATGCTGCTGCTGACTGGCAACTTAAAAACAAAAATAATGGTGGAAAAAGTTAGTATGTGGAATAAATGTGGGTTGACGTTATTAGACTATAAAAGCATCAGTGTCTAAATGAGTCTGATACAAACTTTACAAAATAAAAAACACTGCAATATTCAAGCAGGTGCTTAATTTTACTTCACCATAAAATTCATATATTTACTGTATTGTTAATTCTCAAAATTTAACTTAACTCAACAGTTCAAAGGTCATGAGTATTAATAATTAATAGTAGTCAATAATTTTATCCCTTTAAACTCAATCTTTGATCACCAAAATGACATTTTGCCTTTAAATATCTTGAATGTAACTCGACACCCTCGCCTCATTTAGTATGCGCGGTTCTATGAATATGCAAATGAGCCCCGCCTCCACTCACTCACTCACTCAGAGATCCACTGGTTGACGATCACACGTTGATCTGATTGGTCAAGGTAGTTTGTGACGTCAGAAACACCAGCGATTTCAGTGTTTTTGAGACTGTCTTTGGTTCACTGCAGTTTTAAGCAGAAAATACTCAGCAATGCTGTCGACTTATGAATTTACACATGATTTGTCTTAGGTTTGAGAAATATGAACAGCAAATACAAATAAGAGACAAAAAAGTATATATTTTTCCCGTTTATTTCTTCAATGTCATCTAGTATGAGACAGTAAAGTGAAGACGTCAGTGAACATCTGTGTGGATAAATGCAGTTCAGAGAAGAAAGTACATTAATAATAGAATTCATAAATGATAATTACAGTAATAAAACAGTCTGCATTGGTATTGTTAGGAACAGAGAAGAAGAAGAACAAATGTACACGTGAAGGAGAAAGGAGGCACCCGTGTCGCTCGGTCGACCGTTGATGACATCATCAGCACATGCGCGTTTGTTTAGGATGGGAAGGATTAAAAATGATGACATTTACACTTTTCAATCGTTTTAGTAAAAGTAAGATGGAAGATTCGCCTTCATCCGTCCTAATAAACCAGTTCATAACGTCCACTCCTCGACAGAAAACAGCATGTGAACCAAAACAAACAAAGATGGAGTCGCTGGTCGGCCCGTCGGGGGGGTGGTGATGATGATGATGATGATGATGCGGGCCGAACTTCGTCAACACCATCGATCGCTCGTGTCGAAACCGCTCGTCAGATCCGTCTTCGTCTACAGGATGAACTTTCCCAGGAAGAAGCCGATGAAGATGGCGGCGATGACGACCAGGAGCGACGGGAGCGAACTGGTCGTGGACTCTCGTCCAATCAGAGACCTGGAATTGGCCGTCGCGTGTTCGCTGCGCTGGAACTTTCTCAGTCTCAAACCCTCGTCCTGAAGACGAACACAAACAAAACAAACAGCATTGGTTTATCTCAGGGGTCTCCAACCTTTTGTCCTTTCAGAGCTACTTTTAAAAAATGAAAGTGGCCATGTTATACAATACTTAAATCTCTTTAATAATGTCTCATAACTCTCATATTAACAACTATACAAACTCAATCAAAGATGACAGTTTTTATAGAAAATAGTTGCAGATTATACTGTAAAAACACATAACTATAGTAGATTTTATAGTGCATCATAATGAAATGGTATGAAAATTTCATGATTATAGTGACCAAAATGATCACGGTTATCACAGAATCTTGTTCAAAAAGCACTAATACTACACAATAAAATCAATTCACCAAATTGTATGTCGAAACCAACAAATAACATAAAATTGGACTTTTTGTTTACATAAACAAATGATGGCCAGATTTTAAAGGAGTGTCTTGCAACATGTTATCTACAGGTTCAAATAAAGTTTTGACAAAAAAGGTTTTATAAAAAGATATTCCTCACATTTTTCAGCTTTTAAATCTTTTCTAAAGTCAGCACTGCTAACTTTGCTTGATTTAAACTTTGTTTGATTTTCTGAACACGTTAGTGTTCGCTGATTGGCCGAAACACCGGGACACGCCATTTTTAAAAAGGCTGTAAACACACCGATTATAGCCAAAATATTTACTCCAGAAACGGACTCTATGAACATGTAAAACAGTGAGAGATGGAGCTCTTAATCTTTACGCTGAGGAGAAAATCCATCGCAACTGTGAGGAGATCAAGAGGAACATGATTCTGTGTTTCTGCTCAGCAACACTGGACATCAACCACACGCTAATAACTATAGTTCTATATAATAACGTATTAGACAGGACTGTTAGACAGATCGTAAACTGATGAACGTGGAGAATGCGAGCGCTGTGAGCTCAACCGTTATCAGCACCGTCAAAATAAAAGTTCCAACAACAAGCGTGTCTCACGTCACTTCAGAGTTCCTACTGGCGCTTGGGGGGGATTAATCAAAATTAAGTGAGTTTTTGCTTAAAAAAAAAAAGCAAAATTATCTGCCAATGGGGTCAGAAAAATAATGTTAATTCAAACAGAAACAAGATTATTTTTCTCACCCCATTGGCAGATAATTTTGCTTGTTTTATTGTTAATATTGTTAATATATTGTTAATATATTGTTAAATTTCCCCCCACAAAACAAGACTTAATATCTTCCGTCATTTTACTCATCTAGGAAATGCTTCTTGATATAAGAATTTTTTGATATTTGGACTGGAATCAAGACCAAAATATTGAGAAAGAAAGTCTTTTTTTGCAGTGTATATGTAGGAGCCTATGTATAATTTTGTTGAAAATGTTGTGTAAGAATTTATAGATTTATATGCATTTATGTAAGTTTCCGTTTTCCTTTAATAATGTAATGAGGTGGGCTGTACCTATGATGTCAGAGTGTTTTAGTTAGACGGAAGTCAGATGAAGGTGTGACCAATCGAGGAAAGGGACAGTTTTGAGACCGTGTGGGAGATTTGATCGCTCTCTGATTTCCTTTATTTGTTTTACTGATTTATGATTGTCACCAGAAGAAATAAAAGGAAGTTTATGGTACACTTGTATTTCCTCGAAGAAAAGATGGTCACTACAGTATATTTGTGGCAATAACCAACACCACATTGTATGGGTCAAAAATATCGATTTTTCTTTTATGCCAAAAATCATTAGGATATTAAGTAAAGATCATGTTCCATGAACATATTTTGTAAATTTCGTACGGTTAATGTATAAAACATGTATTTTTGTGAGTGAATGCAGCACATTCTTGAATATAAATGCAAAACTTTAAAGGAGATTTTCTCAATGTTTAGATTTTCTTGCACCCTCAGACTCCAGATTTATAATAGTTGTATCTCGGCCAAATATTGTCCTATCCTAACAAACCACACATCAATGGAAAGCTTATTTACTCCGCTTTCAGATGATGAATACTAGTGATGCGTGGGTCGTCTCATAACCCGCGGTTGGGGCGGGAAAGAAATTGTCACTTTATTTGCGGGGCGGGTCATTAAAAAACAAAACCATGTGTTGCGTGCAAATTCCAGCCTATATTAAATATTTGGGAACATATATTTTCATATTTGATTAGGTTCTTTGATAAGGTTACAATACGAAGGCCGTAGCAATGTAACTTGCGTGATGTCCCCAAACCTTTGGCATCACGTGACACGTCACGAAAGCGGCGCGCTAAGCATGCTCATATTCATAATCGTCTGTTGTTGCCAGTTTACAGGGCGATGCTTCCAAGCACTTTCAGGCTGAAATAAAGGCCGTTTTCATTTACATTACAATGTCTAGTATGTCTATTTAAAGGGGTCATATAATGGTACATGCACTTTTACAAGTTGATTGTACTGAAATGTGTGTTTTAAAATATGATAAAAATCCATCCAGTGATTTTGTTTTAATCTCCTTATATGTTTTCCCCTGCCTCAAATCGAGCCGTTCGTTTTTGTGACATCAATAAAACGGATGCCCCTCCCACGATTGTTGATTGACAGCAGCGTTTCAACACAGACCCGCCCTCGCTCGTGAGTGAGCTGTCAATCATAGGGTGACCTGTCGTGACCGGCGCGGTCATTGTTGATACTGGAGCACTGTCTATGATGGGGTCTAAGCGATTGTGTTGTTCTGTTCTTGGGTGTAATAAGGAACACAGCAGTCACTTTAATGTTCCTAAATCCGAACCGCTGAAGACGCAGTGGTTTGTTTTCGAAGGGAATATTCCCCACGATCAACGTCAATGCTTTCATGTTTGCGTGAATCATTTCACACTAGTGTTGCACGGAGTACCGATACTTCAAAAGTATCGCGATACTCGGAAATTAAAAACGTCACGATACCAAAATTTATTAGTATCGATACTTTTTTCTCCTCACGCACGCAGCAAAAGAAGCTGCAGCTCTCATGTGACAAACACTACAGCGAATTTTTGTCCCGCCAAAGTCTTATTTGATCGGTGAGTAATGTAACTTAGATGCGCGTGTGACAGGGCGCATGTTTAACTGAGAGAAGAGAGAGAGAGAGAGAGAGAGAGAGAGAGGAGAGAGAGAGAGAGAGAGGAGAGAGAGAGAGAGAGAGAGAGAGAGAGAGAGAGAGAGAGAGAGAGAGAGAGAGAGAGAGAGAGAGAGAGAGAGAGAGAGAGGAGAGAGAGAGAGAGAACCTGCATGGTCGCGCGCGCGCACGCACTCTATCTGCGGAGCCAGGCGAAAGTAAACAAGGCTTCCGTCTCAAAACTAAGCGCTGTCTTGCTCTCTCCCACATATTAATCAAAATAAATCGACACGATGGTATGGTCTGAAAACTAAATTTTCATGTGGAGCATTCGGAGATTTGTTTTCCTGAATTACCGCTGGGTGTGAATTGTGCTACAATATGTTGCCTTAATTATCTTCTCTGAAAAGCGTTCCGCACATTCAGCTGATATAAACCACACTTTAAATAAACGAAAACAAACCTATCCAGTGATGATGTTTTCTGTGATGACACAAATCTTGTGGGATGTCCTAAACTGCGGGGATAATCACACAACGCGCACACGTCCGATAATGACACGTCCAATTCGCGAACTAATGACTCATTTGAACCGATTCGTTTTAATGAATGGTTTAAACAACTGATCTGTCCAACACTGAACTCACGAGACATCTGAATCGGTTTATAACTAACACTTTACAATAAGGTTTCATTTATTACATAGATTACATAAAAATAAAGTTTGCTTACTCAAGTGTAAGCTTTAAAACAAATAAAACCACTTGTTAGCATGAGACTACTTTTTTCCACACACTGCTATCAGGAATCGATAAGAGAATCGTTAAAGAATCGGATCGATTAGCAGAATCTTCAGTGGCATGGATATTGATAAAATCTTATCAGTTCCTGTTAACTCTTATGTTGCTTATGACAACTGAGATAATGGTGCTAAATTTATTATTTTTTTACCTTGAATGTCATTGCTCTAATTTATTTTTTATATTTTGTTCAAATGTTTAACATATCTGCTGTTCATATGTTCATTTATTAGTGTGGTGTGTATGATTAGAATGTTGTCCCGGTTTTAAAATAAAGCACAGCAATGATATTTGAGAGTGTTTCTCCCTTTTCAGGAAAAGTATCGAAAAAGTATCGAAATCGCAATACTTGACTTGGTATCGGTATCGAAACAATAATTTTGGTATCGTGACAACACTATTTCACACCAGACTGCTTTATAGACGAGGGTCAGTATAAAGCTGGTTGGAATCAGTACCAACTATTCGTGTTCCTGCTGCACCTCCAGAAGAACTGAAGTGAGTGTAGCATTTTATTAACCTTTATATTCATATTTATATTAATCTTTGCAGATCGCTAGCTTCACAAATGCGGCTAATGTTTACACTCAGGGTACATTACGGCATGTTTTCTATGTACGACGTTCTCAATATAATTCATAATCCCACGTTATAATGAACAACGCGTTATTGTTATTGTGTTACAAACATGTACGCACAGAACAGAGGGGCGGAGTCAGCGAAGCTCATTATCATTTAAAGGCACATGCACTGAAACGGCGTGCTGAAAACAGAGCTGTATTTGACCAGGTAAAATAAGTGTTTTCTTACAATACTAATGAGAATTTTTAATTAAAGTATATTACAAACTTTTAATTTAAACCCTAAAGAATCATATTAGCTTGTACAAAAAAGGCATTATATGACCCCTTTAATAGTCGCGGGTGCGGGGCGGGTTGTAAAAATACATACAGTGGTGCGGGGCGGGCCAAATAATTTCATAAAAGTGGGATCTGCGGGTTGGAAAAAAAGCCGACCCGCGCATCACGTAGGGCTGTTTTCGACTAAGGATTTTCATAGTCGAATCTGATTCGTTATATTTTGCCGTAGTCAACTGATAGTCGATCCTTTTTTTTTCACCAGACGTCCCGTTTTTCCCAGGACAGTCCCGTATTTCAACTCTAATTTTAGTGTCCCGACTTATGAAAAAATCATGATTTGTCCCGTATTTCATCGCTAACATACATGTAATTTTACATATTATAGGTTTCGTTGAATAAGCGCAAGACAGAGAGGGAGGGAGAGAGCGAGCGAGAGACCTTGTGTGTGTGTGCTAGCATTAATTACACGCGCGCACAGAGAGGGAGAGCGCGAGAGACCTTGTGTGTGTGTGCTAGAGTAGGCTACTCATTAATACGCACGCGTCTCCCCAAAGATTATACTAATATAGGGTTTATGTCTGTATTGACAAAAGAGTGGTAGAACTGTTTGTTTGTAAAGTTAACAAGCCTTACCCGTTTCAAATGAGCCATGTTGGTTGTCGTCGTGTGATATGAAAGAAGCTGCTGGCACAACTTGCACTTAACTTTCTGTGGGTCATCTTTAACCTTCTCGAAATACTCCCATACTTTTGATGATTTTTTAGAAGCCATTGTGAGCCAATAAATCCGTAAATGCTAACAAATGTGGACGTGGTCCAGACGTTACAGGCATGTAGTGTGCTGCTGGCTGCTCATTGGTTGCATACCGCGCGCGGCGCGCCTATTTTGAAATAACGAACTTGAGCGCGCAAAAGACGCAATATGTGAACAGACCCCCTACTATTCGACGACTATTAGAAGTCAGCCCTACTAATGTGTACATCTCAATTTCAAAAAGTTGACCCATGTGACTGGTTTTGTGGTCCAGGGTCACATATTGTCCCAGCTCTACACACTAGTGAGTGAGTGAGTGTGATTGGTGCTTCACCTTGAGCTGGCGGTTCTCCTCGTTCAGCTTGATGGCCTCGCTCTGCAAGCGTTTGCACTCCTCCAGAACCTTCTTCTTCTCCGAGTCGTCCAGGGCGGCGCTGACGGGCTTGGGTGGCAGCGACCCGTCCGCTTTAGAGGAGTTTAGCACGCTAGCAGATTTAGCTGGAACGTCGACGTCGTTCTGGGGGAGTTAGGGAACATGAGGTCAACAGAGGCACTCGGGAGACCCGTACAGAAGATGATGAACAACGCCACACTACAAGCTTTGAAACACACCATTTTAATTCAGCCGGTATTAAAGGTCCCATGTTGTACAACTTTCTGAAGTTTTAGTTTAGGTTTTGATGTCCTTAAGAATATATATTTGCGGTATAAGTAGCAAAAAACATCTCAATATATGTTTCCAGCTCTTTCTCAGGAGCTCTGCCAAGAACAGCTGGAGTTTGGCCTGTCTACTTAATATTCATGAGCCCTCTTCTGATTGGCCTGTTGTTTTCTGAGTGACCCACCATTGGTCGGGGAGGAGACTGAAGGCGGGACTGAGTAGTTCTGACATCACAAATATACGGAAGTCACAACGGCTCGTGAAAAGACACAGCTACTTAGTAATAATAGTAATAATATTTAGTATTAATAATAGTATTTATGCAGGCTGTGTGCATGTGTCTGTGGATCCACTGTTTTGAAACTTATATGGTAGTTTAATAACCCCTAGACCTCTGATATCATGAACACAGCCAGGACATTTCAGTTTTGACAATATGGGACCTTTAATATTCAACAATAATATTGATCTTCCTGCATTGACACCATTATGTGAGGACTGAGCTGGACGATGACATCAGTTTTCTCTAGAGCGGCTATAGCTATATATAAATGAACTAAATTAATAACTTTATGACTTTATAAAAACAAAATGAACTATCACTGAACTTAAGCTGGACTGTGATGCTATTTTCTTCTAGAAACAAACTTTGAATATACGAGGAAGCCTCATTTAAAATGTCTGATTTCTAGACCTGAGATTATATATAAATATATCTGTGATATAAATATCTCTATAAAGATGACTTTACATGTGTCTCCTGCTGACCTTTGACCTACCCTACTAAAGGCTCTCTGGCCTGAGCACGTGTCCTGCCTGCTCTGACCTGTGACCTCTGACCCTGCAGTGCCGGTGACCTCTGACCCTGCAGTGCCCGTGACCTCTGACCCTGCAGTGCCGGTGACCTCTGACCCTGCAGTGCCGGTGACCTCTGACCCTGCAGTGCCCGTGACCTGACCCTGCAGTGCCGTGACCTGACCTGCGGTGCTCCGGGTTCTAACACTGGCTGTGGCGGGAGTGTGTGGCGGCCGGCTGGACACCGGCGAGCAGTTCTTCGTCCAGGCCAAATCCGGAGCGGCACTGATCTAGTGGGAAACACTCCTGGCCTTAGAGCGCAGCAGAGAAACAGGAAGTGATGTGTGTGTGTGTGTGTGTGTGTATGTGTGTGTGTGTGTGTGTGTGTGTGTGTGTGTGTGTATTAGGGCTGCACAATTTAGGGGAAAAAATGTAATAAAATTGCACTAGGTTTGCTGTGCTCATTTACAATTATTCATTTTGTAGATGGTTTTATCTAAAGTGGCTTACAGGGTTCTTATAGTTAGCTAAAACCATTAAAGAAATGTTACTTGATTTAAATAAACATTAACTAAAATCAAATATATACTTAAAATGATTTTATTTCAGCTAGCTGTCAAAGCAACATTTCTCATTTTCATTTAGTTTTACTTGAGGTACTAAAATAATTAAAACTTAAATAAAAATGAATAACAACTATTTAGATATATATATATATATATATATATATATATATATATATATATAAAAAACAATAACTAATAAAAAGACAAAAACAGAATAAAAATACTGAAATGTTCAAATTAAAACAGATGATAGAATAATAAAAACTAATTCAAAACATTAAAAAACAATAAAAAAATATGCATATGAAATTAAAATAACACTGATTATCTGTAGGGCTGCATAGTTTGCTCAAAATTGTGTGATTATATATACATATATCTTAATTAATAATAATAATAATATATGATTAAATACTAGCTTATATATATATATATATATATATATATATATATATTTAAAATAAAAAATGGTAACAAGGAAAAATAATTTTATTTTCATTGCTTTATTAATTTATTCGTTTTCGAAAGTAAAAAAAGCTTTTATTTTGGCAGAAAAACGCAAGAATCCCTTAAAGCTCAACCATTTATTTTTTAAGCGCTTCTCATAACAATTTGATGAATATGAATAGGATTATGAACATTATCCAGCTTATTTTGCAAGCTATTTTCTGTGCGTTTTATTAGCCGCTGTAGGTAAACAAATAAAACAACTAGAAGAATAGCAAAGTGCAGTGAACGGTACAACTATTTGCTTTAAAATGTGAATAACATCAAACTGAAGAATTTCTAGTTACTGTAATAAATAAAAAAATAAAAAAATGCTGTAAGTGGTTTCAGGCGTTTCGCTAAATTAAGCAAGAGACATTTTTTAAGATATGAACATGTTCAATTAATAATAATACATATAAAACTCATTTAATGTGAAAATAAATCTGTACCTGTAACACATTCAAATGCAAAACAGGTTTAAAATGTATATTCAAAACTAAGATATCAATATACGTGAATTAGAGGTTGATTAATACTGGATTTTGCTGATACGATAATGTTTAAAGAAAGGCAATAAAATGATTATTGTGCTTATATAGACTAGTAAAATCTATTTATTGAATGTTTTAAATAATGTTTCTAATTATAAAAAAGCGGCGCATTTTGATTTTGAACATGCAGCGGTTGCATTTATTTTATCAAAGCTTTTGGTTTTACCATTTTAGACTTTTTATGATTTTAAACTTAATTTTTAAATTGAATTCGAGAGAAATAAAACCACGTACAGCACTTTAAAGTTAAGGGTGAAGTTCCGAGTCGAGCTCTTTCTGCTATTAAAACAAGTTTATAACTCAGTTACTCATGTAAGAGGGTGGAGTGAAATACACACGCTCTCGTCTCCTCCCTGTCGTCTCTCTGAACCACACACACACACACTCACCACTTTATCGTTTTCAGATGGCAGCTCAAACACGCATCTGAGTTTGGAATCCATGAGCTCATCTGGTTTCGCGTCTTTCCACTGAAACACATGAAGAACAGTCAATCTCATCACACACACACACACACACACACACACACACACACACACACACACACACACACACACACACACACACACACACACACCACACACACACACTTTCTCAATGCCATGCTCAACATCCATCATGATATCCCTCTCTCTCACACACACACACACACACACACACACACACACCACACACACACACACACACACACACACACACACACACACACACTTCTCAATGCCATGCTCAACATCCATCATGATATCCCTCTCTCTCACACACACACACAGACGCTAGTTGAGTTATTTTCCCAGTTGTCTGTGATCCAATGAAACCAGACCTGAGATGCATTATATACAGAAACTTCACATCTTAACTTTTGAATTTCTAAGTGTTCACTAAACAGGATAGGATTGTTAGTTATGATGTTTCTGTAATGCCCACAAGTGTGTGTGAACAACCACTGCATTATTAATTAGATTTTTCTGACTATTAATTCATGTCAGTCTAAAACAACTGAGCTAAAGGGTGTTTGCTGCCATCAGCTGGTGTGATCATGCAGTTACAGCACCTCTACACACACACACACACACACACATGCTTAACACACACACACACACAAGCGCTCAACACACACACACACACACACACACACACGCTCAACACACACACACACGCTCAACACACACACACACACACACACACACACGCTCAACACACACACACACACGCTCAAACACACACACACACGCTCAACACACACACACACACAACACACACTCACCAAGGCTTCTGTGTCTGTGAGGGACCCCGGGGCGAAGATGGCCTGCACCATGAACTTGTGTTTGCTTTTCTCGTTGGGGTCGTAATCAAACGGCTGCAGCATAACTGCGATAAAGACAAATATTAACAATATCACCCGCATTTCTATACACTTATATAATACATACAGTCTGAACTAATCTGCACAAAGCTAAAAACTGTATTATTTTGCACAAGAAACAGTAAATAATCTAAATATGACAATAGTAAAAGCTCACATCACTAACTTTCTTCTGTGGAACAAATGGAGACATTTTGAAAGATTTTTTTTAGTTTTAAAACGAACAATAAAGAACCAAACAATGAGTCAATATTCACTGCCATATTCATGAGTTTATGAGCGAAGCACCAATATCCGATTCGCAAACGAATCATTCTGTTCACTCCCTGATGAAAAACTATTCTGAATGATTCGTTCACTGTTTTTTGAATTATTATTATATTTTTTTTATTAATCGTTTTTTAAAATGTGGTCGAGTCAATATCGATTCTCGAAAGTTACGAATCGATATTTTTTCCCCAAGTAATTCCGCAAAAATTCAACATAATATCTGATTGACGTCAATCTTATAACCAGTGTCGAGGGCAACTCATTACAAGTAACTTGAGTTATGTTCAGATTACTTTTTAAAGTAACTAGTAAAATTTACAACAAAATAGTTTTTTTGTAACGCAAAGTAACGCAAGTTACATTGTTTTCCCATTTTTTGACTGACAGCTCTCCTGTCCCCATGTTGAGACAACTCAAAGTGCAGAGGCGTTGTGTGTGGACATGATGGTTATTGTAGTTCTAGACTAAATGTGACTACATTTTAGATAAACCCAATCGCACGATTGACGCGCAGACGAATGTGACGATGAGAGCCCCAAATTGTATACGAGGCTATATCTCCGCAAAACTTTAGTGCATTGGGACGAAAATTGGTGCATGTCATTAAAAGCATTATCTAAAGCTACATGCAGCGTTTCGGCACAGCGCCACCTACTGGTCAGGAGATATGTAAATTGTCTCTTTTTGCTTATAACTTAAGAACGGTTTGCCTAAAAATCATAAAACTGGTCTCTTAACTCAGTGCAGCATTTTTCATGGTTTTATCTTTAGTTAACTACAAAAACCCTGGCTAAAATGTGCCGTCGGAGAAGCACGAATTAAAGACCACCATCTTGGCCAACAATTTCAGCCCTCCCAAACCGTTTCCATAGAAAATGAATGTTCTTTTCTGGCTGAATACTTTGGGTTTCTGTTTTATAACCAAGCATCAACCTCTCTCTCTCTGAATCTACACTGAAGGGATTTAAACTGCAGTTCATCCACTGGCCACTAGAGGCCGGCTCCAAAAGAGAGTCAATCCCATAGACCTCCATGTTAAAATGCCCAACTTTACAGCGGGAAAAAATGTTTACAGTCTGGTACAAAAAGTGTTTTTGGTCTATATTGCTAATTTTGCCCTTCATGACGACTGTGAGTCGGGTCAATTATTTTATAACTCATCTGTTTAAATTATATTTAGCCTTAAAGTTCTGCATAATTAAGGGCGTGGCCATTTGAGTGACAGAAGGATTGCTGCTGATGTCACTGCTAGCCGTTTGTCTGCTAACGTTAGCGTCACCTCAGCTAATCCGCCTCGCTGCACATGTTCGTTTATCCGCGAGTGACGCACGGCCAAGATGGCGACGGCCGGCTCCGCCCACTTTGGGCTTCAAAAATGCTCTTCAGAAACACTCACACACACTATTTTTGTAGTCTAGGGTTCTAACCTGAGATGGTGAGCGTGGCTCCGGGCTCGATGATCCCGCTGTTGGGTCGTACGCAGTATCTGCGCGGCGCTGTGGTCTTCACTTTGAAACATACTTTCTTCTCTGAAGGATTCTTTAGCTTCAGGTTTGCAGTGACGACATCTGTGAAAGGACCTGAGAAGAAGAGGAGAACATCACAACATGAGTTCATGAACATTAGGGGTGCAACGATATGAACATTTTGTCTGAGACGATAATTCTTTATATTGGAAAATCTGATAACCGTTAAATATTGACCAATAAAACTAAAACAATTTTTTTATATGATTTTTAGAGTCTCACCATTAAAAGCCATGTCTTAAACACACAATTATGACGTTCTTATAATTTTATGTAGCCTATATGACAGCACAAGTTGCACTTTACTTTTCCTTTTTTGAAGTGATTTCAAATATTTTTTAAGCAATTCAAGGTGAACATCTGAAGAAAAGAATCCATTATTTATAATCAGTTTTAATATATCGGGCAAATATTCTTATGTGGGGCCGATAATGATAGTATTAAAAATTAACACGTATTGCCCAATATCGATATATTGTGCATCTCTAATGAACATTCACACAAAATATGACATTTTCTATCGTGTTGTTCTGGTTAAAATCTTTATTTTCCAATCGGAACATATTTGATGTTTTAATATTCTTGTGAACTTGCAGCATTTTCACTTTCAATATGGATAAATCCCAGGAGGAACGGATCAAAGTCACAAATAATCAGGTTTAACACAACATCCTCACATTAAAAATCACACAATTAGAACACTATTTTGTAGTTTTGTTTTTGCTCATTATCTGCTTTAATTTTGCTTTAAAATAGTTGTTTTTATAAGCTTTAAATTAAACAGGCTTTATATTACACATAATAAGGATGTGGAATAAAATTATTTAAAATATTTTATTTTTTTGTATAATTTTGATTTTTCATCTGATTAATCAAAACAATAATCGATTATCAAAATAACAGTTAGTTGCTTGCAGCCCTAATATAACGCATGCATGTATTCATCTTAAAATAACTAATAAATATTAAGTAATGATTTTATATTTCTTCATTTATTAAAGTTGCACATTAACATGAAAATCCAAATGGACCATCTTTACTTTAACTCATAATCTCATATCACAGCTTAAAAATAATAATAATAATAATAATAGTTATTGAGCGAGTGTGGTAATGAGACGCCGACACGTAAAACAGAGAAGAGACTCGAACAAACACACACAAAGACTCAGTGTGTTTCAGACGCTCACTGACGCCTGCCTTTATTGAATCATGTAATTCCTCAATTACTGTAAAATCACAATTTACTGGCATTTCAGCTGCACCGTTTCTGAAGGTCATTTAAGCCACTTTCAAGTCAAAGACGCTGACCGTCTCTAAACCTCGCATGACTGAAAGCACATCACGCCATAAACTCCCACAATCCACCGGGAAAAACAACGCATGGCATGCAGATACATACTATTATAATATTTTGAGTAGGGCTGTTTTCGACTAAGGATTTTCATAGTTGAATCTGATTCGTTAGATTTTGCCATAGTCGACTGATAGTCGAACCTTTTTTTTTTTTTTTTTTAGATAGCAGCTAGATTTTTTTCCATTTCAAACAAAAGTGCTAAAAAAATTAAAAGAAAAACATGGTGTGTAACAAATACCTTTTATTCATTTAAAGCCAGATGAACAAAACATATCACACATAGTTTTTCCCGGGACATATTTCAACTCTAATTTTAGTGTCCCGACTTAGGCTATTATGAAAAAAATCATGATTTGTCCCGTATTTCATCGTTAACATATATGTATTTTTATATATTATAGGGTTCGTTGAATACGCGCAAGACAGAGAGGGAGAGAGAGCGAGAGACCTTGCGTGTGTGTGCTAGAGTCCGCATTAATTACAGGCGCGCAGGACAGAGGGAGAACGCGAGAGACCTTGCGTGTGTGTGCTAGAGTAGCTACTCATTAATACACAGCTCTTCGTGTGTTGTCGTGTGATATGAAAGAAGCTGCTGGCACAACTTGCAATTAACTTTCTTTGGGTCATCTTTAACCTTCTCGAAATACTCCCACACTTTTGATGATTTTTAAGAAGCCATTGTGGGCCAATAAATCCGTAAATGCTAACAAATGTGGTCCGACGTTACAGGCATGTAGTGTGCTGCTGCTCATTCGCTGCATACCGCGCGCCTATTTTAAATAACGAACTTGAGCGCGCAAAAGACGCGATATGTGAACAGACCCCCTACTATTCGACTATGAGGTTCATAGTCGAATCAGACCTCTCCGAATCGAATCGTCGAATCCTCGACTATTAGAAGTCAGCCCTAATTTTGAGTTAAGGTTTATTTTAAGCAACAAAAATGTTTGTGGTAAGTGATGTCATTGTGGTAAATGCAACTTTTATATATATCCCATATTTATATTTATACCAGATTTATTATATATTTATATCAAGAACACGGTTTAATTGCTGCAATTTGCTCACATGCTCTGATAATAATAGCTTTGTAGGACTTTGTAGGAAAAATAATTGTAGATGAACTGAAGAAGAATAAATTATAATTTAGACAAATATATGTCAAAATATTGACATTTATATATTATTATAATATATATGTAAATATATAATATATATATATATATATATATATATCTCGTCCAATTTTTGTGTTACTCTAAACCAGGTGTGCCCAACCCTGCTCCTGGCGATCGACTGTCCTGCACAGTTCATCTCCAACCCTAATCAAACACACCTGAAGGTCTTCAATTAAGGTCTTCAGGATTACTTGAAAATTAAAGGCAGGTGTGTTTGATCAGGGTTAGAGATAAACTGTGCAGGACAGTCGATCGCCAGGAGCAGGGTTGGGCACACCTGATCTAAACGAAAGTGTGTTTATTTTAATGTCTTTATTTATATTTAATTCAGATTCACAAAAATTGAATAAAAAATCTAATAATAATACAATTATATATATATATAAAAAAAAATTTAATAAGAAATAAATCACTTATATTTTTAAAAAGTAATTTTCGGTTTCGGCTTAATTAGCGCGATTTCATTACGCCAATGAGCTTCATATTGACCACCAGAATTTGCATGGAAATTTACGTTTTATTTATATGACAGAAAGCAGGACAATTTGGTCCAACAAGCATCTCTCCTCACAATCAGATCCCGCTCCAGCTTTTCCCGATGGTCTTTTGGATCAGATGAACGGAGATGATGTGCAATTAGCCTTCAAACGCCAGGATCTTATGACTGAGCATGCCACATATTAGTGGATTAGCGGAGTCCTGCGGGATCAAGGAATGGATGTATTTTTGTAAACACGGTCCAGAGCACCAGATGCTCGAGCTTGGAAATTAGCTTCTGCTGAACTTGTGAGAAGGAGGATTGTTGTGTGCAACATGAGTTGAAATAAACTCACATCAGAGAAGCATCGGAGGGAATCATAATCATATGCGAAGGATGAGAGAGAAATCTAATCAGCAGGAAAAAAAACGTGACTTCGGGTCAAACGTATGCATGAACGTTCATGTTTCACATTGAACGGATTTCTTTCTGATGCCTGATAACAGTACAATACATTATAGACATGTTTACAGTAGATATACCTGAATAACAAAAAAAAATCAGTTTTTCATGCAATTTTGAGTCTATTTTGCCTCCATAACATTTCAGATTAGTAGAAAGAAAACACCCAAAATACGTATTATTTAAGTGTTTATTCTATTCACTTGATCTATTTGTAGATTTTAATACATAAAAGGCGGTGTATATTCTGAAGGTTTGTTCATTTATCATATTATATATAAAAAATGTCTGTTTCAGTCTATTTTCTGATTTATATCCCAATGAATTTTTTTTATTTTTTATTTTATTCGTTTAAAAACTAATACAACGACAGCATTTAACATGAATGAAAAGGAGCAGAGAGAAGTAAAAACTTATAATGTCTGTCCCCTATCAACACAAAATCATTTACAATTATGATTCTGATGTTGAAATTGTGATTATGAAACGTTGCATGAATCAACGTTTTTCATGCAGTTTTTTTGAGTCTATTTTGCCTTCATAACATTTTAGACTAGTAGAAAGAAGACATCCAAAATGCGCATTTAAGTGTTTATTTTATTGCACTTGATCTATTTGTAAATTTTAATACATATATTTAAAGGCGGTGTATATTCTGAAGGTTTGTTAATTTATCATATTATATATTTTTCTATTTTCTGATTTATATCCCAATGAATTAGGAATCTGGCTGTATTCAATGTTCAGAAATGTATCCAAACGCATATTTAATTAGATAATGCAACATTATGTAACATTTCAGGAAACCTGCAGAATTGGGATTAATCAACTGGGGAAACATGGATAAACCTTTACATGAACACATGGAAAATGCCTATTTCAAAGCCAACAACCTGCAAAAGCATCACACTCGATGCCAACATGTGATTTCTGCCGTTAATAATCCACAAACCGTTTGAGATAAACAGATATTTAATGCATTTCGCTTCCACTAATGCAGACGCCAACCTGAGCATCAAGAAAACTCAATTGTTAAATTTTGCCTAAAAAAAAACATCATGTGAATGCAAAAGCAATGAGGCGAGGTCAAACAAAGTTCACAGCTAAAGTCAATCAGACATGATGCTATATAATGGTCACAATTGTATTCATTTCCCATTTCATGGTTTTTAGACAAGGCCATTACACACGGATTACACGTCTCTCAGGAATACGCAGAATAAAGGGGCGGGCCTGGGTGAGTTAGTTAGTAGTGTCTTAAACTGGCGGTTATGGTAAGGGGCGGGACATTTCCCAAACACACTCGAAGCGCTCGACCAATCACAACACACTGATCCAGCCGACCGACCAATCACAACACACTGATCCAGCCGACTGACCAATCACAACACACTGCTTGATGAACTTGTGTGATGAAATGGAGATAGAAGTGGGAGAAACTAAAGAAATGGTGACCAGCTCCTAAAATGTGTGTGTGTGTGTTCCTCATTTTTCAGGTGTGTATATTCTGCGTGTTACGGGCCCGAACTCACAAACTGTAACGTAACCGCATGGAATCCTCTCGGGAACGGACTCTCCTATGAAGACTTCTCTTTCCCTGTGTTTGCTCTGAAAGATGAGAATCAGACTCAGGCCACCCGAAAGGTGTGTGTTGTGTGTGTGTGTGTGTGTTTGAGTGTGTGAGTGTTCATCAGTGCAGTTTTAAACGGTATCTACTCTGCTTTTCTTCATGCTCATCTGTGTTGTTCAGTGTGTAATGTTGCTGTTTGATCATGAGAAAGCTCCAGTTCTTCTCTATATCAGTGTTTCTGAACTCCTGAAACGCCTCCATTGTATCTTGAGTTTCTCCCGGGAACTAGGGGTGTCACGATTCTCCAAATCCTCGATTCGATTACATTTTCGATTCTAAGGTCACGGTTCGATTCGATTCTCGATTTTTACATTTATTTTTTTTAAGCACAGTTTGCGATGCCATTTTTAGACTAGACTTTTATGTAATATAATATATGACCTTTGTTCGCAATGTACCACACTACATTGTCAAATTTAAAACATTTATTAACAAAATAATGTTACAATAACTTATATCTTCAGTCAATTAGAAACTTAAGCAAAATAACCTGCCATGTAGTTTCTCTTTTGTAACTGCAGTCTTATTCACAGAAGATGACATTCAAGTTCACAACACAACAAACACGGTTTAACAGATACATGTTTTCCTTGCTTTACCTCGGTCAAAGTACAAACATGACTGTGAAAAATATTAGTATTTAATGTAGAATTTAATTAAATGCATTTATGATGAAATTACAACATTTTCGTGTCATGTTCATTTTGACCACGAACTGTGCGCTGTCCCTTTAACTCGGCGCGTGCAGCAAAAATAGACTCGGTGCGGAAATGAACGACACTTGTCTCATTCGTGGAGGAGGTGGAGAATCAAGTTATTTGTGACATGCTAGATTTATTGTATAAAGATTTATACTTTTCTGAGTCTGCTGTTTTTGTCAATTTAAAGTTTTAATTTAAAAAGTGGAAGAATGGTTCACGCACTGACGCACATACAGTAGCAGAGCTTGCAAAGTGTGGCTTTTTTAAGCGCGAACTTTGAACGTGAATGTGAACGTTGTCAACATAACTCACTGGAAATCAGAAATACTCCCACTGTCCCACACCGGCGACTTTAGTGAAAGAGGAGGTCAGAAGTCCTGTCGATGGGTCTCCTGCAGTAGCCATGCTATCTTTTGACTGGCTGTAACTGAGGTAGAGGACTCGCAGCACTTCAACGCTGTTTTTTTCCGCTTTGCAAACCGACTGGACGTGACATGGGGGCGTGGCAGTATCGACGATTCCATTTTTGAATTCGATTATCGAGATTGTGACTTAATTTCGATCGATTTCGATTTAAAATCGAAATCGTGACACCCCTACCGGGAACACGTCACAATATTCCTCATTATAATAATTAATGCGCAGAATAAAGGGGCGGGGCCTGATTGAGTTAGTCAGTAGTGTGTTAAACTGGCGGTTATGGAAAGGGGCGGGACATTTCCCAAACACACTCGACATCCAGTGTAGGCATGTCAGCCGTTAAGCGAATGAACACCAGTGGGCGGGGCTTATGCTGCGACGATGTATAGGCCTAACTATTGATCGATGTCTTGCTCTGGAGGTGGGCATATGCAAATGTGACATCAGTGTGACATCACAGATCCCACAATATCCAAACGAGCCATTTTTGGAGCTTGGTTAAATAAATGCGTTGTTGATAATGAGGACTACTGTACAACTTCCAGGATGTTTCAATTAGGGCTGGGAATCGCTGGGTACTTCACGATACGATACGAGATGCGATACATTGTTCACGATACCGATAATATCACGATATGGCGATACTGCGATAATCGATATATTATCAGTAATAACTCAAAATATATCATGGTTTAAGAAATACAAATATTTTTTTGTAATTAGGAAAATGAATCTCCATTATTTTTTGGGGATGAACTATTTTAGTGTAACATTGCTGCAATCAGTAGTAATAAAAATGTTTACGTCGAGCCAGCACAAACCACGGCTTTCTCACAGAGCTGCGGGTGATGCCGCGTGAGGTGTCTGTGCATGTGGTCGTGTTTCCCGTCTAGTGGACTTTTGCAAAGCCGTTCCGGGAGTCTCCCGCATATTGATAGCGTCTCCCTGATGTCCGCAAATTAGTTCTAATCTCCCGGAATCTAGAGCGCGCATGCGAGACAGAACATACTGCGCGCATAACATACACATAGCACGCGCACGACAGATAGGGAGAGAGCGAGAGACCTTGCGTGTGTGCCTCATGAAAGCTAGTCAAATCCAGTAAACTCGGATAATGAATAGAGCGTTTTATAACGGCTTTTAAGATCGATACTTGGCAAGAGCGCATCGAGAATCGATCGCGGGAGTAAATATCGTGAGATATCGCCATATCGATATTTTGGCGCACCCCTAGTTTCAATGGTACAATGACCTATTAAACGTCAGAAGATCAAGGAATCAAGTCATGTCATGACCCCTTTAACTTAAGTTATCTTTAATTTACAATTTGCAGTTAATTTCTGACCCTGCTCTAAACTGAATTTAAATCGGAACTGAACCTAATGCCGAGTTCACACTGAACGATTATAGGCCCAATTTTCGCTCGCCGACAGGTTTTGTGAGATTGCCGATAAATGCCCGAAATCACAGGCAAATCGGTGACAATCACACACATTCCTTTTCCATCAAAGCATTTTGAGAGCTGGTTCGGAGTCGGTGTCTACTCGCGAACCAGTTCTTTGTGTTTCGACAGCCAAAGAACCGGTTCTCGGCCAGGAAAACTTTTGAAAACGTTTCAAAGCGGCACCAACTCTTTGCTGGACTAGAACCGTTCTTTTACCGCGTCATGCTTACGTCGGGAGCTGGGTTACAAACACACGTGTTCTTATCGTCGTCTTCTGACCCCAATATACGATCGCAAAGCCAGGAGAAACATTTGCAGAAAGACGATGTAGTCCGCGATTGTAATTGTTATGCTTGAAGTTGGCGCAAGCGTTTCTAGCTAAGACGTAAGATGTTGGGGGAGGAGTTATAGACCAGAAAATCAGTATTTTAATAGTTATTACAATTATATCAAACGGAAACAAAGCACACACATTTGCTTGACCAGAAGCACATTGCAAAATTATTTATTTACCACCAACTCTCTTTGCAGAAACACAATCCTTGCTCTCGTCTCCCTTTAAACATTTATTTTTCTCCTTTTTGCTGCAAATCAGACAATTTGGATCGCAAATCTTGCAGGCAAATAGAGGCTATCATTTTAAATAACAATCTCGCGTTATTTCCTTATCACTTCTCGCGTGTGTTTGGTTGTGAAACGTAGATTGCGGACCAGACAGAAGTTGTCGGTTAATCTTTCTTTTGTTAAAGGGCACCTATTATGCCCCTTTTTACAAGATGTGATATTGGTCTTGGGTGTCCCCAGAATGTATTTGTGAAGTTTCAGCACAAAATACCCTACAGTTAATTTATTATAACCATTTGAAAATGTCATTTTGGGGGTCTGTTTTAAAAAGAGCTGTTTTGGTGTATATCACTTTAAATGTAAATGAGCTGCATATCCCCGCCCTGCCTTTGGATGAGGGCGTAACTTGATACCTATGGCAATATACAGTCGGTTAAAGCAGAAGCTGAAAGTGAGAGACCCGCTGTTTTTATGGCATTCAGCCGTACATGTTTGAACCAGAATCAGATGATTAAGAGTGGCAGAATAAACACAAATGAGAAGGACCAGGACATCTCGGAATGGTTATTTGATACATTTATGTACTTATAGAGTTGTAATCGCGTCCCCTTTGCAAGTATGGATGAGCAACACACACACAGACACACACAAACTGTGATAACGTTGGCGCATTTTTTTTAAACTACAAACACAAATACTGTGATAACGTTTGCTACGTACAAACGAAATTACATTTATGGAGGGACCTGTTGCGTCATGTTTACATTACTTGTCGTACAGGTGCTTATGTGAGAAGATGGCTACAGAACATACTCAGTTTTTAATAACGTTACAATATCTTTAAAATATATATTTATAAACGTGTGGTTAGACACTACAAACAAGGTTTAAATTATATATATCAGTTACACAGACATACGACGACGACAACAACTTTAGACGCATTTGTTGTTGAATTGGCTGACATAGACTGAAATGACTGTTTGCTCAAAAATCATAAAATACACTTACTTCTTCTGGAGGTGACATGGATCGCGAACAGTAACCAAAGATCCACACTTGAGGATTAACTGAAGCAAGACCTGCTTTGAATTGACCCTCGTTCACGAAACAGTCAGTCAGAAAATGATTTGCGTAAACATAAACGTATTTTTGGAAGTTTAAGTTTCGCCTTTCCTTCGTAAATAAAATCCATCCACTGCGTTTTCAGTGGCTCTGATGTCGGAAGTAAGTGAAAACTACTATGTACATTATTACATCCCACAACAGAACGCTTATGTTTCTTAGGAGACATTACCGGCTGTCGTTAAAAACAATGGAGGACGGTGTACAGATCACCGAGGGCGGGGTCTATGCCAAAACCAGTGTCAATCAAACCACGTGGGTGGGGCTTTCCCATGTTCTACGTCACAAAGTGCCGAATTCTAGATCAGCTTGTTCTGAGACAGTGCTTATGATTTATTGAGATTGTAAAAAAACCACTGGGTGGATTTTTATCATTCTAGGATGGTTTTGCTCACACACTGCCAACACACACTTATGTTCAAACACCATGTAAAAGTGAATTTTGCATAATAGGTGCCCTTTAAGTTATCTTTAATTTACAATTTGCAGTTAATTTCTGACCCTGCTCTAAACTGAATTTAAATCGGAACTGAACCTAATGCCGAGTTCACACTGAACGATTATAGGCCCAATTTTCGCTCGCCGACAGGTTTTGTGAGATTGCCGATAAATGCCCGAAATCACAGGCAAATCGGTGACAATCGGACACACATTCCTTTTCCATCAAAGCATTTTGAGAGCTGGTTCGGAGTCGGTGTCTACTCGCGAACCAGTTCTTTGTGTTTCGACAGCCAAAGAACCGGTTCTCGGCCAGGAAAACTTTTGAAAACGTTTCAAAGCGGCACCAACTCTTTGCTGGACTAGAACCGTTCTTTTACCGCGTCATGCTTACGTCGGGAGCTGGGTTACAAACACACGTGTTCTTATCGTCGTCTTCTGACCCCAATATACGATCGCAAAGCCAGGAGAAACATTTGCAGAAAGACGATGTAGTCCGCGATTGTAATTGTTATGCTTGAAGTTGGCGCAAGCGTTTCTAGCTAAGACGTGAGATGTTGGGGGAGGAGTTATAGACCAGAAAATCAGTATTTTAATAGTTATTACAATTATATCAAACGGAAACGAAGCACACACATTTGCTTGACCAGAAGCACATTGCAAAATTATTTATTTACCACCAACTCTCTTTGCAGAAACACAATCCTTGCTCTCGTCTCCCTTTAAACATTTATTTTTCTCCTTTTTGCTGCAAATCAGACAATTTGGATCGCAAATCTTGCAGGCAAATAGAGGCTATCATTTTAAATAACAATCTCGCGTTATTTCCTTATCACTTCTCGCGTGTGTTTGGTTGTGAAACGTAGATTGCGGACCAGACAGAAGTTGTCGGTTAAACTTTCTTTTGTTAAGTCATGCGTTGTGAAACCACAGATAGTCGTGCAGGGTGTAAAGAACAGTGACCCGACTACTTTGAAATCGTGAAAACTCTGCATCAAAATTATAAATTTAGGGGCTAAACTAATGGTGCTTTTCCACTACACAGTACCAGCTCGACTCGACTTTGTTTGGTTTTCCACTGTGTAAAAGTTGTACCTGCTTTCGGGTAGGGGTGTAACGATACATCGATCAAACGTCTAACTAGGGCTGAAACGATTCCTCGAGTTACTCGATTACAAAAATTCCTCGAGGCAAAAACTCTGCCTCGAAGCCTCGTTAAATTCCTATGACGCGCACTATACGCGGATCTATACTATAGCGCGTGATACATTTTGAATTTATTTGGCGCGATGGCGGAGAGTAAAGATGTCCATAAACGGCAGAGAATGTCTAAAGTTTGGGATCATTACATACTTAAAAAGGAAGAGAACAAGGTGCAATGTGTCTACTGCAAAGTAGACCTGGCATACCACAACACAACAGCTACGACTTCAATGATTCAGCATCGGAACCGCATCCACTCCATGCTGTTTCACAAGCGTCGCTGAAACAAGGTAAACTAATGGTGTGTTCACACCGAACGCAAATAGAGCGTAAATAATTAAATTTGCGTTCGGTGTGTGAACCCCTTCACTCACACACACACACACACACACACACACACACACACACACACACACACACACACGCACGCACACACACACACACACCCTTGTCTCTCACGCCCCAGTTAGATCAATTGCGGCAATGCATCACATATGCTTAAACTTTTATGTAGCCACGCAACAATAATTTCAGTATGCCTTCACTGTATACACTGCGACATGATGGAGGAACAAATATTGTAATGCAGTCTTTGCGAGACCTTGTTCACGTCTACCAAATAGTTACAGACAACAACAAAAAATGAAATTCCCCAGCCTGCTTCTCCAAATCCACTCGTACGTTTGGGGAAGACATTTAATCGACTACCAAAGTAATTGAGCATAGAACATTGTTGGCACTTATACTAAATGGGTAAAATTTGCAATAAATAGGCTTAGTTTTGGAGCCAAATGTTGGATAAATACCTTTTTTTTTTTTTTTTTTTGAGAAATAAAAGCCAAATGCTTGATCATTTTACAGCCACATCATTTTCGTTATGCATTATTTGTTTTGGTTGTTTAAAAATACACACAAAAAATTATCCGATTAATCGATCGATTAAGTGCTAGATTAATCGATTACAAAAAGAAACGATAGCTGCAGCCCTACGTCTAACGATACGATGCCTTACGCAAAATATGGATATGAGGTAACGTCACCTTTATTTTAACGGTCTCCACGTCCTCACGTAACATCCGCCGTTTCAGCCAAAGCACGCGTTTTCTTTTTCTCACATAACGTTACTGCCTGTCACTTGTGTGTGTCGGGTTGCGACTGTTGTGACTGCACTGCTGTCGTACACAAATCGTGGGTTTGGAAACATTTTGTATTTTCCAAAACATATGTTCAGGTAAATAAAACCCATGTTATGTGTACACATTGCCAGTGCAAGCTAAAATACTCGGGAAATACTACAAACTTCGCCCAGACAACTCAAAAAGAGCAACTACGTTATTCATTTTTTTTCTACAACTAGAGTAGGCTACCTCAGTTATTTGCACTATTGCACATGTTTGCACAAAAGACTGGGAGACTTTTCTTGAAGAATCGGCAAATATCGTATCGCTGGCTAAGAGAATCGATATCGAATCGTATCGTGATGAACTGTCCGATTTACACCCCTGCTTTCGGGTACTTTTTTTCGTATCACCTCCGGTGAGGTTCTGAGCGAACTGAGGCGATACTAAAATGTGACGTGAAAATAGTGCTGGGCGGTTTGACCAAAAATATATATCAAGGTTTTTTTTTTTTAATTATGCCAGTTTTCCGGTTTATGACGTTTTTGTTTTTTTTTCATGCATAATCAGGTGTGCAATGCATTTTCTACTGGTTGAGAGAGGAATTACTGCAGTAAATTGATTTAGGATGGTCTATTTTACTGTCATTAGTGAATATTGTAGAATAGAATAGCGCCCAGTATTAACCTAAAATTGTTATTTCTTAATATTTGTTATGTCTTATTAATTGTTGTTCTTAACGTTCTAATAACGTTCTTATAACCAGGAAATAATGTTAATATAACGTTTATAATAAAGGGAGAATTGAACGTTCTAATGACGTTTGAATGATGTTCTTATAACCAAGCAAGAACGTTAATACAACATTTATATAACGGGAGAATTGAACGTTCTTATAACGTTTTGAATAACGTTCTTATAACCAATAAATAACGTTAATAGAACGTCTAAAAAACTGGACGTTTTGAACGTTCCTAGAACATTCAGAAATAACGTTTTTATAACTTAATGGAAACGTTATGAAAACATTCTTATAACCTAAAACTGTTGGCTGGGTAAGAGGAGAGATTCGCGATTGCACTGAACACGTTTTAAGTGCAGGATTCTCTGAGCGAGAACAGAAGAGCAGTGTGTGTCTGAGAGCGCGGCACATTATATTCACGCATTATATTAATGTACTTTCGCGCTACAATAATGCGCTCTCGACATTTGACAGGAAAATAAGTAACGCAATAGTTCGGCATCATCTTCCCTGTAGCGTCACACCAGAGCGGTTTACCCTCGCCTCGCCGTCGCTGCTTACAAGTGCAACACTGTAAAGGGTCCGTCTCTGAAACAGTGTCACGCAGTGTAACGTTCGTTCTGAACATTGTGTAATTAAATACATTGGTATGGCGGTATATTAAAAATATCATAACGAAAATATACACCGGTTTTCGGTATGAACCGGTATACCGCACAGCACTACGTGAAAACAGACGGAGTATCCTGAATAACCCTGCTATTTTTAAATAGTTTGGTCAAAGATTGCGTGATATACCAATTACTACTATTAAAACAGTCCTGTGTGTGTGTGTGTGTATGTGTGTGTGTCGCATAGAAGACTACATCATGGCAGTTTCCTGTGGCGTCGCTATGATGACCAGGTACTATTGTGGAGGTACTATCCGTAATGGAAAACGGAGGTAAAAGCGAGTCGAGTCGAGCTGGTCCTGGTAATGGAAAAGCGCCGTGAATACTAGCGTAGAGCGCTGGAGATGTGAAGAGCGTAGAGAGACGCTGAATCCCGCCAGGAGTGTGAGACGCAGGGCACTGGCGGGGTGATGGACGCTGTATTTAGCTCAGGGTTCCTCTTTCTGTCACCTCATTTATTTATTGAGTTACAGACCCATCCAGAACATCAACATCGCCTGTGGCCGCTCAGCACAACACCAAACCACAACTGGGATTTGACTGGATCCTCTGGAAGCTTGTTTTCCACCACACACAAACAAACAAAAAAAACGAATGGCAACCTTTTAATCTTGTAATTCTGACCTTTTTTTCCTTGCAATTAAGAGTTTGTACCTTTTGTCTCAAAATCGTGAGATTTAAACTGGAAATTAAGAGGGAAAAAAATAATTTCTGACATTTTTTCTTAGAATTATGACAAATTCGCAATTGAGAGAACATTACACTGAAATAATACAATAAACATTTGTTTAACAACATGAAACCCTACATAAATAATATAATATAAATGAAATGTGAGCTGTCCCACTGAGGATTCTGGGATTGACAATTTACGGTTCTTCAGAGCAATGAGCTTCAGACAAAATATTAATTTGCTGCAGTCTAAATATTTAATTAATTGAATGATTCAATGACTCAGTCAGGACTTCACTTGATTCATTACTCGATGAATCAGCGTTTTTGAACGAATCTCTTGAATGAATGAGATTTTTTAAAAGTTAATTGCATCGCCACCTACTGGTGTAACAATATAATTGCGCTCTTTTTTTAACAATAAATCGCTCTAAAGAGAATGTGTTTTTGTTAGCTGAAATAAATATAAAAACAGAACTAAACAAAAACGAAATAACCAAGCCTACACAATTTTAGAGACTTGCAGATTATAACAAATTGATTTAGTCTTTGCTGTGGTATGAAATTGCATTTAAGAATAATGAAATTCTACAGGTATTAACAGCATGAGTTATGACATCTTGAAGGACAGCACCGCTACCGGATCAGAGGAAGTTCAGGAGGAATAAATAAAGATCTGTTTCTAATCATAATCTCATGCTGCCACTTACTGTCAGCAGAACCTGCCCAAAAAAAACATGATAAAGATCTTGAACATTCAGTTCAGCCGTACGTCAAAATCCCTGCCAAGACGTCAGGACACCAGAACATTACCAAAATCATTTCATGCAAAGACATTATTAATAAATCTAAGGCATAACACAAATCAACCAGCTCCAGATTATAGTTTAAACATTTGGGGTTTTTAATTTTTTTAATATATATATATATGTATTTATTTTTCAGCAAGGATGCATAAAATTGATCAAAAGTGACATTTATAATATTACAAAAGATTCTATTTCAAATAAAAGCTGTTATTTTGAACTTTCATTAAAAAATCCTGAAAAAGTCCGTTTTCAACACTGATAATAATCATAAATGTTTCTTGAGCATCAGATCATCATATTATAGTGATTTCTGAAGGATCATGTGACACTGAAGACTGGAGTAATGATGATAAATTCAGCTTTGATCACAGGAATAAATTACACTTTACTATATATTCACAAAGACAACAGCTGATTTACATTACAATAATATTTCACTGTTTTTACTGTATTTTTGATCAAATAAACATTTAATTGCTTAAAAAAAATCACGATATAAATTTAAACACCCCTGCGATTTTATTCCTATAGGACAACGAATTTTTTTCTATTCACTATAGTACTGTACTGTGTATTATTTATTTATATTGTATATTATATTATATATCATATTACAATATATTTGTATATTTATTTGTTTATAATTGTATTATTTAGCCTATTATTTTTTACAATTAATTTTAAACTGTTCATCATTATATATTTTATTAAGAAATGTATATCTAATCTTTACTTTAATATTTGCTATTTATGTATTTGTTTTATTCATATCAAATTTATATTTTTTTAATCCATTTAATCTTTTTATTATTTTTTACACTTTTTTTTACACCTTTTCTCTAAACATATTTAGAAATAATTAATGTTATAATATCTGAATTTTTTGAAGTATCATTTATATTTAAGTTATTTTATGTTCTTTCTAACTTATTTAACTACTGTTATAGTTAGGGCTGGACCAGAATATTCGAATATTCGTTCGGTGGGTTGGTATTCGATTTGAAAATGTGACATTCGGATATTCGTTTTTTTTTTTTTTTTTTTTTTTTTTTTGCAAACCTGGCATCCCCCTCGAAACGGTTCTCATTCGCGCTTGTATATGTTTTACACTATAGAATCTGGTGAAATACAATACTTTACATATAAATTCGTTATAGCTACTTAATAAATAGATATTTGCTTCTTCTTGGACTACTAAAAGTGTTCCTGCAACGGGAGTATTCTCTGGCTAGAGCGCAGAACAGCAGAGTTTGTATGGACAGATGTGAATGCCTGAGCTTGTATTTTGGGTTAAGCTGCATTGCTTTGACATTGTGGAAAATAGAATAATAGAAACAAAATATATTAAAATGTATGTAGTATTAAAATATATAAATGTATGTATTAGTGTGTTTTATATAACTACAGTGTCCGTTCTCGGAGCATATAAGATATTAGACAGCATATCGGTGTCCGTTCTCTGCTCGCGCGAGGCGCGCAGCTTCTTTAAACATCTACCCTACGTTGTCAGTAATTTGTTAGTGAGACTATTAGACTAGCCTACCTTATTAGAAATACTGCATAAGTTACAGACCTGTGCGTGTTTTATATCACTAGTGCAAAGCAGTGTCCGTTCTCGGAGCATACAAGCTCTGCTCGCGTGAGGCGCTGCTTCCCGCTCGCGCTGTCTGTGTAGTTTATTAAAAATGTATTAATTCTGAACGTGTCGCGTCTCGCCTGTCTATCTATATTGCACCAAATACACTGCACTTCCTTGTGAAGTCGTTTGGATGAACGGTTCTCGAAATAATAATCATGCGCTGATGATGATCATGCGCATTTTACATGCGCTGCAAGAGACACGCACACTTGCACACACACGCACATGTGAGGCGCTGCTTCCCGCTCGCGCTGTCTGTAGTTTATTAAAAATGTATTAATTCTGAACGTGTCGCGTCTCGCCTGTCTATCTATATTGCACCAAATACACTGCACTTCCTTGTGAAGTCGTTTGGATGAACGGTTCTCGAAATAATAATCATGCGCTGATGATGATCATGCGCATTTTACATGCGCTGCAAGAGACACGCACACTTGCACACACACGCACATGTGAGGCGCTGCTTCCCGCTCGCGCTGCTCTGTAGTTTATTAAAAATGTATTAATTCTGAACGTGTCGCGTCTCGCCTGTCTATCTATATTGCACCAAATACACTGCACTTCCTTGTGAAGTCGTTTGGATGAACGGTTCTCGAAATAATAATCATGCGCTGATGATGATCATGCGCATTTTACATGCGCTGCAAGAGACACGCACACTTGCACACACACGCACATTTGCACACACGACAGGCAAGGTCTCTCCCTCTCTTTGTCGTGCGTGCGTTACACGGTTTGGAGCTCGCGAGCAGCTAAATTCCAGGAGATTTGAACTAATTTGCGGGCATCAGGGAGCCGCTATCAATATGCGGGAGACTTGGGATGTCTGAGACATAGAGATTCCGAAGCTTCGAATATTCGATGTTTATTCCTACCGAAGCTTCGAAGCTCAAAAAATGGTATTCGGACCAGCCCTAGTTATAGTACTGTGTTATTAATTTATTTGGATTTAACCCTCTGATTATCTTCGGGGTCTTTTTAACCCGCAAATGACTTTTGGTCAAATTAAAAAAAATGTTCTCTTTGTTCAAATGGTATGAAACTTTCTACAGCTCTCAACTCTTTCTAGATCTACAAAAAAAAAATTAAATTGGAACGATATCTGTTATTATGTTGGCGTGAAAAAAATAATCACACTTGTTGTCTTCGGGGTCCCTGGAGACCCCGCATAGTAAACATATAATATTCATCATCAAAATCAGAAACAACGCAGATCACATGGACAGAAATGAAATGGCACACTTCTAACGATGTAAAAAACATCCACTATGCAAAGTTATCATGCTCGCCACACACACACACACACACACACACATATACACAACCACACATACACATACACAGAGGAATACATATGTGTAAGGCTATTGTAGTGGCTTCCTTTCCTTCTTAAGCCACTTCCGTGAGGGAAAGTATGTTTGACGCTACACCTGTTTCAACAAGACTTGAGATTTATTGTAACAAAAAGGTGAAAACTTAAAGACAAAACTCTGTGCTCCAAACAAGCAGTGTGGTGTAATGTAGGTCAAAAAACTGTCTCCCTTCCCCTCTACCCTTGCCACATCACTTCCTGCTTAAGATGGCTACCTTCAGGAAGTCCCCAGAAACGGGTGCAATTCTTTCCCTTTACCACAGGGGGGAGTGCAGACAGTAGTTACATACAGCAATGACATTAAGTAACATTATTAATAGCCTTATGGCTCCTACATTCCGGCCCCTTAATTGACAATGACAAGGCAATTATATAAAATATACATATATTGAGGAGCCATATAAAGACATATTTGCAATGTACTTCAAGATTTTTTTTAAATCTGTTCATGAACAAAAAAAAGTGTCCGAAATAGTCCAATGGAAAAATCAAACAAAAAAGATTCAAAAATAATCCAATGGAAAAATCAATGAAAAAGTTTCAAAATATGTCCAAAAAATATTTGCCAAAAGTGGTGATCGTTATCTTCATCAAGAGAGCATGTCAACTCTGCAAGTAACTGAAATGACTATTTAGGGTTCCTCTTGAAGAAGACATAGTTTATTGATAGGTCTTTCCAGTATGTTGGACTTTGTTTTAACCAAGACACGACGAACATGTCCTCTTTTGTCAGGCAAGGTCTTTGTGATCCGTCCCATAGGCCAAGAATTTCTGGGTGATGTATCGTCCACTATAAGAACTATGTCCCCCGGCTTAAGATTTTTTCGCACTTCATGCCACTTCTGCCTCTCTTGCATCAGTGGCAGGTACTCTCTTGTCCATCTTTTCCAAAATAGATCACTGATATACTGGACTTGTCTCCATCTCCGTCTCGAATACAAATCACTTTTTATGAACAATCCAGGTGGCAGAATCGGTTTTCCTTTCTGCAGTAGGAGATGATTAGGTGTAAGAGGCTCGGGATCGGTGATATCATCAGATATGGTGGTAATAGGGCGATCGTTGACTATAGCCTCTACCTCACAGAGTGCTGTCTGTAGTCCCTCTTCATCTAAGGCTTGTTGTTTAAGGACGGAATACAGAGACTTCTTAATGATGCGGACAAGCCTTTCCCAAACGCCTCCGTGATGAGCCCCTGAGGGAGGATTAAAACTCCATTTGACTCCCTCGTTCAGCATTGCACGTTTGATCTTGCTGTTATCCAGCTGAGCGAGACAATCTCTAAGCTCTCGTTCGGCTCCTACGTAATTAGTTCCATTGTCTGATATCATTTCTTGAACCTGACCTCTTCTACATATGAACCTTCTCAAGGCCGAAATGCAGGAATCTGTATCCAGGGAATAGGCCATTTCTAGATGGATTGCTCTGCTCGCCAAGCATGTAAATAAGACACCGTATCTCTTTACCAGGCTCCGGCCCCTTTTTACCTCGACTGGACCGAAATAATCTGTACCTACGCATGTAAATGGAGGGGAGTCACAAGCTAGACGACTTAGAGGTAGATTGGCCATTTTTTGCTCCATTACCGGTGCGTTCCAACGTCTGCATGGCAGGCAGTTCCTGACTAACTTCCGAGCAGCGGAATTGGCATGAACTATCCAGTATCTCTGCCGAAGCTTTGAGAGTATCTGATTTTTTCCACAATGACCTGCAGATTGATGAATGTGGTCTAAGAGTAATGTGGACAAATAACTGTTCTTTGGCAAAATGATTTGATGTTTCAAATCTTCAGGCATTGACATTTTGTGTAGCCTCCCTCCAACTCTTAAGATCCCATCCATCAGAAAAGGGTCCAGTTTGTAGAGACTGCTAGTTTTCTTAACAGTATGTCCTTTTCTCAGAGACTGCATTTCAGCTTGAAATGTCTGTTGCTGAACAAAGCCTATTAACGCCTTCTCTGCTTGTTTAAGATCATCCACTGAAAGCTCTTTATCTCCGAATTGAATTTTGCTCTCAGCTTTCCTGTCATTGGACCTGGCCGAATATGGATCAGTGCCTTGTAGATGAAGAATTGAGTGAGCATCTTTTTGTCTCTGGCTCATCATCCGGAGCATCCTTTTAAATTTCAGGATCCATGCAGTAGCTCTTTTGAGGCTATTCCAAGAAGAGAAGTGCTCGATTAATTTGTTAACCGTATCAGAGCCTCCTGTTAAAACTATAGTGAAAGCCATAGCCTTTTTCATTATCTCGGAGTCGTCGCAGGATATGGTCATTTGCTCCTCCGGAAAGCAAGGCCAGTTTGATTCAGGCAGTGAAAGGAATTCTGGACCATTCCACCATCTTTCTGAACTAAGAAAGGAATCGACCGACAGGCCGCGTGATGCCGCATCTGCAGGGTTCAGTGAGCCGTTCACATAATGCCACTGGGATTTCTCAGACAAATCACGTATTTTGCAGACTCTATTTGCAACGTATGTTTTGAATCGTGTTGTGTCGTTAAAGATGTATTTTAAGACAGATGTGCTATCTGTCCAAAAAACGGATTTTGTGAGTGGAATTTCCATTTCTCTCTTGAGCATCCTATCAACACACGTAGCAAGGACAGCAGCTGCCAACTCAAGCCTGGGGATAGTTACAGGTTTTAATGGAGCAACTCGGGCCTTGCCCAATACAAAGGCAACATGAACATCACCGCTGATGTTGGTAAGGCGCAGGTAACTAGCAATACCGTACCCGGATTCACTCGCATCACTAAAGTGATGTAGCTGGGCAGTTTTTATTTTGCCGTAACTTGCTGGTTTGAAACATCTGCGAATACTTAGGTGGTTAAGTTGGTCCAAACCCTCAAGCCATTCCTCCCAGTATTTTGTTAAGTTGTCTGGAATCTTATCATCCCAACCACAGCTGACTTTGCAAAGTTCCTGTTGGATCCTTTTTGCAGGAAGAATCAATGGGGCGAGAAATCCAATTGGATCGTAGATGGAATTCACAGTAGAAAGAATAGTCCTCTTGGTAGAATGTTGCTCCTTTAAGTTAACCTTAAAGAAAAGGAGTCTGTTTCAGTGCTCCACTGAATTCCAAGAGCTCTTTCCACAGGGAGTTTATCAATATCAAGATCTAAAGCCTTCACATCTTTGGCCTTCTCCTCTACTGGAATTGAAGCTAGGACAGAGCGACTATTACTTGTCCACTTTGTCAGTCTAAATCCACCGGTGGCGCAGACCGCTCTCAAGTCTCGAATCAGGGCAATAGCTGCATCCTCATTGGGTAAGGAAGTTAGGCAGTCATCAACATAGAAGTTCCTTCGAATGGTACTAAGAAGTTCTTTACCAACGCTGCCCTCGTTGTCCTCTGCTGTTTTCTTGAGTGCATAGTTTGCACAACTAGGTGAAGAGACGGCACCGAAGAGGTGAACTAACATCCGATACTCTGCCAATGGTTGGCTAATGTCACCGTTAGGCCACCATAAGAACCGCAGAAAGTCAACATCCTCAGGTGTGACCTTAACCTGATGAAACATTCCCTCGATATCCGCCATGACTGCCACGGGTTCCTGACGGAATCGAAGGATAACTCCGAGGAGACTGTTTGAGAGATCAGGTCCCTGGAGAAGCTCTTTATTTAAGGATGTGCCTTGAAATGAAGATCCACAGTCGAATACAACCCTAATTTTATTTTTCCTCTTGTGGTACACGCTGTGATGGGGTATGTACCATACTCTTCCGAATTTTCCTGACAGCTGATCTAGTGTCACCTTTTCGGCATACCCTTTCTCCAAGAGGTTACCCATAAATTCCTTATAATCGGTCAATAACGTGTCATCCCTTTGGAATCTCTTCATGAGGCTATTAGCTCGCTGTTCAGCTATCTTTCTATTATTGGGTAGGTGAACCTCCTCTTGACGGAATGGAAGTCTAAGTTGATAGTGACCATCTTGTTTAACAACAGAGTCTGCAGCAATCTTGAGGAACATCCTGTCCTCAGCTGAATACTCAGGCTTCTCATCATATACCTTTTCAGGAAAATCATGATTTAACTGACTCAGGATGAGCTGTTCAACACTGGAAATTGAAATCCTATTACAGGACACCTTTAGTCGTTCATTTCTGCTTATAGATGGGCTTCTGCCTAATGGTCCATTAATAAGCCATCCTAATTGAGTTAGGACTGCATAGGGTCCATCTTCTTGACTATTAATGACCCTCCATGGCTCTATAAGCTTTGGAGCATTAACTCCAATCAACAGACCGACTTCCGCTTCAATGGTATTCAAACTGATCTCTTTGAGATATGGCCAGTGCTGAATGTCCTCCTGGGTAGGAATGTTTTCTTTACCAACTGGTATTGAAGCTTGAGTAAAAACCTCTGGCAGGGGCAAGAAATTATTACTGTCGAGGCTACTTACTTCCAACCCATCCAATTTGTATGTATATATTGGTCTTTCTTGTCCCATGGTCCTGAGTAGAACTTCTGTTCTCCTCCCTCTCACATGCAGCTTTTCCGTTAGACTTTCCGTACAGAAAGTTGCGGAACTTCCCGGATCGAGGAAAGCATAAGTCTCTATTATGTTACTCCCGTTGCAGGCCTTTATCTTCACTGGCAGAATAGCAAGTTTGTAGTCTAAAGAGCTGACCTCCGCCTGTTCTGCTGATACCATGGCAATTGTAATTAAGTTACTACAACCCTTATCCTTCTGGGAAGTGTATTGCTCTTTGAGAGGCATACATTCAACATGGAGAATTGTTGGGTGGCTTTTGTGACAAGCCTTACAATCCAGGCGTTTTCTACATGCTTTGCTCATATGCCCCTTTAGAAGACATGCAAAGCATAGTCCTTTTCCCTTTAGAAAATCGATCTTCTCTCCATGAGGCTTTAATGCTATCTGACGACATTCTTCCAATGCATGATTGCCAGAACAGAACAAGCAGGGGGCCTGTAATGCAACACCTGTAGCCTCATTGCTCTTTATTTCTTTCGTACCAGATATCAGTGGTGATATTGAAGTAGCAAAGCTTTTCTTACTCCCGGACTTGAAAGGACGAGAACCTGTCTCAGCCCTAATACATTTTGTAGCAGAAGTAGGGTCTAGAATATTGCCAAAGAGTGGGTCTTGAAGTATCTTTGCCTGTTTTTCAATAAAGGCGACCACGTTATGAAATTTGGCTCTACTGTTTGTTCTTTCAAGGATGTCACATGCTGTGTTTCTCCACTTTTCACGTAGTTTATATGGGAGTTTGGATATAATCTGTTTTAGATTGGAAGGCAAATCAAGATCAAACATGTTAGGAAGGTCTTCCGCAGCATTGCAACAGCCTCTCAAGTAAAGTGCATAAGCATTAAGGGCCTTTCCATCATCGGTCTTGATATTACTCCAACTCAGGGCCTTTTCCATATAAGCACTGGTGATTTTCACTTCATCACCAAAATGACATGTGAGGAGCTTCTTAGCTTCAGCATAACCCCTTCTAGTATCCATATGCAAGCAGCTTCGTACAAGTTCCTTGGACTGGCCAGAAGTAAATTGTTCCAGATAGTAAAGTCTATCCCTGTTATTGTCTGTATTATCTTCTATTCCATGTTCAAAGGCTTGCATGAAAGGGCGAAAATTTAGCGGATCTCCGTCGAACACTGGAATTTCTCTAGATGGGAGTAGAGTGTGTTTTTGCTGCAAGACCAGAAGTTCAGCAATGTCATTTTGCCTCCGCACCACGTTTGAAAGATTCATATTTGTAAGCCCCACGTCTGTGCAACTAACAGATGGATTTTGAAAAGTTGTAGCAGGATTATCAGATGTTGCTGTCGCATCCTCAGCATTGGACTTTCGATGTGCTACTTGGTTGAGTTTTGGAGGTTGAAACATTCTTTGCAATGGAGTTTTTGGGATAGCTCCAAGTTGAACAAATTCAAAAGATGGCGAGGGTCCTGGTGATGTCTGATCCTGTTTCGTTGTTGTATTCTTAGAATTCTCGGCGGTGTACTTTTCGAGATACTCATTCATTTCGTCCTTAGGTTCACAAGATTGCTGGGAAATAACAGATCGAACATGTAGACTTGGGCTTGCTGTTGTTGCATAGTCTTCAAAGACCTTCAGTTTAGCATCTTTTGCAGCAATGTCACATTCCAAATTTACTGTTTCCAGTCTCCTATTCAAAGCAGCCTTTTCCATTTCTAGGGCCTGTTTTTGTTTTAATGCAGCTTTGCGAGCAAGAAGGGCTGCTTTATCAGCAGTTACTTTTATCCTCATTGATGACAATGATGATGATATACTTGAACTGTGAGAACTACGAGATTTATGTGACCTCTTGGACACATTCGAAACACTATCACTTGGCTCGATAAGTGTTTGTGGATCCTTTTGAACATTTTTCCACATCTCATATTCACTCATAAAGTTCTCAAATGTAGCCATTTTAGGCTCAAACCAGTCAATGCGCTCATTTTCTCTGATATCATCAGACAGTTGTTCTTGCACAAGTCTATGAGCAGTCTTAAATTCTCCAAGTGACATAAAAAATGTCTCTGCACTTCTTTTTATTGATTCCACATCACAACCCTCAGCAAGCAATGCCTTTACTTCATTCATCCTACGTGTGCACACACCAAGCTTTCCCCTACGCATAGAACTGAGGGATCCAATGCTTTGTTCAACTCCATCCTTATCATTTTTGGACATTTCATCAGCCATGTTTGACACAAACAAGCACAATCAAGTATCCAGCCTTCCATAGAATCAACAGGCCACAATGTACACATAAGCATCAGCTTCTTGTACCATGCTTTGATCAAAGCCAAAATTCTCCACCACAGCTCTTAGAAATAAGTTCACCCTTGTTTACTCACGCTTTGGATGAATTTCAGAATCCTTTCAAAGCTGTCGATACGTATCACTCATGGCTTGATCATTCCAGATGTAGGCCTTGATTGGGCCTACCGCATGCCTGCTTGTCCTTCTTGGGAGTTTTTTGACTTAATGTAGTGGCTTCCTTTCCTTCTTAAGCCACTTCCGTGAGGGAAAGTATGTTTGACGCTACACCTGTTTCAACAAGACTTGAGATTTATTGTAACAAAAAGGTGAAAACTTAAAGACAAAACTCTGTGCTCCAAACAAGCAGTGTGGTGTAATGTAGGTCAAAAAACTGTCTCCCTTCCCCTCTACCCTTGCCACATCACTTCCTGCTTAAGATGGCTACCTTCAGGAAGTCCCCAGAAACGGGTGCAATTCTTTCCCTTTACCACAGGGGGGAGTGCAGACAGTAGTTACATACAGCAATGACATTAAGTAACATTATTAATAGCCTTATGGCTCCTACAGCTATAAAAAAAAAGTCTTATAATTTGTCAAATAAAATGCAGAACCACCACAAATATAAATTGGTGACACTGACACAACAAAAATACACACACACACACACACACACACACACTCTCACACAGGAATACATTTGTACGGCTATAAAAAAGTCTTATGATTTGTCAAATAAAGTTCAGAACCACCACAAATATAAATTGGTGACACTGACACAACTAAAATGCACACACAAACACACACACACACACAATCTTTAAACTTTTGGGATCCCAGATTAAAAATCCCTGCACTAAATCAAAGTCAGGAATACTAAACCTACATCTGACAAACAGCGTTGAGTATTTCACCATTAAACAAGTTGATTTGATTGAGTTTTGGTTGATTATCTGTTTCTATTCAGAGTCTCAAAAAACTAATCACAGAACTTCATATGTTATAATCAGCCTTATCACAGCATGAGTTACTCATTTATCCAGAGAACACACACACACACACACACACACACACACACACACACACACACACACACCACTCCATTCACCTACCGTAAAACACTCCCAAATACAGTCCCTAATATAATAATTACATAATAATCCATTCCTAAGGTTTTATTACCATCTGATACCATTATTGCACAAAAATCTGGTTTTCAAACTGGAGCCGGGCTGCAAAAATACATAGAAATGTGTAAAAAATAAATATATAATATATTTAAAGATTAAAATAAATATATAACATTTGATTAAAATAAATAATAGCATTAAAACAAATAAGTAATTTAATTAATATTTTTTATTAAAATTCTAAAAAGTATTAGTTATTAATTCATCTTGTTGGTTAATCTATTAGTTTTTTTTTATCTTAATCTATTGGACTAATTCAATTAGATTAAAATAAACAAACATTGATAAATACATAGGCCTATATAAATAAAAAGTAGATAAAATAAAAAATATTTAAAAAAAAAATATAATATATATATATAATAAACAAAATCAAACATTTGATTAGATAAACAATAACATTAAAATAAACAAGTTGAATTCAATTCACGTGTATGTCGCTTTTCACAATACACATCATTTAAGTAAATAAATTAGCAAAATTTAATTAAAATAGTTAAAATAATTAATCTATTAAACAGATTAAATTAGATTAAAATAAATACGAATTTGACGAAAATAATAAAGAAAAAGTGGATTTGAGTAAATGAATAAATAATACATTTAACAGTATTACTATAATGAGAGGAAAAAATAAGTAATTTTATGTTTATAAGAAATAGATGACTTTTAAATTTTAAGATGGTGCCAACTAAAAGATTGAAAAATAAATGACTACAGTAGAAATATAACAACTTAACAAGAGAAGCTATCAGATAGTAAAACTGGTACTTTGATAAATAGGCCTACCTTTGTAATAAAATACCTTTACTACTCCATAAGGAAGTACCATGATACATTCCTATATAAACATGGCAGTACCTGAAATTAATTGACTTTCAAATCGGCATTTTTTAAAAGTACCATGCACATATTATGGTAAATAAAATGCTATATTAAACCGAAGTACTACCTGATATGTACGGTACAGTTACAGCACTTTAATTCAAAGGTTTTTCTTTATTTACGCATCCACGTAAGCACAGGACAACAACGTTTTGGTATTATTTCCCTAAAATGACGTGGCAGTGTTAAACAACCCTGATGAAATGACTCCAAACCGACACCAGGTCCAGTCGCCTCCCTGCTGACTGTGTGTTGTGAGACCGGGACGCGCGAGCAGGAGAGTCCGCTTGTCAGTTAATCGAGCGCGGGGATCCAACGCGGCCCACACCGCTTTTCTGCATAATAGCGTGACAAACCCCGCTAACACTCTAACACAACCCGCTGAATGTGAACGTTACTCCCTTACCTTTGAATTTCAGGTCGTTCGGAGGGTCTAAGACGAGGATTTGCTCCAGTTTGGACATGTTTCTGGCCGGGAAGGTGACGGTTAGTTCCGGAGGTCAATCCCAAACCCTTCCACTGAGTCACTCAGTGAGCGCGCCGGCTGCGGGAGTGCGCAGCGCGTTCCCACGTGGACGCGCGGGGCAGTCTGTTCGCTTTCTGTTAATCCATCGTTTTTTTTTTTTAACTAAACTCGATTTGTTAGGTCCATATTGGTAAATAAATTCAATATAAATCGTAATTTCGGCCCCGTGGCCTTTGTACCCAAAACATTCTCCCAGTAAACCGATTTAGAAAGTCAAAATTATTGACATATTTATTCATAATTTAGAATAAAAGTTAGAATGATGTCATACAAAAATCGAAATTATGACATACTAAGGCTAAATCGAAATTATGAGATATTTACATGCCATAATTACTATTACTTTATAAGGCTATAGTTTTTTATAGTTCATTGTTAATGCCTAAAATATAGAGGAACTAGAGTAATTATTATACACCAAATTATGTTTTGTTTTTTTAAGTCCGTGTTCTGCGTGACAGGACTTTTTTTGTGAATGCCATTCACATACAAATAATGAACATGACAATAATCCAATTTATAGTGTACACATTATATATCGTGTAATTTGTTGACAGGACTTTTGTTTGTGAAACGGCTGCTGATTGTGTCATCACGTCGCTCTTGCGTCATCAGATTGCGTCGCCTTCTGCGTACACATGTGAGCAGAAGCACACTGGTAAGCTCAACATTACATACAATTTATTATTTATGTGCTTATCGCATTTTTTTGCACGATAATCAGTGCAAGAAGTGATCGTGCTGATTAATCTAGCGACTCGATACTTAAGCGATTGTCGCTCGTATTATTATTGTCAACTGTTTTCGCGTGTTTATTGATAGTGACAAAACAGGAGTCAGGACCATCGTTATAATAACATGCTGATTTGTACAATTATACCATTGTTGTTTTTGTGCTATACTTTAAAATAACACGAAAATGCACTAGCATGGAAAATACTGTTTAAAATACTATAAATCAAAGCACTATGGGATACCATAACCGCCACAATTTAATAAAGAATGCTTTAGTAAATGCAAAATATGACAAAAAAAGTCATAATTATAGTAAAAAATGTTTAAATTATGACATACTACACCATAACTGTGAGATTATATAGTCGAAATTATGACTTTCTATTACATAAGTAAGACTTTTATGTCATGAATATGATTTTTAAGTCATATTTTTTACTTTTAATCTTATAAATATGACTTTGTATATAATTTTTTCAACTTTTATCTCAATGTTATTATTTACAGGAACATAATATTTTTCTTAGGTGGTGGAAATGTAGCTTTTTTGTGTGTTTTTTTAACTCTCTTACCATATGATGATAACTATTTCTGTAGTATCATGTGAATATATGAATATGGTAATTTAATTATTGGTTTAGTACAACAACAACAAAATACCATGACAGTGTCTTATTAATACAGTGTAAGGAAGACTGAAGTTTCCTCAGATAATAATCAAATGTATTTTTAGGCTTGCGATCAAGGTGATGCTTGAGAAGATGGAAGGCAAAGGTCAAAGGTCATTGAAGGGTAAACCGAAGGGTCACAAACGGGCCGTTCAGGGGAACAGCGGAGACGGCGTCTCGAAGAAGCAGCGGCTCGACGGCGGGACGGTCAGTTACTTCCGGCGCGTCAGCGACCGACTGAAAGAGGGATTCACCGACCCGGAGGACAGAGGTGAGGCTGAGCCTGAGGAGTGTGTGTTCAGGTGTGTGTGTTCAGGTGTGTGTGTTCAGGTGTGTGTGTTCAGGTGTGTGTGTTCAGGTGTGTGGGTTCAGGTGTGTGGGTTCAGGTGTGTGGGTTCAGGTGTGTGTGTTCGTGTGTGTGTTCAGGTGTGCTGGTGTGTGTTCAGGTAGGTGTGTGTTCAGGTGTGTGTTCAGGTGTGTGTGTTCAGGTGTGTGTTCGTGTGTGTTCAGGTGTGTTCGTGTGTGTTCAGGTGTGTGTTCAGGTGTGTGTTCAGGTGTGCTGTTGTGTGTTCAGGTGTGCTGTTGTGCGTTCAGGTGTGCTGGTGTGTGTTCAGGTGTGTGTTCAGCTGTGCTGTTGTGTGTTCAGGTGTGCTGTTGTGTGTTCAGGTGTGTTGTTGTGTGTTGTCAGGTGTGTTGTGTGTTCAGCTGTGCTGTTGTGTGTTCAGGTGTGCTGTTGTGTGTTCAGGTGTGTTGTTGTGTGTTGTCAGGTGTGTTGTGTGTTCAGGTCTGTAGTTGTGTGTTCAGGTGTGTTTTTGTGTTTCCAGGTGTGTTGTTGTGTTTTCATGTGTGTTCAGGTGTGTTGTTGTGTGTTCAGGTGTGTTGTTGTGTGTTCAGGTGTGCTGGTGTGTGTTCAGGTGTGTGTTCAGGTGTCCTGTTGTGTGTTCAGGTGTGTTCAGGTGTGCTGTTGTGTGTTCAGGTGTGCTGTTGTGTTTTCAGGTGTGTGTGTTCAGCTGTGCTGTTGTGTGTTCAGGTGTGCTGGTGTGTGTTCAGGTGTGTGTTCAGTTGTGCTGGTGTGTGTTCAGGTGTGTGTTCAGGTGTGTGTTCAGGAGTGTTCTGGTGTGCTGGTGTGTGTTCAGGTTTGCTGGTGTGTGTTCAGGAGTGTTCTGGTGTGCTGGTGTGTGTTCAGGTGTGCTGGTGTGTGTTCAGGAGTGTTCAGTTGTGCTGGTGTGTGTTCAGGTGTGCTGGTGTGTGTTCAGGTGTGTTCAGGTGTGCTGGTGTGTGTTCGTGTGTGTGTTCAGGTGTGTGTTCGTGTGTGTGTTCAGGTGTGCTGGTGTGTGTTCAGTTGTGCTGGTGTGTGTTCGTGTGTGTTCAGGTGTGTGTGTTCAGGTGTGCTGGTGTGTGTTCAGTTGTGCTGGTGTGTGTTCGTGTGTGTTCAGGTGTGTGGTCGTGTGTGTTCAGGTGTGCTGTTGTGTGTTCAGGTGTGTGGTCGTGTGTGTTCAGGTGTGCTGTTGTGTGTTCAGGTGTGTGTTCAGCAGGCTTGTGCACAATTCAGAATTTGAATTCAATTTGAATTTATGTCAAAAGCAGGATCTAGAATTACAATTCGAATTTGAATTAAAGCAGAATTGCAATTCAATTAAAATTCAAAGAAATTCATATATTTTAAGTGAAGTGTTTAACAATGGAGCTTTAAATCAAATCTAAATCATTAAATTTAAAAATTAAATTTAAATCAAATTAAAATGAAATTGCTTTGCATTGATAAAGAAATCCAAATAAAGTAATCCAAACCACATTTAATGGGTAACTGCATATTATGCAATTGCATAACTGTTATAAGTTATACATGTGGTTTGGATTACTTTATTTGGATTTCTTTATCAATGCAATTTCATTTTAATTTGATTAGTAACTAATTGAATTACACATTTTACCTCAGTAAATACAATTACATTAATTTTGTAATTTAATAATATAATTAAATTACACATTACTAGTCACTTCTCAACCCTGCATACATTTAGTTCTAAAATATAGATTATGATCAAATTCTTGAAATAAATTACACCTTCAATGTTGTTTAACTAGATTTGTTCCAATGTTATTTTCATTTCAAAGTAATCAAATAAAACAAAGTGCATAATGCAATCAAGCTCCATTGTTAAACACTTCACTTAAAATATGTATATGAATTTCTTTGAATTTGAATTGAATTGCAATTCTGCTTTAATTCAAATTCGAATTGTAATTCTAGATCCTGCTTTTGACATAAATTCAAATTGAATTCAAATTCTGAATTGTGCACAAGCCTGGTGTTCAGGTGTGCTGTTGTGTGTTCAGGTGTGCTGGTGTGAGTTCAGGTGTGTGTTCAGCTGTGTTGATGTGTGTTCAGGTGTGTTGATGTGTGTTCAGGTGTGCTGTTGTGTGTTCAGGTGTGTTGTTGTGTGTTGTCAGGTGTGTTGTGTGTTCAGGTGTGTTGATGTGTGTTCAGGTGTGCTGTTGTGTGTTCAGGTGTGTTGTTGTGTGTGGTCAGGTGTGTTTTTGTGTTTTTCAGGTGTGTGTTGTGTGTTCAGGTGTGTTGATGTGTGTTCAGGTGTGCTGTTGTGTGTTCAGGTGTTTGTTGTGTGTTGTCAGGTGTGTTGTGTGTTCAGGTGTGTTGATGTGTGTTCAGGTGTGCTGTTGTGTGTTCAGGTGTGTTGTTGTGTGTGGTCAGGTGTGTTTTTGTGTTTTCAGGTGTGTTGTTGTGTGTTCAGGTGTGTTGATGTGTGTTCAGGTGTGCTGTTGTGTGTTCAGGTGTGTTGTTGTGTGTTGTCAGGTGTGTTGTGTGTTCAGGTGTGTTGATGTGTGTTCAGGTGTGCTGTTGTGTGTTCAGGTGTGTTGTTGTGTGTTGTCAGGTGTGTTTTTGTGTTTTCAGGTGTGTTGTTGTGTGTTCAGGTGTGTTGTTGTGTGTTGTCAGGTGTGTTTTTGTGTGTTCAGGTGTGTTGTTGTGTGTTCAGGTGTGTTGTTGTGTGTTCAGGTGTATTGTCAGCAAGGTTATAATCGTTAACGAAAACGAACGAAAAAACGAAAGCTAGGTGTGAAAAAACATTGTCGTTAACTGAAATAAAAATAAAAATAAAAACGAGGCATTACAAAAAAACTATAACTAACTAAAACTGTAATGTGTGTTTGGCAAAACTAACTAAAATAAAATTAAAGAGTAAATGTCCTTAGTTTTCGTCTTTGTCAATGTCTTGGGCCGCCGCACCGGCTGCCACATTTGCGTTTCGTTATTCATTTTTTAAAAACGCAACGTATTCGTTCAGCTGCATTTCTTTTCCCTCCTCTCTCTCTCTGTCACTCACGCGTCTCTCTCACATACACGCGCACACACGCACACACACACACACACACACACACACACAGCCCCTCCCCTCCGTGCACACCGCGGCGTCTCCATGATAACGAGTGATCGTTGAAAGCAAGTTTGCGAAAGGTTGGTATCTCGTGAACACCTTTACACAATCACACATTAAAGGCACAATATGGAACTTTTCAGCTTTCAAAATAGCAAAAATAACTGTATCTATGTTATATATTTCTTTTAGTTGTGTACTAACATTATCCCAAAAGTTCCCACCAACTTTCAAATCCGGAGAAATTTATATTTTAATTTGAAGACACGGACCGTGTCTTTATTTCCGTTTCGTCGCCCGTCTATGACGTCATATAACCTTTAACCCCTCTAGTTTCTCTAACTTCGTGCGGATCCCGGCGAAACCGCCCATATATCTATGGAAACCGCCAAACACAAATGTAAACACCGGACGCCCGTCACTAAAATAAAAGAAGACGATAAAGAATCAATAGTTGGATATCAATAATGGACCATGATTATGCTTTGCCTGCACGTTCTGCTGCTGGAGGCAGATCCGTGAAGCGGAAACGCACGGGTGAAAGAAATGACTCGAGAAGGGTTTGGGACAGGAGAAGAGACATGACTCGCGTTAACATTGGAGTTGCTTTTCCACGAGCTTCGTGACAACTGGAACTACAGAGAGATGCCGATCTCGCTTGCATTCTAATAAACAAGTAAGCACCCATTCAGCTAACTATATCTATCCATAACTTATATGTTGTGAAACGATGATGGCATGTGTAAAACGCAGACGGACTAGCTCTCATGTACAGTATAATGTAAATTCACATTTGTTGTAGATATAGCTGCAGAAAGTAGCTTCATATGCAGTTCACCATCTTTTTCAATATCATAGTATAAACGTAATTATAATTATTAACGAAAGGTGACCGTGTTTTTTAACATCTATTAATACTAGCTAGATGGAATATTGATTCAATAGCCCTGATAATTCATATATCTCTCCGTTCGAAGAGACGTGATTTTAAAAACACTAAGTTAGAATGAGTGAGGAATGTGGAGAGCGACAGAGCGCACGTGTTCATTACAATGGCATTACATAAAGTGAATAGCCTTAACTAAACGTAACAAGAATAGAGATATAATATAAATAACAACACATTACCTCGTCAGTGAACATGTTATCTGCTGGAGATGCTAGATGGCTGGGGAATGACAGATCGCGCGTGTCCCAATGAACATCGTATAGCTGGTTCGCGCGCGCACTCCCTCTCTCTCTCTCTCTCTCTCTCTCTCTCGACGACAACAACTCCCATGAGCACACGCTCTTTCACGACGTCATCAGAATACGTCTTTTGCTATTATTTTGATTGAGTGACCCCTGGTGGCCAAAAGTTACATACTGTACGTTTAAAAAGTGCTATAACATTTTTTTTATTCTGAATACAATTTTGTCAGTGTGTAAATGTCGACCCGAGAAGCGATTGTGGCTTTAGAAAGTTTGTGGTAAAATGCAGTTGGGTTGTCGATGTCAAAACACGATAAGCTGTGATTCAAATATTAAATAATGTTGTGTAATTTTTTTACTCTTACACTGAATGTTTGCTGCTTCAATCCAGATGAGTATTGTATAGGGTAAATTTAGTATAGGGTGTTAACAATGTACAGCTGTGGGATTTGTATAGGTAATAGGTTGTGAATTTTGTATAGAAGATGTGTAGTTTTTTATACGGCATGTGGATTTTGTAGAGGTAAAGATATTGAGCTCCTGACACTCTGAAAGCAGAGGCTTGTGTAGACTGTTTACATATTTGTGCCCATATGTACATTTTATGTAGCTACTGGTGTTATTGTTGAATAGCCTACATATTTCGGAAATTGTATGATGTTTTTGTTGAGTTATTATTACACAATACTTTTTCGGACCTTTTTGAATCTTGCCCTTGACAAATAACCCAAATTAGAAAAAAAGACTAAAACTAAGCATTTTCAAAAAATAAAAACTAAACTAAACTAGCAAACCCACTTTAAAAACTAATTAAAACTAAACTGAATTTGAAAACAAAAAGTCAAAACGAAATAAAAATAAAAACTAATGAAAAATGCAAAACTATAATAACCTTGATTGTCAGGTGTGTTGTTGTGTGTTCTGTTCACGTGTGCTGGTGTGTGTGCTGGTGTGTGTTCAGGTGTGCTGGTGTGTGTTCAGGTGTGCTGGTGTGTGTTCAGGTGTGTGTTCAGGTGTGCTGGTGTGTGTTCAGGTGTGTGTTCAGGTGTGCTGTTGTGTGTTCAGGTGTGCTGGTGTGTGTTCAGCTGTGCTGTTGTTGTGTTTAGGTGTGTTGTTGTGTGTTCATGTGTGTTGTTGTGTTGTCAGGTGTGTTGTTGTGTTTTGTCAGGTGTGTTCAGCTGTGTTGTTGTGTGTTCAGGTGTGTGTTTAGCTGTGCTGTTGTGTGTTCAGGTGTGTTGATGTGTGTTGCTGTGTGTTGTCAGGTGTGTTGTTGTGTGTTCAGGTGTGTTGTTGTGTGTTCAGGTGCGTTCAGGTGTGTTGTTGTGTTTTCAGGTGTGGTGTTGTCTGTTGTTGTGTGTTCATGTGTGTTGTTGTGTGTTCAGGGGCCTGTTTCAATAAGGAGGTTCAACCAACTCTGAGTTAAAACTTGAACTCTGAGTTGACTTACCCTGAGATGGGAAACTCTGAGTTTTCGGTTACAGAACAGCTGAAATGAGTAAGTTCAATCAACTCTGAGTTGACTGACTCTGAGTTAAGCGTGTGCACCACAACTATAAAAAGACATTATCAATGGAGCGCAGATATTATGAGTCACCATGGCAACAGCGCCAGACAAAAAGAGGTGTTGGGTGTAATTAATTACCAAGTAATCTAAATATTGTAATTTAATTAAAGGGATTACTCTTAATTCTTCTGTAATTTAAAATAAAATATGATGCAATTACATTAAATATGCTACTGCATAAACTATAGACCAATTCAGTATAAAACAATAGTGGATTTAACATACATTTTTTAAGGGTATATTTTTTATGTAACCTTCTCCCTCTACACACTTTGATCAATTTAAGAATAATTCATGCAATTGTATATTGTTAATTTGAAAGCATTAAAAGTGCAGTTTCTTGAATCTCCTTGTATTGTTCAAGTGGTTGAGGTTGATATAGGATTTAGTAATTAGTAATATGTAGACCATACTTTCTAAAGATAGTAATTATCACATTAATCTAATTACACTGTTGAAGATGTCATTTGCAGTTAGTAATTCATAAATATTTTAGAGTAACTTACTGTTATAATATCAGAGGTGAAACTGGAAGAATGTTATTCAACCTAAAGTAGGCTATATTACTTTGATACATTTTTACTTAAGTACAAGTAAAAATACCAGTCTAAAAATCTACTCAAGTAAAAGTAAAAAGTAGCTAATTTAAAATGTGAGTAAAAGTTGCTGAGTTGCTTTTTTAACAGCGGGGGGTGGGGGGGGGGGGGGGGGGGGGGGGGGGGGCTCTCCCGTGCAGGGTAGGGGTGGGGTGGGGGTGGAGGACTCCCATAGGGTTGTAACATATGAGAGTTTCACAGTATGATAACCGTCTCAGAAATATCACGGTTTATGGTATTAAACAATTATTAAATATATAAACTGCATTATTAAATTACGGTTATTATTAGCATCAGTTAAAATTTGTTCAATAAAACATATCTAATCAACTAATTTCAACAATTGATTATGAATTAGATTAACATCTTATTTTTTATCATTAATAACTTATTAAATTATGTTAAAAAAAATTATTTAGTTTTATGAAATGTTTTTTATTCAGATTTTTTTTAATGATTTAATACAAATATATTATCAAAAACGGTGGTAATCAAATAAAAGTTTAGCAAACGTTTTAATCCTTTTATTTTTTGGCAAAGTGCTGCAAAACAGATTTAGTCAATTAAACCATGGACAAACAATATATATTCCTTAAAGAATGTGTCATTTTAGCATTATTGTTGGTGTTTAAACACCACTTCCTCTTTAAAAAAGGGGAGGAGACCGCAAGAAACTCTGGGTTTACTGAAGTAAACCTGCTCCCGACCAGGTTAGGTTCACAGAGTAAGTTACCATGGTAACTGACTCTGAGTATAAGTTACCTCTCTTTCAGAAACGGGCTTGACTTACTCTGCTTTCTCAGGTTTGACTTACCTCCCTTTCTGAAACGGAAAACCCAGAGTTTCCCTCATTTCAGGGTTAACATACTCAGAGTTTTCACTTAACCTCCTTCTTGAAACAGGCCCCAGGTGTATTGTCAGGTGTGTTGGTGTGTGTTCAGGTGTGCTGGTGTGTGTTCAGGTGTGTGTGTTCAGCTGTGCTGTTGTGTGTTCAGGTGTGTTGTTGTTGTGTGTTCAGGTGTGCTGTTGTGTGTTCAGGTGTGCTGTTGTGTGTTCAGATGTGTTGTAGTGTGTTGTGTGTTCAGGTGTGCTGTTGTGTGTTGTTGTGTTTTGTCAGGTGTGTTCAGGTGTGTTGTTGTGTGTCCAGGTGTGTTCAGGTGTGTTGTCAGGTGTGTTTGTTGTGTTTTGTCAGGTGTGTTGTCAGGTGTGTTGTTGTGTGTTCAGGTGTGTTGTCAGGTGTGTTGTTGTGTGTTCAGGTGTGTGTTCAGGTGTGTTGTCAGGTGTGTTGTTGTGTGTTGTCAGGTGTGTTCAGGTGTGTTGTCAGGTGTGTTGTTGTGTTTTGTCAGGTGTGTTCAGGTGTGTTGTTGTGTGTTTTCAGGTTTGTTGTTGTCTGTTGTTGTGTGTTCATGTGTGTTGTTGTGTGTTCAGGTGTGCTGGTGTGTGTTCAGGTGTGCTGTTGTGTGTTCAGGTGTGTTCAGGTGTGCTGGTGTGTGTTCAGGTGTGCTGTTGTGTGTTCAGATGTGTTGTAGTGTGTTGTGTGTTCAGGTGTGCTGTTGTGTGTTGTTGTGTTTTGTCAGGTGTGTTCAGGTGTGTTGTTGTGTGTCCAGGTGTGTTCAGGTGTGTTGTCAGGTGTGTTGTTGTGTTTTGTCAGGTGTGTTGTCAGGTGTGTTGTTGTGTGTTCAGGTGTGTTGTCAGGTGTGTTGTTGTGTGTTCAGGTGTGTGTTCAGGTGTGTTGTCAGGTGTGTTGTTGTGTGTTGTCAGGTGTGTTGTTGTGTTTTGTCAGGTGTGTTCAGGTGTGTTGTTGTGTGTTTTCAGGTTTGTTGTTGTCTGTTGTTGTGTGTTCATGTGTGTTGTTGTGTGTTCAGGTGTGCTGGTGTGTGTTCAGGTGTGCTGTTGTGTGTTCAGGTGTGTTCAGGTGTGCTGGTGTGTGTTCAGGTGTGCTGTTGTGTGTTCAGGTGTGTGTGCTGTTGTGTGTTCAGGTGTGCTGGTGTGTGTTCAGGTGTGTGTTCAGGTGTGCTGTTGTGTGTTCAGGTGTGCTGGTGTGTGTTCAGCTGTGCTGTTGTTGTGTTTAGGTGTGTTGTTGTGTGTTCATGTGTGTTGTTGTGTGTTCAGGTGTGCTGGTGTGTGTTCAGGTGTGCTGTTGTGTGTTCAGGTGTGTTCAGGTGTGCTGGTGTGTGTTCAGGTGTGCTGTTGTGTGTTCAGGTGTGCTGTTGTGTGTTCAGCTGTGCTGTTGTGTGTTCAGGTGTGCTGGTGTGTGTTCAGGTGTGTGTTCAGGTGTGCCGTTGTGTGTTCAGGTGTGCTGTTGTGTGTGTTCATGTGTGTGTGTGTGTTCAGCTGTGTTGTTGTGTGTTGTTGTGTGTTCAGGTGTGTTGTTGTGTGTTCAGGTTTGTTGTTGTGTGTTCAGGTGTGTTGTTGTGTGTTCAGGTGTGTTGTTGTGTGTTCAGGTGTGTTCAGGTGTGTTGTTGTGTGTGCAGGTGCGTTCAGGTGTGTTGTTGTGTTTTCAGGTGCGTTGTTGTGTGTTCATGTGTGTTGTGTGTTCAGGTGTGTTGTTGTGTGGTGTTCAGGTGTATTGTCAGGTGTGTTGTTGTGTGTTCAGGTGTGTGTTAAGGTGTGCTGTTGTGTGTTCAGGTGTGCTGTTGTGTGTTCAGGTGTGTTGTTGTGTGTTGTCAGGTGTGTTGTTGTTTGTTCAGGTGTGCTGTTGTGTGTTCAGGTGTGTGTTAAGGTGTGCTGTTGTGTGTTCAGGTGTGCTGTTGTGTGTTCAGGTGTGTTGTTGTGTGTTGTCAGGTGTGTTGTTGTTTGTTCAGGTGTGCTGTTGTGTGTTCAGGTGTGTGTTCAGGTGTGCTGTTGTGTGTTCAAGTGTGCTGTTGTGTGTTCAGGTGTGTTGTTGTGTGTTCAGGTGTGTTGTTGTGTGTTCAAGTGTGCTGTTGTGTGTTCAGGTGTGTTGTTGTGTGTTGTCAGCAGGCTTGGGAGGGTTACTTTAAAAATGTATTCCGTTACAGTTACAAATTACTTCATAAAAAAAGTATTCAGTAACGTAATCCAAGTACCACAATAGGAAAGTAATGTAACTGATTACTTTTGGATTACTTCAAGGACAGATATTATTTGAAAAAAAAAAAAACTTTTATTTATTAAGAATTTCACAGCCCTCAGCCCTGAATAAATATTTATGTAAAGGCAGACATCGAGTGGCTACAGTATTACAGATTATTTTGTTTTATTTTTAAGTTGACAAGGACAAGGAAAAAATAAAATGGATATTTCTTCAACAGGAAAATAGAGAATGCAAACATGCTTCTTTAGGTTGGATGTCGAGTCCTTCGATAAAGAAAGTGTTTTCAGTGCTGGAAGGCACAGTTTGCACTGTACAACCATGTTGTTGGCATTTTCTTCTTTATAAACAAAATAGCAGCGGAATTTCCAAGAAATTAAAGCATTTTTACCCCTGGGCAGCATCGTTTCTAGCAGCAGTGATTGTGTCTGACAGTGATGCGCGGGTCAATGTATAAATAACCCGCACTCGACCGACGGTTTCAACTAACCCGCCCGCAACTCGGACCAAAAAAAAAAAAAATGTTTGCCCTTAGGAGCGCAAACTGTTCTTTTTCTGAATGCTGTATAGCCTAGTGTTATGTAGCCTAATAAAGGCTTGATTTAGGCTATTCATTTTTTTCGTTTCATTTTCTTAACGATTATCTGCATGTGTTTATCCAGTCTAATCGAAGTGTGCGTCTCTCCTCCGACTTTCCCAATAAAAATCCCGCCCCCTCTCAGAAAATACATAAAACTGACATTACTGAGATATGCATTATTAAAAGTAGCCTATTAAAATGGTACAATGGCATTTTTCAGTTCAACGTGTTGGGAAATCGGGCATTTTGTCCCACGTCAGCATTTATTCAAAAGTTAATAACGCGCAACATTCAAAAGGTAAATAAGGATCCCACTTGTATTAGTAGGTATTTGCGGAGCTTCCACTGCCCAGTCTTCACCTTTTCTCTTGCCGTCTTCATCTCTACCTGCAGACTGAGCTCGTGCGTCATCTTCACGCCAGTTTCAGCCAATAAAGGCCTATTTCATAGAAAATTGTGTCTAGTAGCTAGGCTACTATTTAAATTAGAAAGATTTAATCTTTATTTCAAACGTATCATTAAAAATACTTGTGGAAGACTTGTAACCGCGGCTCATTTTGGATCAACCGCGCATCACTGGTGTCTGAGGAGATTGTTGTAGAGAGCTGTTATTTTGCGCACGCACCAGCGGCGGGTGGCACTCTTGAGTCATTAATCAAGCAACGCTTAATATAGTGTTATTATGCCAAAATACAGATTTATTTCGTTTTAAATGAAACCATTGTAATCCTGAAAGTATCCCCCCTTTTTTAAAAAGTAACTATAATCTGATTACTACGTTTTTTGACGTAACTGTAACTAATTACAGTTACTGGATTTTTGTATCCTGATTACATAACGCCGTTACATGTATTCCGTTACTCCCCAACCCTGGTTGTCAGGTGTGTTGTTGTGTGTTCAGGTGTGCTGTTGTGTGTTCAGGTGTGTTCAGGTGTGTTCAGGTGTGTTCAGGTGTGTTCAGGTGTGTTCAGGTGTGCTGTTGTGTGTTCAGGTGTGTTCAGGTGTGTTCAGGTGTGTTCAGGTGTGTTCAGGTGTGTTCAGGTGTGTTCAGGTGTGTTGTTGTGTGTTCAAGTGTGCTGTTGTGTGTTCAGGTGTGTTGTTGTGTGTTGTCAGGTGTGTTGTGTGTTGTCAGGTGTGTTGTTGTGTGTTCAGGTGTGTTGTTGTGTGTTCAGGTGTGTTGTTGTGTGTTCAGGTGTGTTGTTGTGTTTAGGTGTGTTCAGGTGTGTTGTTGTGTGTTCAGGTGTGTTGTTGTGTTTAGGTGTGTTCAGGTGTGTTGTTGTGTGTTCAGGTGTGTTGTCAGGTGTGTTGTTGTGTGTTCAGGTGTGTTGTGTGTTGTCAGGTGTGTTGTTGTGTTTTGACAGGTGTGTTCAGGTGTGTTGTTGTGTTTTGTAAGGTGTGTTGTCAGGTGTGTTGTTGTGTGTTCAGGTGTATTGTCAGGTGTGTGTTGTGTTTTGTCAGGTGTGTTCAGGTGTATTGTCAGGTGTGTTGTCGTGTGTTCAGGTGTGTTGTTGTGTGTTGTCAGGTGTGTTGTGTTTTATCAGGTGTGTTCAGGTGTGTTGTTGTGTGTTGTCAGGTGTGTTGTGTTTTATCAGGTGTGTTCAGGTGTGTTGTTGTGTGTTCAGGTGTGTTGTTGTGTTTAGGTGTGTTCAGGTGTGTTGTTGTGTGTTCAGGTGTGTTGTTGTGTTTAGGTGTGTTTAGGTGTGTTGTTGTGTGTTCAGGTGTGTTGTCAGGTGTGTTGTTGTGTGTTCAGGTGTGTTGTGTGTTGTCAGGTGTGTTGTTGTGTTTTGACAGGTGTGTTCAGGTGTGTTGTTGTGTTTTGTAAGGTGTGTTGTCAGGTGTGTTGTTGTGTGTTCAGGTGTATTGTCAGGTGTGTGTTGTGTTTTGTCAGGTGTGTTCAGGTGTATTGTCAGGTGTGTTGTCGTGTGTTCAGGTGTGTTGTTGTGTGTTGTCAGGTGTGTTGTGTTTTATCAGGTGTGTTCAGGTGTGTTGTTGTGTGTTGTCAGGTGTGTTGTTGTGTTTTGTAAGGTGTGTTGTCAGGTGTGTTGTTGTGTGTTCAGGTGTGTTGTCAGGTGTGTGTTGTTGTGTTTTGTCAGGTGTGTTCAGGTGTATTGTCAGGTGTGTTGTTGTGTGTTCAGGTGTGTTGTCAGGTGTGTTGTGTGTTGTCAGGTGTGTTCAGGTGTGTTGTTGTGTGTTGTCAGGTGTGTTGTTGTCTGTTCAGGTGTGTTGTCAGGTGTGTTCAGGTGTGTTGATGTGTGTTGATGTGTGTTGTGTGTTGATGTGTGCTGTTGTTGTTGTTGTGTGTCAGGTGTGTTGATGTGTGTCAGGTGTGTTGATGTGTGCTGTTGTGTGTTGATGTGTGTTGATGTGTGCTGTTGTTGTTGTGTGTCAGGTGTGTTGATGTGTGCTGTTGTGTGTTGTTGTGTGTTGATGTGTGCTGTTGTTGTTGTGTGTCAGGTGTGTTGATGTGTGCTGTTGTGTGTTGATATGTGTTGTTGTGTGTTGATGTGTGCTGTTGTGTGTTGTATGTGTTGTTGTTTTTTGATGTGTGCTGTTGTTGTTTGTTGATGTGTGTTCAGGTGTGTTCATGTGAGCTGTTGCGTGTTGATATGTGTTGTTGTGTGTTCATTTGTGTGTTGATGTGTGTGTCAGGTGTGTTGTTGTGTGTTCAGGTGTATTGTCAGGTGTGTTCATGTGTGCTGTTGTGTGTTCATGTGTGTGTCAGGTGTGTTTGTGGAGAACGTGCTGTCGGAGGTGAAGGGCAAGGCGGCTCTGGTGGCGCTGGATATGACGGGGAGTCTGGTTCTGGAGAGTTTGCTGGCGCTGGCCAGTCCGGCTCAGGTCGCAGAAGTGCTGGTGGAGCTGGGAGGAGAGACGGGGTCAGAGTTCACAGCCGTGGCGTGTGATCAGTGTGGAGGTCATGTGATGGAGAGCGCAGTGAGACAAGCGCACAGGTGGACAGGTGAGGTCAACAAAATCCAGCTTTTAATGTTGTTTATGTGTCTATGTGGTGTTTTTAACCCTTAGGGGTCTGAGCTGTTTTGGGGCTCTTTCGGTGTTTTGGTATGCCCTGACATTTGTGCTTATTTCAGCTACTTAAAACATACATATTTTTTATTTGCCAACATATAAATTTGCTGTATTCAGCACAAACTCTGCTACAATAATATGTGAGCAAAATGGATGTACATGTTTGCATTTTATAGAAAAAAAATAATATGCGTGGTTAGTACGTTTTGGGAAAAAAAATGTCACCGCAATAAGGCCATTTAACACATACTGAATAGTTGAAAACAATACTGTTGAGTTACTATTCTTGTAGGCTAGAATTTTTACTTCAAAATGAAGTGAAAATCATTCTGACCACTCTTTCAGAAAGATCAATATAACGATTTGAATTTCTTACATCAGTTTTTGGGTCATTACTGCTGTATGCGTGGGAGTGTTAATGCCCATGAATATTAATGTGATTTACACCTGGGGAGACTAAAGACACTCCCCCAATGGCTAATGCCCCATCAAGGTGCTGTGAGGCAGCCTGAACTAAGAATGATTCACTGATGAATAAAAAGTTAAAAAGAACAGCATTTATTCAAAATAGAAATCTTTCCTAAGAACATATAGACTTAAAGTCATTCATATCACTTAACACTTCCTTTCAAAAAAAAAAAAAAAAACATAAAAAGACCAAACTTGTTTTTTTTATATAAAAACATATATATATATATATATATATATATATATATATATATATATATATATATATATATATTAGGGCCGGGACTCGATTAAAAAAATTAATCTAATTAATTAGAGGCTTTTTAATTAATTAATCGCATTTTAATCGCATAAATATTTGACCTGAGAACAGTGAGAAGTCATTTTTTTCACATGGATTTTTAGTATACCATTGAATAATGACTGAATAGGCCTACATAAGCTTAAGCAACAACATATTGTTTATTTTTGTTCAAGTCCAACAGACCAGTGCAATTTTTGCCATTAAGTGTAGCAATAGCATATTGCAACACTACACTAATAGCAATAGCGAATTCCTTGTTGCAGCTTGCACACAACCATACTCTTATCGACGCTTCCATCCGTTCGTTTTTTATAACAAAATTTCCCATCCACGGGGCCAACCAAAGCGATCGAGGCGATCTATTTTTCTTATTGCAGAACTTATACATAACTACCAACTCAGGGAAGTTAAGCAAGGTGTACAAACAAACAAACAAAGGTACCTAACAGAAAATAAATATCCTGGGTTTGCATACAAAAGAAAGAAAAGCATAATAATGTCAAGTCATGTCTTTGAATAAATCATCATAATGCATTAAAACATTTTCACTTTTCTTGTTATTTATTTATCAGTCTAAGGGACGAAATAAAAGAGTCAAAATCAGCCAGAAAAAGAGGAAAGCTCAAAGGAGATTTAAGCCATTTTTGCTTGTGGATGAAGAATTTTGCATACAAGATAAAGAAGTTAACAACATACTCAAGGGAAAGCAACTTTGGATTTTCATAATAAAAATAACCTCTTTGAGAGTGAAGGTGTGAGTCACATTTGTAGGACTAAATACAAAATAACTTAATTTAGTCCGACTGAGGCGATCTATGAAGCGCGATCCCGTCAGCTCTTCTGACGCTAGTTGGTGCTCCAGTATATTCGGTCCGCCGAAACTCATCCAGTGAGAAACGTTTCGCGGTGCAAAGTCTAAAGTCTGTAATTAATTAATCTTAATTAACGCGTTAAAGTCTGTAATTAATTAATCTTAATTAACGCGTTAAAGTCCCGGCCCTAATATATATATATAAAATATTGCTTATATAGTGGTTATATATAAAAAAAAAAGTGCATTCAAAGAATCCTAAAAAACTATCACAGGTTAAAAAAAATTAAGCAGCACAGCTGTTTACAACATTGATTAAAAAAAAAAAAGTATATCAGAATGATTTCTGAAGGCTGATGGTGACGATGTAAACACAACAAAACAAAAGCAAAAAACTCTTAGCACATTATCCAAAGTAAACTGATGGACAATTATGATTATAGATGCACAATGTATCTGTTGATGGACAGAGAAACATCTATTGATTGGTAGACTGCGTAACCGCGAGTATCTGTTTATGGGCCATATAGACCGCATGCATTTACTGATACACTCAATGAACGGCTGTACCTAATACAAATAAAACATCTCCAGTTAACTAGCAGAGCATTCATTTAGTCCGCTCTTAAATAAGAGATCTAGACCTAAAATGTTTTGTTTTTGAACTCAAGCTGAGCGCTCGTGTCCTGCTATCAGTGTCATGGATACAGTCTCTTGTGGCGACGCGCGCGCCAGTCTTCACTCGCTCTTAGGACGTGCTCTTCAATCTAATGCCATTGCGGACACTATTCATTCCGGTGAAATCACAAAATAAAATGCACACAAACGGGTGTCCTATATACGTGTGTGCTTGATATAGACTGTAACCACTGATGAACATATTCGGTTTTGATGAGAGAAAAAAATATGCCGGGGGCAGATTCGAACCCGTAACCTCTGACACGCTTGGCAACCGATCTAACCACTAGACCACAGAAGAACTCAAACAATACTCGCAGATCAATATATTTCACTAAATCATTATAACCTAAGCAGTTATTTAAAAAGTTTACACGAGCGTTTAGGCCTGCTACACGAATGTTGTGTTGAGGTAATTACTAGGCAAACTATAGTCTGAAAATGCATTTGAGCTCTATGATCAGAAAAGGAATTATAAAACACTAACAACTTACCGGTAGCCTACTCCGAACTTGAATCCTCGGGGTCTATTCGTTCTTCAAAATGGAACGTTCGTCGTCTGAGTTTCAAATTCCACTGAGAAAAAGGTGAATTATTCCCATTTGTCCATAATCCTCTGAAGGAGTAACGTGAGCGTGCTTCCATCCCTAAAACGCGATGAACTATCTGTGAATCTCTGATGAAGAATCTGTGTTTGGCATTGATCGGGGGGCGTGCCGCGTGTGATGCATAGATTTACCATGTCAAAAGCGCTGGGGGTGTGGCGGGCTCACCTGATTAACTATAATGAAGGGAGAGCGAAAAAACTGTAACTCTCCTTTGTTTCAAACGGATTACATAAACTGTAAATATATTTTTTTAAAATAAATTACTTCATTTAAAAGAAGAGAATCTCAGCTTCATAAAGAGACATATCTCGTATCTCTGTGACAAGTATTGAGAGAGTTACAGTTAATATTTCGGACGCGTTTCAGAATGGACCTCACTGACAGAGACAAGTTAAAACGCGCATCATGTTTATTTTTCTTTGTTTGACGAAAAGCACAAAACTTTGTTTTTATTGTGAGTACCCACAAAAAAATAGAAACTTAACAGGATCTAATGATGTACAACACTTATATTTAAGATCAAAATCAACAGAGTAATTTGATTCTCTTTTGCACTGATAAGGAAAAAATCCAGCAAAACGCGTGGACGCGGTTTTCGACCCCTAAGGGTTAATATGCTTTAATAACTCAAATCATGTGTAAATTCATAAGTTGACAGCATTGCTGAGTATTTTCTGCTTAAAACTGCAGTGAACCAAAGACAGTCTCAAAAACACTGAAATCGCTGGTGTTTCTGACGTCACAAACTACCTTGACCAATCAGATCAACGTGTGATCGTCAACCAGTGGATCTCTGAGTGAGTGAGTGAGTGGAGGCGGGGCTCATTTGCATATTCATAGAACCGCACATACTAAATGAGGCATGGGTGTCGAGTTACATTCAAGATATTTTAAGGCATGAAGATATTTTTCAGATTCAAAGTAAAGCTGGAGGGGTGAGATGCGTCTGTGGGGTGTGACTGGAGGTGTGGTTTTGTTACATTATTTTTTAATATTTTAAATTTTTCTATGGATGCACTGGTACCACTTTTTCCAGTACGAGCCTGACACAGATATGTTTATTTTTTGTACTTGCCGATAACAAGTTTGCATTGTTTATTTTAATTTTTTAAATATGACCAAAAGAATATGAATCAAATTAGTTGGTTTAGCAGAAAATGTGTATATATATAATATGTGTGTGTGTGTGTGTGTAAATTGTGTGTGCATTAGATTTAAATAAATAAATAACATTAAAATCTATTAAACAGATTCAATTAGTTAAAATAAATACAATTTGACGAATATAAAGAAAAAGTAGATATGAGCCTGAATACTTTTATTTTTGTACTTGCCGATATCACATTTTTTCATTGCATTTTAAATTTTTTTTAAATATTGTGCTGAGAAACAAAATAATATAAATCAAATTAGTTCGCTTAGCAAATAGATATTCCCTTCAGTTATTTTCATGCCTGTTAAAATGTACTTTCATAGTTCATATTATTATCATATTTTAATTTTAATTTAATAGCACAGTGAATATTTAGAGCAAATGGATTTTCATTCAAATATCTTAGATACCAGTGAAATATAACTATAATTTCTAGGTACAGAAATTAAATAAAGTAATCAAATGTATAATAACACTGCACAGTCTTCACTGTATACAATATATATAGATTAATCATTATTGAAGTGTCAAAAGTCAAGAGCAGTGAGGGGTTTTCTCTGTCTTTTGTTGTTTGATTAGTGTTATTATAGAGCAGGAATATTAGGTTACTGTCACTTTAAGAGACGCACGTATCCAATATACTGATACACGGGTTTCCCAACTGTTTCACAAGGACTTGCCTATACGGGCATTTCGAGATAATTTTGTGTGAGCTTTTTTCTGTTCAAGGGCAAGAAGACACAAAAGAGAACTCGATTTAATAGGCTATTCGTCTAAAACGTCATGTGATCACTGTACCGCCTTCCTGTAATAATGTAGGGAACCACTCATTACACATAAATCATAAAATGTATTTACCGTTGTGGTAAACGGAAGCTCGACGTGCGAGAACTATAGACTGCAAAAATCCGTGCGTAGTGTGTGTGACGTCACCCGTAGTGTTTCTGAAGAGCATTTTTGAAGCCCAAAGTGGGCGGAGCCGGCTGTCGCCATCTTGGCCGTGCGTCACTCGCGGATAAACGAACATGTGCAGCGAGGCGGATTAGCTGAGGTGACGCTAACGCTAGCAGATAAACGGCTAGCAGTGACATCAGCAGCAATCCTCCTGTCACTCAAGTGGCCACGCCCCTAATTATGCAGAACTTTAAGGCTTAATATAATTTAAACAGATGAGTTATAAAATAATTTACCCCCCTCACAGTCGTCATAAGGGGCAAAATTAGCAATATAGACCAAAATCATTTTTTGTACCAGACTGTAAACATGTTTTTTCCCGCTGTAAAGTTGGGCATTTTAACATGGAGGTCTATGGGTCTCTTTTAGAGCCGGCCTCTAGTGGCCAGTGAATGAACTGCAGTTTAAGTCACTTCAGTGTTGATGAGAGAGAGAGAGAGAGAGAGACACTTGACGAGAACCAATTTGGTTAATTCTCTGCGTTTGTGTTTGTAAATCTGTAAACTGTGTTGACAGTGTCTGATCATCTCATGTTCCTCCACAGAGGAGAAGTCTGAGGTCAGTGAGGCCGAAGAGGAGCATTGTGGGCCGCTGGAGGCTCAGGTGCAGCGAGTGAGTGGAGTGGTCCGGGAGAATCTGGTGGCGTTCGCTCAGGATCCGTACGGATCGCATGTTCTCCGGACACTCATGCATGTGCTCAGCGGATGCCTGACCCGGGACACACCCGGCACTCAGAAAGGTCAGAAACATGATAATAATAATAATAATGATGCTTGGAACGTATTTCAAGATTTGTGTTCTCGAGCGACAAACACTGGCTGTCTTTCCATCCACACGTGTTTATCCGCATTAAGTGATATCGAATGAAAAATGCCTTATGGAAACAGTAAATCTCAAATGAAACGTTTTCGGTCTCATGGGATTTTATCTTGATGGATATACGGCTTATGCGATAAACGCTGATGGAAACGGTATTACGCCGCAATCCATTTTGTCTAGCAAAATTTTGTTTGCTTGAATGTTGTGCGAAAATGAATGGAAACACCTTAAAATGTCTCAAATCAATTCGATATACCAATTTGATCTCAGAACAGCATGTGACGTCATTACACACAGGTTTATATTCGCTTTAAAGCCGTTTGATGGAAACACACTTTCACCAGCTTTATTCACATGAGTTTTTTACCGAACTTCAGATAATTCGATTGACGAGTGGATGGAAACTTGGCTAGTGTTATCATGTAAATGAACGCATTAAAAGTTTTCTGTTAGAGCGCTGTCGTGTTAGCGGCCGCTAAGTTAATAAATGATCTTTACAACAGAAGTGAATCAATCAAAACTAACTTTATCTGGACAATAACTTTATTCTAGATCTAAACACTCTCTGTTACTGTAATCTCCTGTTATCACTGTAAAGCTGCTGTCAAACTCTAGAGTGTTAAAGCGCTGTAGAAATGCAGGAGACTCGACCTGTTTTATCAAATGTTAGTGTTGTAGCCATTTAAGTAAATTTATTTGGTTTCATATTTTTGTTACAATTTTATATATATATATATAATTTATTTTTTAATTTAATCTGTTAATTAAGAAAAAACATCGAAAATTGGATACGCCATAAAGGGCGTGGAAAAGTTTTTCGTGTTGTATAATTTGTACATTAAAGGTGCAGTGTGTAAGTTTTAGCGCATCTAGTGGTGAGGATGTGAACTGCACCCAACAGAAGTTACGGTGGCCAACAGGAAGTGATGTCGTCGTCTGAGACAGCAGAGTCGCCAGTTAAACAATGAGGTTTCTTTACAAAGATAAATTAAGAAATTAGATTTACCTAATTATTCAGTAAAACGATATGTTGTGTGAATATTAATGTTACTTGTTCATCATTGTGTCAGTGTTTTATTCGCTGACTTTAGCAGCTTCTTATCACGAAGAACAACAGTGACGAAACACGTTTGTCCGTTCAGGGCCACCGTAGAAACATGTGTGTGTAAGGAGACCCGCGGTGTGTGTAGAAACGCCTCATTCTAAGCTAATAAACACATAACGCTTCATTAAGTAAGATCTTTATACACCACTGAAAACATAGTTATGTTTATGATATTGCATTTCTGTCAATAGATCCTCCTAAATATTACACGATGTCAAGTCATCTTTATATAGCGCTTTTTACAATACTGATTGTTTCAAAGCAGCTTTACAGAGATAACAGGAAAATAATGTGGTAATAATATTGTTAAATATAAAATGAAAGAAACCAGAGTCATTTCTTACGGTCTTAAGTCAGATTCTGGTTTCTAGAAATGTCTGTGTCGTCTTTATCTCGAGCATCTGATCATTTTTATTGTTTAATGTGTGTTCAGCCAAGAAGGACAGAAGATGTGAGAGTGAGTTTGTGGATTTTGAGATTCCCCGCATCGTTCTGGTGGGAGCTGAAGAATCTGGCCGATCATCTGATGGAGAACATCAACGGTAAGGACGTTTCCCACCAGCGTTTATTTCAGCGTCAAGATAAACTTATGCTAAACTTATGGAATTATTTTTTTTAATTTCAGTTAACGTTTATTTTTTTTATAAGTAACACTTTTTTATGGTTTTAGTTAACTGTAATAACCCTGCACTACAATTGCTATAATATTTTTTTATGTCTATTTTTTTATTCATTTAACTTATGCCAACTAGCAGAAATATATATAATATATATAATTTCAATTTGATTGAAAATAACACTTTTTTTATGGTTTTAGTTAACTGTAATAACCCTGCACTACAATTGCTATAATATTTATTTTATTCATTTTTTTATGTCTATTGTTTTATTCATTTTTATTTTAGTTTTGGTAATCTTAGAACATCAAGTCTCTGTTTTTATTTCAGTTTTATTAGTATTTTGAATTAGCTTTTTTGTTAATATTAGTTAAATTTTTAGTACTTTAGTTATGCGATTTAGTCTTTTTTTAAAAAATTAAATATTGCTGTTTAGTTTTCAGTTTTTATTTTCAGTTAATAATTTTTGTGCATTATTGTCAACTAGAGATGGACCAATATTGTTTTTTTATTACCGATACCAATTATTTGCATGTTTATGTGCCCGATAACCCATATTTATTTATTATATTTCTGTTTTATTTCAATTATATTTGCCGATATTACAAAACCGATACCCGCTTATGGGAAAATGCTTAAATATCGGGGAAAATATCAGGAAAACAGATTAGCTGTAAATCTCTATTTCCAAGGCAACATTTCTAATTTTAGTTGAGTTTTTCTATGTAATATTTATATTTTATTTTATTTTTGCTTTATTTTAATCAACAGAAATACATTTAATAGTTGTAATTTTAGTTAATGCATCAAGTTAAACTAAAGGCAACTAGCTCAAATAAATAAATATATATATATATATATGAAGACTTCAGATGCAAGTCCATCTGAAGTTTGTTTAATATATATATTTTATAATATATATTATATATATTTATTACATTTGATTTATATATTTATTATATTTGATTATTAAAACAATTATATTTATTACATTTTAATCATTTGATTATTAATTTTTTATTAACGTTTATTTTATTTCAAGTAACTAATGTTTTTAATTACCTGTAATAATAAACCTGCACTATATTTCTATATTCTTTAAAATTCTACATTAAAATTTCAGTGATGTTCAACTGTGTGTGTTCTTCAAATCAGTCTGTGATACTGCATTTCTTCCCAGTGTTCGTGTCGAACCTGACGGCCTGCGCTGCTCTTCAGACTCTGCTGACCGTGTGTCACCGCAAGAGACCCAAACTGTGCAACAAGCTCAACAAGAGCATCATGGGATACCTGACGTCACTCAGCTCGGCTCCTGGAGTCAGGTGAGGAAGATCATCGAGCGCAGTGTTCATTTCATCAATATTTTAATCAACAACATTTTTTTTATAGATAAAAACGAAACTATAACTAAATAAAACCCAGTTTTAAATTACAAAAACTATGCGAAAATCTCGTCAATGAATAAAAACTAGATGAAAATGTTAAATAGGGATGATTTAGGAAGAGATCCAGTCAGAAATGATCGTAAACGCAGTCGGTTGTGAGATTATTAGAAGTGCATTGGATCCGCGCATTCGTTCTTAAAGTGACAGTGCGTAATAAAGCTAATGCCGTCTGAGCCCTTAATATTAATCAAACAACAAAAGAACATGAGAAAAGCATTCACTGCTCTTTAATCGCTTTAATTAGGAGTCATTGTATTTAATTTATACAAATAAATTATGTATGATGTATTCAAGTTGTTTTAAAGAACGCATATATCATTAATTGAAAAGAAGATTGTGTTCTACTTTAGGAAAAGTGGTTTTAATTTAATTTATATGTTAAATCTGTGTCTGTACTGCATGTTCAAACTTTAAGATCATTCATATTTACAGGATCATATATTTTTTTCTCCGGGAGTATATAATGGGTTTGGGAATTATAAATTAATTAATTACAATTTAACTAAACCTGTAAAAATTTGTCGACTAAATCTACTGGAGACTAAAATCTTATTGTATCTGGTCGCCTCAACTAGAATAAAACAATTCAGATGACTAAAATATGACTAAAACTACATGGCATTTTAGTCAAAAGATTATGACTAAAACTAAATCAAAATTTATTTGTTTTATTTCTGTTTTATGGCAATTATATTATATTTAACACTGTAACTCTGTAACATTGACCCGTAACTCGAGTATATTTCTACACTTCTGGTGTTCATGAGATAACATTTATGTTCAAGAAAAAAAGCTAAAATAAAATATAAATATTAGTGGGAAAAATTAAACTACACAAAATTAGAAATTTTGAAGAAGCACTAAAATTATTAACTGAAAATAAATAAACTAAAACCGAAATTAAAAATAAATTAAAGCTAAGTAATAAAACTAAAAAGACTATGACTAAAACTAAATCAAAATGAACACTTATCGAGCGATAGATGCACTGTAAAAAATTATTTTTGGTTTAACTTAAAAAAGGAAGTAACCCTGGTTGCCTTAAGATCTTAAGTTCATCGAAATTAAGAAAATTTAGTTGAAACAATGAAGGAGATTGGTTTAATCAATAGAAACTCAAAATATTATGTTATCTCAACCACATAAATGATCTAAGTTGAAAAAATGCTGTGATAATAAATCTTGTAAATATATTTCTACAATGTGTTTGTTGAGTAGTGACACATAACTGTATTTCTGCTTCAGTCCTCTTCTGGTGTTCATGAAGGACCCGTCCGGGAGTCATCTCCTCCAGAAGATCTTCAAGTTCTCCCAGAAAGCTTTGCTGCGAGACGTCTACAGAAACCACCTGAGATCTCACCTGATGCCTCTGGCTCTCCATCCCATCGCAAACTTCCCCATCCAGAGCCTGATCTCAGCCGCCACACCCTTCAAACTGGTGAGGCTTTCTTTACCAGGACCAGTGATGTTTCGCTAAAGGATAATTCGGGTATTTATCACTTTGAGTCTATGTTCTAGTGTGTTTTGGATGAGCTAGAGTGGTGGACACAGAAATGTTGACGATGGGTCCTGTCTCGACTTTTTGACTCTTTTAGAATCGCCTCTGAGCGCTTCAGAGTGGCTGTCTATGGGCATGCACAAACATGTGCTTAAAACAACCCAACGTTCGTTTTCAAAACTGTGACACTCACCGAGTGGCTAGTGGTGTTCTCAGTAAAGCTGCTTTGAAACACTCTGTATTGTAAAAAGCGCTATATAAATAAATGTGACATCACTTGACTTGTATGCAAACACACTATAAAAGTGAATTTTGCATCCGATGACCCCTTTAAAAAGGTCTTTAAAAGCCTTAAATTTGACTTGTACAGAAACATGTATTTCCTGTAACATGTGCCTCTTATTTCCTTCTGCTCAGTTCCTGAAGATCTTCGACGAGTTGATGGAGGGCTTCGAGGCGATCCTCGCGGCGGGGAACATAGCAGTGGTGGTGCAGATGGTGGAGAGCTGCGTTCAGTGGGAGGAGAGGCAGGGAGAACTGCTACAGCGCCTCCTGCAGGTCAGGAGGAGTCACTGCACTAATCTATAACTGTAATACATGCATTTCTGGAGTTAAAGGTGCAGTGTGTAAGTATTTGCGCATCTAGTGGTGAGGTTGTGAATTGCAGCCAACTGAAGTTACGGTGGCCGACAGGAAGTGATGTCGTCGTCTGAGACAGCAGAGAGTAGCCAGTTAAACAATGAGGTTTCTTCACAAAGATAAAGTAAGAAATTAGGTTTACTTAAAGGGATAGTTCACCCCAAAATGAAGATGCTGTCAGTAATTACTCTCCCTCATGTTGTTCAACCCCGTCAGACTTTCGTTCATCTTCGGAACACAAATGAAGATATTTGTGATTAAATCTGAGAGCTGGGTCACTCCTCCATAGGCTTCTGAGGGATTGAAACTTGCCGGCCCAGAAAAGTTATTAAAGACATCGTTAAAATAGTCCAAGTGACGACAGTGACTCAATCTTACGTTTATCAAGCGACGAGAATACTTTTTGAGCGCAAAAAACAAAAATAACGACTTTATTCAAGTATTCATTTCCTTCTCTGTCGGCCTCGAGTGAGTTCTCGTAGTGTAACAGCGCAGCGCTTCTGTGTTGTACGTCACACACAGGCTCACTATTGGCCGACGCTGGTCATGCTTCATTGGATGACGGATAGAAATACCCTGAAACTTCTTTCCGTTTTGGATTTGTTTGTTATTGGAATAATATAAATATATATGTTTTTCCTCTAAGTGATCTAGCAACACGAATACAAATGTATGATTGTTGATTTATGCCTTAATAGGCTTTATGCCGAGCGTCACGTGACCTAGCCGGAAAACAGATCGCATCGCTTCCGATTCAGGTCTTTTGTATGTGCTTCATGAAATTTTTTGCAGTTTTACTCAAGATAACTTAAAAGGAGCAAGCAAAAATGAGCATAACCCATGTCCCTCGCATGTGCAGATTGATATTTAAAAGTTTTTTCATTTTTCTTCTTCACACCAATGTTTAGATATTTAAATAGCTTAAAACACCAATAACAAAGTGAACTTAGTAGGTTAGCTGATTACCTTAAAAATCCATAGATATCGTAGTTAGTTCTTACGGCCTTTAACACTTTCTCTGACAAGCGGATGTAATGACACATGGTTTCCGGTTTGGTCACGTGACGCTCGGCATAACGCCTATTGTTTGTACTTGAATTCTTCTCTCTCTCTCTCTCTCTCTCTCTCTCTCTCTCTCTCTCTCTCTTATATATATATATATATATATATATATATATATACATTCATAAACACATTTGGCCCCATTAAAGTAATATAATATTATCGATTTACATGAAAATAACAATGCAAAACAAAAACATCTAAAAATATGCTGGATTTTCATTATGCAAAATATTATTTATTTTAAAACATTTGGACATTAAAGATATTATTGTTATTAACATTATTATTTCGTTTTTTTTGTTGCATTATGGCAAACAAGGAAAATATATTTAATTTGCATGAAAAAAATGTCACGATGGGAAAGAAATTAAATAAAAATGAAAAGCTGATAAATGTTTGCTTGATACATTGAAAACATTTTTTATATATTTTTTTTATTTACTCGTAAAACATTTGGACACATTAAATTGATTAAAATAATATTGATCTATCTATTCATTTGTTGATTTAAATTTGTTAGTAACAGAAAATGACCCTCAACCCGAAGCACATAATTCTCCAGACTGTGATAGTATAACCAAACCCTGTTGTGTGTCCATATAGTATATATTTAAAACACAAACTCATCTTACAGGGTTCCAGACTGCGACCAAATTGGCCATTTTTGACCAAATTTGGCTGGTCGCATATGCAGTTGCCCAGTGCCTGCGTGACTCGCCATAGACATTAACGGAGAGAAGTATCTCCGGCTACAATGTTCTTCCGCGAGACACGCGCGGTTTATTTATTGACGAACGTACACATCACGCGCATCACACTGTCACAAAAAGTTCAGAAAAAAAACGTATTGTTTATTTTAAGCATACTGTTTTTTCTAATGCTATTCCTCATGAATAGTTGAAAGAGTCTGGTATTTCATTAAGGTCAGCTGATATTAAATGTTAAACTCCATTTCCCATCAGGCCTTTCACTGCAGTGAACCCGCCTCTCTGCAAGTCTCATGTCTGCCTCTGTTTCTGTCATTCCTGACGCATGAAGTTTATTACAACACCGAGCCAGCAGAGGGCGACTCCGCCACACAGGTGAGTCTGCATATACAGTGCATTATGGGAACCTTTGTCTCACACACACACACACACACACACACACACCACACATGCAGTGAACACTTGCATAACGTTTTTCCTCTATTTGGCCCAAGTCTTCAAGTAGGCGTAAAGACTGCGAGTGTGTGTTTCATTAATTGACAGGACACGCTCATAGTCTTGCAAAAAATGCGAGTTTAACAGAGCTTTTATTTATTTACTTGTATTTTCAATACTTTGCATTTTAAAGTAAACTTCTACATGTCTGTTCAGTAGTCGCTATGTAACTAACAAAAGACACACATATTAAATTGTGGTGCTTCTAATTAAGTGATAAAATCAGTTGCAAATGTTGTACAAAATAGGCCTACACACACATCATTGCACCAATAAAATGTGCAACACTTTTTTTTTTTACTACCAAATTATATGCATCTAATTAATTTAAATTACAGTGGAATTGTTTACTTCGACATCTCGCGATTTCAGGGCACATGAGTTCCCGAACATAATGCATGATGGGATATGCTTAGCTCTGAATCTGTATTAGAGATAGTGTGAGTTAAGGGCACTATGGCAAACGTGCAACCAGAACGCAGCTGTACGAGAGACTGTATCCCACAATGCAATGCTTATTTGACTCGACCTTCCATTTCCAGTGTGGCAAAAATGAACAAAAAGTAACATCAAGCGTCTTATTGACTCGATATTTGATCGCTTTACAAATAATAACCATTATTTTCAAGTTTAACTAGTAGATGCTGCTGCATAACACTGGAAAAACACTGACATTGTGAAATTTTGATGTGTATTGTGATATATAAAAAAAGCAATTCTGATTACTTGAATACCTCTATTTGTTTTAAAAAAAATAATAATTATAATAAAATTATTGGACTGATTCTGTCGGAGTGAATCTGCATAGAAATTTTTATATTATTAATAATATTATATAATAATTTAAAATGCCTTTTTCCTCTTCAGTTTAAACCATCATTTAAAACGACAAATCTTTTACAAAAATTGAATTTTAATTGTAGACCTGTAAAAATGCAGTCTTAATTTTTAAACTTTTAAGATCCAAGATCTTTGTTCACCTTTAATGCAACAAAATGCACGGAACAAACAAATTGTAAGGAAAAACAAAGACAAATAAATAAAAACCTAGAATTGCATGGTTGCATAAGTGTACACCCCCTTTTATAACGAGGCATGAAATTATTATAACCAATCACATTCAAACTCTTACTAAAAAAAAATAATAATAATAATTCTCATCTCATTATTAACTTAAATAATTAAAACTAATAAAATCACATAAAATGAAGCTAATATTAACATGAAAACTAAAAATAAGCATATTGAAAATATTAGTATTTAATACATTTTAGTATGCAATATGTAAAGTGTAGTATTCAGTATGTAAAGTGTAGAATGCAATATGTAAAGTGCCGTTTGCAGTATGTTGTGCAGTATGCAGAGTGTAGTATTCAGTATGTAGTAAGTAAAGTGTAGTATGCAGTATGTAGTGCAGTTTGTAGTATTCAGTATGTAGTGTAGTATTCAGTATGTAGTGCAGTATGCAGAGTGTAGTATTCAGTATGTAGTAAGTAAAGTGTAGTATGCAGTATGTAGTGCAGTTTGTAGTATGCAGTATGTAGTGTAGTATTCAGTATGTAGTGCAGTATGTATTGTATTATTCAGTATGTAGTGCAGTATGCAGAGTGAAGTATTCAGTATGTAGTAAGTAAAGTGTAGTATGCAGTATGTAGTGTAGTATTCAGTATGTAGTGCAGTATGTAGTGTAGTATTCAGTATGTAGTGCAGTATGCAGGGTGAAGTATTCAGTATGTAGTAAGTAAAGTGTAGTATGCAGTATGTAGTGTAGTATTCAGTATGTAGTGCAGTATGTAGTGTAGTATTCAGTATGTAGTGCAGTATGCAGGGTGAAGTATTCAGTATGTAGTAAGTAAAGTGTAGTATGCAGTATGTAGTGTAGTATTCAGTATGTAGTGCAGTATGTAGTGTAGTATTCAGTATGTAGTAAGTAAAGTGTAGTATGCAGTATGTAAAGTGTAATATTCAGTATGTAAATTATAGTTTGGTGTATATAAAGTGTAGTATGCAGTATGTAAAGTGCAGTATGCAGGTGACATGCTCTGTCTGTGTGTTCAGGCTTCTCCTCAGGCTTCTCCTCAGGCTTTCTCAGTATGTTATCACGGCTCTCGTCTGGTTCAAGCTCTGGCCGGGTTTAAAGAGCGATCGGTTCTGATGAACAGCCTTCATGACCTCTGCCCCCGTGACCTCTTGACCTTCGCCACCGACCCCTTCGGGAGCCACGCATTTCAGGTGCTGGTGACGCTGGCCAGCGATAAGGGCCGGGGGAAGATCCTGAGGAAGATGGAGGTAAAGCTTCAGGAAACATCACGCAGCTCAGTCGAGTTTGAATTAAAGGGGTCTTATAATGCCTCTTTTCACAAGATGTAAAATAAGTCTCTGATGTCCCCAGAGTGTGTGTGAAGATTTAGCTCAAAATACCCCATAAATAATTTTTGTAGCATGTTAAAATTGTCCCTTTTTGAGGGTGAGCAAAAACACGCCGTTTTGTGTGTGTCCCTTTAAATGCAAATGAGCTGCTGCTCCCAGCACAGGGGGCGGAGCTAAAAGAGCGTGTGTGTGTGTGTGTGTGTGTGTGTGTGTCCCTTTAAATGCAAATGAGCTGCTGCTCCCAGCACAGGGGGTGGAGCTACAAGAGCGTGTGTGTGTGTGTCCCTTTAAATGCAAATGAGCTGCTGCTCCCAGCACAGGGGGCGGAGCTACAAGAGCGTGTGTGTGTGTGTTGCTGCGTCCCAATTCGCATACTATCCGTCCTAAATAGTATTCGAAAATAGAATTAGTACGTCCCAAATCGTAGTATGTTGAAATGAGTGTTCCAAAGATACCCGGATGGTCTACTTTTTCCGGTCAGAATCCGAAGTGTAGATCGATGCACACTCTAACGGCTATTATTACCCATAACCCATCGCGCGCTGGACGAGGATTCAGTTAGAACTACAAACACGAGTGAAAAGTGTTAAAAAACTACAGACATGGAGGGCGCGCGAGTCCGGCGGTTGTGTAGGGAGGTTTAGATAAAGTGGTTTGAGTGATTAATTATCAGTATCTAACCTGACGAACATGTATTTATTCAACGTTGTCTACATTATATTGCATCTGCAGCAACATTGTGAACTTTTGTAAAGATACGTTTAGCCATTAACTTTTAAATGCATCATTATATTCAAATTACAAACACATGAGGAGAGTCTCCGCATGAAAGACCCACGGCTGGCAGGTGAACGTTACGTGCTAAAACATTTCTCTCCGAAATGGTAAGAAATTATAATAAATTGAATGGAGGATTTTAACTGTGACGAGATGATTGACAGGGCATTTTACGGTGATAGGATGCACGCGACAGGCCCGTTAAAGACAGGAAGTAGTATGTCCCAAAGCTTGCTTACTCTTTTGCTACACACTCAAAAGTATGTACTTTTTCTTCACAAAAAGAGTACATACTTTTAGGTCGTAGTATAAGTAGGCGAATTGGGACGCAGCATGTGTGTGTGTCCCTTTAAATGCAAATGAGCTGCTGCTCCCAGCACAGGGGGCGGAGCTAAAAGAGCTAATGTGTGTGTGTGTGTGTGTGTGTGTGTTAGCAGCTCCAATTACCTCTTCTCAACATGGACTCACCCCATTTGTTGTGTGTTCCTGGGGGCCGGTTTATGTAAATTTTTGTGTTTGTGATGTCACTAACCCGTGAAGAAGCTCATTGTAGTTCCTACCAGCCGTTTGTTGTAGTCCATAAAAAGCCATTTCTGTAAAAGTAGATATCTCCCTTTGCTTTGAACGTTGAGCGTCGTAACTTTGCAGATGTTGTTTATGCTCAAACAGCAACATTACACACTAACTAAAGTTACAAAAGTGAAATCATAATCAACCCCCTTTAACTTGAAACTCAGGTTTTTATTGAACATTTTTTCAAGTGATTTTAAAAGACTTGGAGACAGACACATCTATTTTTGTAGATGCTTTGCCTGACTTATGTATTGATTTATTTTATTTATTTATTTTTAATTTGCCTGTGTGTTTTCTATATATGTATGTATGAATGTTATTTGTTAAACCCACGCGTGTTGTGTTGCTGATAATCTTGGCCAGGACGCTCTTGCAGAAGAGACTTTCTTTCCTGGTAAAATAAAGGTTATTATAATAATAATCTATCATGATGTCTCTGCTGCAGGACATGTATGTGGATATGGCGTGTTCGATGTACGGTAGCCGTTTGCTGGAGGCCGTGTGGAACAGCGCCACCATCAGTCAGAGACGGAGAATAGCAGACAGACTGGGTGAGTTCACAGGCAACTATTCTTATACATCGGTTCTTTATTTGTTTTAAACAGCAGACTTAATATTTATCCATCTCTGGTCATAATTTGGAGACGATGAGCATATGAACCGTTGTGCCGCTGCTTATATTGATCACACAGTAAAAGGTCGTCTGTGGATGAGAGTCTGAAACCAGCACTGGTGGGCCGTCGTCCGGCTCCACTTCACAGTGAATGAGGATGTTAAAATGACGGGAAACTCATTTATACGACACTTTATTCAACAGGACGAACAGCTCATTCCACGCGTCTACGTCATTACGCTATTTCTACGTTGCTATTTCTACATCATTACACTATTTCTACGTCATTACGCTATTTCTACATCATTACACTATTTCTACGTCATTACTTCTACGTCATTACTCTATTTCTACGTTGCTATTTCTACATCATTACACTATTTCTACGTCATTACTTATACGTAATGATGTAGAAATAGCGTAATGACGTAGATGTCATTACGCTATTTCTACGTCATTGCGCTATTTCTACGTCATTACGCTATTTCTACGTTGCTATTTCTACATCATTACGCTATTTCTACGTCATTACTTCTACGTCATTACTCTATTTCTACGTTGCTATTTCTACATCATTACGCTATTTCAACATCATTACGCTATTTCTATGTCATTACGCTATTTCTGTCGCTATTTCTACGTCATTACTTCTACGTCATTACGCTATTTCTACGTCGCTATTTCTACATCATTATGCTATTTTTACGTCATTACTCTATTTCTACGTTGCCATTTCTACGTCATTACGCTATTTCAACATCATTATGCTATTTCTATGTCATGACGCTATTTCTGTCGCTATTTCTACATCATTACGCTATTGCAACGCCATTATGCTATTTCTACGTCATTACGCTATTTCTACGTCATTACGCTATTTCAACGTCATTACTTCTACGTCATTATGCTATTTCTACGTCGCTATTTCTACATCATTATGCTATTTCAACATCATTATGCTATTTTTACGTCATTACGCTATTTCTACGTCGCTATTTCTACATCATTACGCCATTTCAACGTCATTACGCTATTTCAATGTCTTTACGCTATTTCTACGTCATTACACGATTTCTGTCATTACGCAATTTTACGTCATTACTTCTACATCATTACGCAATTTCTACATCATTACGCTATTTCTACATCAATCTTATAAATAAAAACATAAAAAATTACAGTTTATTATTACATCCAGAATGCAACAAAAGGTCAATAAAATGAAAAGTTTCACTCCACAACAAATCTTTTAAATGTCAGTATTCAGAACAGGAATGAAACACATAAGTGTGTGTGTAGGAGCATATTCCTCATGTTCTGTTCTCTCAGTCCCCAGTGAAGCTCAGCTGCGAGCCGATCGGTTTGCGAGGCACGTTTGGGCCAAGTTCGGTCTGACGTCGTTCCTGAAGCGGCAGGGCGACTGGATGGAGGTGCAGACGGGAGAGTCGAAGAAGAGGAAGATGTTCCGGGATATTCTGGAGTGAAGAGCTCATTCAGAGACTCTCCATAAACTCCTGTGGAAGATGTTCATCATTCCAGCCGAGCGACCCACGCCAACAGAAAGACATTTCAGTCACGAGGAAGTTTCATATAATCGCTTTTGAAGATGTATTTTTAAATAAAAAAACATCAAAATATACTATTATTGCGTTTGTCTGTGCAACACAACTCAGTAACCTCAGGCCATAAATCATATCCACTTTCACAATAGCATTTTTACACACATAATAATGCATATTTTTAAGTTTATCTGGATGCCGCTCACTAGGGCTGCGGAAAAATATATATTTTATATTATATCGTCGCTGCCCGATGAAACTCACGTATGTCCAAAACGGTTACTTTTCAGGAAGTGAAAAAAACAAGGTAATTCAAAAGCAGTTGAACATAGCATTGTCATACTTGGTACGGTATCTTTAAATGTAACCATATAATTGCCAGTGTAATGATATAATCCACATTTGACCAAAATCGAGTTTAAATGGACATACGTGCATATTTTACAGTAACGGTGGTCGATACGCGTTCTTCCGATCATTAATTAGAATGGCCAAGTCGCGTTTCATATTGACAGATGAATAGGCTACGCTCAGTTTATTAAATACATTCAGTTTATTAAATAGCCTACGTCTCATTTTATTAAATACGCTGAGTTTATTAAATGTCTCTTCCAAAATATGAAGGCACAATGAATCAATACACTCATATAATCATACATAATCAGAGAGTAGCCTTTTTCTTTTCGTTTTGAATTATTTCGTTTAAAGACTTTTCAAGCTTTGTGCATTCGATGTCTTTCTCATGTCTGTGTGAGGCATACACTGTTAAGTTAGGATGAGATGCGCTCCAGTTAACGTGCAATGTGACCACGTGGGCGCCTCATGATTATATTGCTATATATTTTCTTCTTATTTATTAAATCCACTCCAGGCAATTGGTTGTTGAAAAATGAATTAAAATTAAGATACAATTTATAGAAAACGAAATTCACTTTAAAGAAAGGTTTTCCACAAAATAAAACTTAATGAAGTGGTCAAAATCATGTCTGACACTCCATGTCTCAAATTGTGCATCCTATTACTCGTGCTGTTCACTTTTCATAAATCAACAAAAATGGAAGAAAAAAAAACATAATATTTTAACAAATATGAAACTAAATGCGCTCATTTAATGGCTACAACAGTATAGTAGACCTACAGACTCTATTTGTACAAATTGCTGCACATTTATTTAATTCTGAATTTTGCACACACAAGTTGAAAGGCTTCAAATCATGTTCACGGATAATTGTGCGTGCATTCATTAATCATTATGATACTAAAACAATAACAAAGTAGGCTATGCTATGTAGCCTACAAAAAATACAGCCATTTCTGTTTTGTTCTTTTAAACAAAAAAACAAGCTGCCCCCTTTTTTTTTACATTTCATCTTTCATTCCGAAATGAACGAAAAAGTACACCGACCGGTCCGTGTACGTTGCGTTCATTCGTTTTTCGATTTAATATTGAAAGTAGAAAAATGAGAAAACGGCTCATTTATTCATTTTTCGTTTTCCCAAAAAAGTAAAAAAAATTATAATTCGGCTTGATTTTTATATTTTTATGTTCAGGGATAGAAAATGGAAAAATGGCTTGAATATCCGATTTCCACGTGTGGGCGCGCATGAAACGCCCCTTTCCGCTGATTGGTCAATCAAAGATCAACGCTTTCGGTTCTTCCACAGTCCTCCGCTGCTGTACGGATTCTTAAAGTGTTTGTTACAAATAAACTCTCTCTCATCCAACAACTGGACTAATGCTTGACACAAATCGCGCTGGGCAGGGCCTAGAAAAGGTTTTCTTCTCGACAATCTAGGCTACTAGATAAATATTAGCTGATTAATTCAGAAATATTATGTAGATTATCTCGCATCTGCACCCACATGACCCATCATTAGCCTACTTGGTGACCCACTGACAGCGCACAGACCAGTATCCATTTAAGTGTAAATATGCAGCAGTCATAACTATTATTTTAGACTGCACAATGAGTTTTGGACAAGGGATGAAGCTGAAATATGATAGATATGAAAATATATAAATTGCATTATTTAGTGTCCATGTCACAGCACCACTATTTTGGTTGTTATTCTATTCGTTTTGTTGTTGTTGTTTGTTTGTTTGTTTGTTTGTTTGTTTGTTTTTCATAGCTTACAGCTTTCATAGCTTATAATCATGTTTACCTATATTCTAATATTTTTTAAATATAGGCTATTTTGTCATCTTTATAAAAAAATATTGGAAATGTAATCGACTAAATTCAATTCGAATAATAAGACAATAAGCTGTTACCAATCAATTTAAATTAGTATCTTTTTTTACAGTCTGGTATCAACCAAAGAGGCTGCATCTGAATTCTGAACTGGCATGTAGACCTATTTAGCCTACTATTAACTGTTTAAAGCTGCTCAGAGGATTTACACAGTAATTACAATTACATAGTATTATGATATTAAGATTTTAAATATAATATTTTGAATATCCTTTTAAATATGAAATTAATGACAAAATGAAACAATACTTATATGAGAGTAAGACCCCCAGTAGGTGGCAGCACGTAACTGTCTTAATAGTCAGTCAGTGAGTCATTTATTCAACCGATTCGTTCAAAACGCTGATTCATTCATGAACCAATTGGCTGTATATGGGACATTGAATCATTCATTCTTTCAGTTCTTCCACAGTTTAACAGTTTCCACAGAATAACAGTCCTCCACTGCTGGACGGATTCTTTGACACAAATCGCGTTGGGCAGGGACTAGAAAGGGTTTTCTTATACGTGCCAAAAAAATACTCGGCTGACTCACTCGAACTCGATTCTTTGAACAAATCGGTGGAGTGAATGATTCACTGACTGACTATTAAGACAGTTACGTGCTGCCACCTATGGGGGTCTAACTCTCATAATATTGTTTCATTTTGTCATTAATTTAATATTTAAAAAGGCTATTCAAAATATTATATTTCAAACTTTAATATCATAATACTATGTAATTGTAATTACTGTGTAAATCCTCTGAGCAGCATTAAACAGTTAATAGTAATAGGTATACATGCCACTTCAGAATTCAGATGCAGCTTCTTTGGTTGATACTAATTTAATTTGATTGGTAACAGCTTATTGTCTTATTATTCTAAATGAATTTGTTGATTAAATTTCCAATTTTTTTTTTAATAAAAGATGACAAATAGCCTATATTTAAAAAATATTAGAATAATTGCCCTTGCAAAGGTAAAAATGATTATATAAGCTATGAAAGCTATGAAAAACAAACAACAACAACAACAAAAAACTAATAGAATAACAACCAAAATAGATGCGCTGTGACATTTCCATATCAATCATATTTCAGCTTCATCCCTTGTCCAAAACTCATTGTCCAATCAGCGGAAAGGGGCGTTTCATGCGCGCCCACACGTGGAAATCGGATATTCAAGCCATTTTTCCATTTTCTATCCCTGAACATAAAAATATAAAAATCAAGCCGAATTATAATTTTTTTTACTTTTTTGGGAAAACGAAAAATGAATAAATGAGCCGTTTTCTCATTTTTCTACTTTCAATATTAAATCGAAAAACGAATGAACGCAACGTACACGGACCCCGACCCAACATGTATTAGCCTTTTTATGTTATCAATCTAAATTAATCTCGTTTTTAATTTAACTTAATTTTGTTTTTCTTTATTTAAATTTCGTTTTTTTCTTTATTTAATTTTTGTTTTTTTCTTCATTCAATTTTCGTTTTTTTTTATTTAAATGTAATTTTTCTTTATTTAAATTTAGTTTTTTCTTTATTTGAATTTAGCTTTTCTTTATTTAAAATTCATTATTCTTTATTCGTTATTCTTTATTTAAATCTACCCTTTACTGTGTCAGTAATTTATTAGTCAGAAAAATATTAGACTACCTTAAAAGTAGGCTATTGTTAACAGACCCGTGCGTTAACATCTCCACAATAAACAGTGACAATTACTTCCTCTAGACCATTTACCGGTAAATAACAGTTGTGAATATATTGCGAATATATAATAAACTTGAACAGTGTTGTCAAAAACAAACATTTGCTTATACTTTACCTCACAGAGTTATTCGGCTATACAATCCTGAGCTTCCAGAGACGCTTAGAACTGCGAGACGCCTCCACAGGGCGGGAGATACGCGGCGTGATTGACAGCTTTGACACCAAATGGATATACGTGAAAATCAGATGACATGATTTCACAACTTTTCATTGGTCATTTAGACATGTGACGCACACTGTATACGGAAATGAACCCGGACATTCTATCTGTCGAAAAATCTCAAAATCGGCAAAATGGACATACGCGGTTTTCATCGGACAGCGACGATATATATATATACTCTTTTTTTCATTTTCATGAGAAATTAGACTATATATTACTTTTTTCTTTTTTTTATTAAAGGGTACCTATCATGGAATTTTGAAAATTACCTTTCATGTAGTGTGTAACATAGATCTAAGTGAACAAAAACATCCTGCAAAGTTTTAAATATGAAAGTTCACCGTATACAAAGTTATTGTCTCTCAAAAGTAAGAGTCGACTCTGAGTCGCTGATATGAATCGATAGACAAAGGATGCTTTCTCTCTAGCTTTCGTACGTCACTTGTACAAGTTATTTGAATTCGACACGCCCACTCAGTGCGCGCGCCGAGCAGACAGAGAAACCTGACAACAACATGTCGACGAGACTCTGTTCTGAAGTGCGAATCAAAAGCAAACTTTTTTTTTCACTGCCCAGGGACAAGCTAACCTGACTCCGCCAGATGGATTTGCTCCGCATATCCATCTGGAAACCTTCCGTTGAAGTAGTTTTGGTAAGGGGCGAAAATACTGGTTAGCTGATTGGCCTATGTTGGTGATAGACGGGCCAAATCAACCAATCAGATCAACGAAGCATATGAGAGCGACGACGAAAACACAACCACAAGCCAGGCTACTCTTGCTGCTGCAGGTAAAGGCTCGTTAGCTCTGTAATTCCGTAATAACTCTGTAATTCCGATAAAACTTGCTCGATAGCCACGCTGATGCTAGTTTCATCCGCTGAAGCCGCCATGTTCTTAAGACTGAACTGTCGCGCTTCTCGTTGCGTCACACCTCAACCCGCCTCAAAGCCAACGCTGATTGGACGTTCGTTTGGTGAACTGCTCCCAAATTTTCTTTAACGGAAAGTATCCAGACTGATCTGCGAGTGAAACCTTGAAAGCTCGCGAGATCAGGATGGTCTCACGAGGCCAGGGACAAACATGTGAAGACTCAGTGGCTAGAGTTTATATTTACAACTATACCACACAAGTATAGCCACCTTGAGCTGTGTTCGCCTTATTTTAATGACGATCGCTTCACAAACACAAATGCTTTCAAGTGTGGATTCGCGAGTCGGCTGATACTGAAGGAAGGTTCAATACCAAGTTTATTTGGATCAGCTTCCTCCTCCGAATCACAACCTGTAAGTACTATTAATAATTGTTGCTTTTATGTGTGTGTGTGTGTGTGTGTGTGTGTGTGCGTGCGTGTGTGTGTGTGTGTGAGAGTGAGAGTTACGCTCAGCAGCTTCTAGGTCTCCAATGTCATTTTTTTTGTTTTCTGAAATATGTGAAATTGTGAAGCGTATTGTAGTACTGCAGTGCTTTATCAATATGTTTAAGGTTTGGGCTAACGCAAAATATAACTGACTGCGTCATCTGACCAATCACCGCCGATTAGCATCACGCAAAGGAGGGGTTTGGACAAATGAGTCGTCAAACGAATCATTAGGGAGTCGGTGAGCAAATCAGGTAAAAATAAATGCATATTATAAGACAACAAAAGTGTTTTTTGTCATTGCATAACTGTTGTTGGGGACTCCCAGAACATTATTAGGAACATTTTAAATGCCATAATAGGTGCCCTTTAATATAAATTAATGAATACATTTTTCACTGGATATCATCAATTTAAATCAATTTAATTAGTACTTTTTCACCAGATGACTGAAGGAAACAAATCATGAATTAATATAAGTTAATGAATACATTTTTCACCAGCGTGAATTAAAATAAATGTAATTAATACTTTTTCACCAGATGAGTTGAATATCTCTACTTACGAATATCTCCCCAGAACGTCCCCATAAAAGAGTGGTTTTATAATCATTGAATCAGCCTTCATAGATAAAGACATTAAGAATGCTAATTGTGTAGTTCAGTGTTGTGTGTAGATGTGCAGTGTCGTGTGTGTAGATGTGCAGTTGTGTGTGTGTAGATGTGCAGTGTCGTGTGTGTAGATGTGCAGTGTCGTGTGTGTGTAGATGTGCAGTGTCGTGTGTGTAGATGTGCAGTGTCGTGTGTGTAGATGTGCAGTGTCGTGTGTGTAGATGTGCAGTGTCGTGTGTGTAGATGTGCAGTGTCGTGTGTGTAGATGTGCAGTGTCGTGTGTGTAGATGTGCAGTGTCGTGTGTGTAGATGTGCAGTGTCGTGTGTGTAGATGTGCAGTGTCGTGTGTGTAGATGTGCAGTGTCGTGTGTGTAGATGTGCAGTGTCGTGTGTGTAGATGTGCAGTGTCGTGTGTGTAGATGTGCAGTGTCGTGTGTGTAGATGTGCAGTGTCGTGTGTGTAGATGTGCAGTGTCGTGTGTGTAGATGTGCAGTGTCGTGTGTGTAGATGTGCAGTGTCGTGTGTGTGTAGATGTGCAGTGTCGTGTGTGTAGATGTGCAGTGTCGTGTGTGTGTAGATGTGCAGTGTCGTGTGTGTGTAGATGTGCAGTGTCGTGTGTGTAGATGTGCAGTGTCGTGTGTGTAGATGTGCAGTGTCGTGTGTGTAGATGTGCAGTGTCGTGTGTGTAGATGTGCAGTGTCGTGTGTGTAGATGTGCAGTGTTGTGTGTGTAGATGTGCAGTGTGTGTGTAGATGTGCAGTGTCGTGTGTGTAGATGTGCAGTGTCGTGTGTGTAGATGTGCAGTGTCGTGTGTGTAGATGTGCAGTGTCGTGTGTGTAGATGTGCAGTGTCGTGTGTGTAGATGTGCAGTGTCGTGTGTGTAGATGTGCAGTGTTGTGCGTGTAGATGTGCAGTGTTGTGTGTGTAGATGTGCAGTGTCGTGTGTGTAGATGTGCAGTGTCGTGTGTGTAGATGTGCAGTGTTGTGCGTGTAGATGTGCAGTGTCGTGTGTGTAGATGTGCAGTGTCGTGTGTGTAGATGTGCAGTGTTGTGCGTGTAGATGTGCAGTGTTGTGTGTGTAGATGTGCAGTGTCGTGTGTGTAGATGTGCAGTGTCGTGTGTGTAGATGTGCAGTGTCGTGTGTGTAGATGTGCAGTGTCGTGTGTGTAGATGTGCAGTGTCGTGTGTGTAGATGTGCAGTGTTGTGTGTGCACATGCATCTCCAGAGTGATTCTGCAGTCCCGCTGAAGGTCAGGCAGCTGCGATCTCCTCTATCTGTGTGGGAGAGACGGAGGAAGAACGGCAAACCCCCGAATCTGATCATCGGGGCGCCGTGACATTCGCTGAGGAATTCTCCTGATGCAGTCAAAACCAAAGAGCTGATAGAGTCTCCGAACGCCAGGCGTTTCACACGCCTCATCTCTGAGCGACGTGCTGTGTGATGGGAACTATCTCACTTTCTGTGAATTATTCATAATGTGAATTATTCGTTGGGATAAACTTTGATGTTGGTCTGACAAAGCTTTAAATTTAGTGAAGTGGAAAGACATTGCTGGCATGAATATACATGTTGCTAGTATACATACAGTCGGTTGCGCGTCATAGTTGGGGGCGTGGTCGGCGTGGGGAAAACGCCAAGAGCATCGTGTGTATTTGAATGACAAAAATGTCTTATTGTGAGGCCGACCGGCAACGATACATTGCAAAATGAACTGCAATAGGATATGATTGCCCTTATTTAATTAAAAACTGGGTCAATGACCCAACCAAATGGCTGGAGGTGTCATTTCGAGATATATTCTGTTATGGTTGAATCTCCAGGTAAAGACATCGCGGGCTACTGGTAACATTAGCCTATAACTCAAATATGTTGCACACTATAACTCCATAAAACCTTGTAACTTACCAATACGTATGCTTCACTCCTAACTATAATGCTTTTGTAAAACGGTGATCAGTAGTACGAGGGACTGTGCTGACAGGTTCACGGCTGGCGTCAGTATTACTTTTACTGTCTATGGTCATTACGTAGCGACTGGCCTATCAAGCCAATCTTCAGCTGATAACGCTAATGTGAATGAGACATCCCTTATGAAAAACAACCATTGGAATCTTGTAGTATTTTAGGATAAAATATTATAGCAATCCTGTAGGAATATTATAGTATTTTGGCACAAACTATAAGTAGGCCTATTACAGAACATCACAGAAGTATTATAATACAAATCGTATAGGATTACTATCATTATTTTTCGTAAGAGAAGTAGACAAATCTGGCCCACTGCCTAATACGAGTTTAACACCCACTACCACACAGCTAGGGATCTACTCACACAGTAATCTCAAAAATTACAAGTCCCTGGAGGCTCACACCTTTTTTTACCAACGGGTTTGTTCGTTGTAGAACTTCAATTTATAATTTTTGTTTATATTGGCAGTACAGAAAACGACAAACAACTCTTCGGCATGATTGTCGCGTGTATTTCAATGAGCGCCAAGGCAATGTTTTCCCCCACGGGGTAAACTAACACCACGTGACGGGGCGTTCCCGGGGGCGTTCCCTGACCAACCGACAAATTATCATATTTTATCATGTTGTTAGCATGTTTTAACACATTGTTTGTGTGATTTAGCATTTTGCTTGCATGTTTCAATACACTTAACATGATTTAGCAGTTTGCTGACATAAGCATGTTGCTAACATGTTTTAGCACGCTGCTAGAATAAATTAGCAGGTTCTCGCACATTGCTAACATGAATTAGCAGTTGAGCACATTGCTAATATCCATTTTTATATTATATTTTAACACATCATTAGCATGAATTAGCATATTGTTAGCATTATATGTTGATAACATGTTTCAGCATGTTGTTAGCATTTTAATTCATGTCACCAAAGTGTTCAATCATGATGCTAGGATTTTGTTAGCATGAATTAGCATGATTTCAATATGTATTAGCATATTGCTACCATGTTTTAACACGTTTT
>CM070823.1:2041196-2061196 GCA_036326025.1 Chrosomus eos
TATTATTATTTATATTATTTCATTTCATTTTATTATATTTTTTAATTTTATTACATTCATTGATCCTTTTTGTCCTTTGCATTTTTTTAGTGTTTTCTACTCTTAAAAAGTTTTGTTTATGATTTACGGTTTTCACTCAATAATAAACGGCAAGAATTAAACATGACATTTTAAAGTAGAAAGATAAAAAAGTTCTCCAATAATCTTTGTTTTATTTACAACTCTATTTATACACTATTTACAGTGTATTTTGTTTTCCATAATATAAATATATTTTAGTTTCAGTTTTACCAGTTATGACAATCTTTGTTTATTTTGATGAACGTAGATGTTTTATTTTTGTAAATGATAATGCCACTGACCTCGTGTCTCTGTGATCATTTTTTACTGTAATTTACAATAATTCTACTATTGATTTAATTCTATTTTATTTTCATTTTTCTTTTAATATTATTTTATTTTCTATTTTATTATTTTATTCTACTTTTAAGCTTATTCTATTTTATTTTATATTTTTATTTATTATTTTATTTATATTATTCTACTTTTTAATTTAATTCTCATATTATATTATTTTCTATTATTATTTTATTCTATTGTTATTTTGTTTTATTTTATATTTTCTTTATTATTTTATTGTATTCTACTTTACATTTATTCTATTCTATTTTAATTTTACATTATTCTATTTGAATTTTATTCTACTTTTAATTTTATATTTAATTTTATTGTATTTTCTATTTTTTTATTCTATTTTTTGGTTTTATTTTTGTACATGATAATGCCACTGACCTCGTGTCTCTGTGATCATTTTTTTTTCTTTGGGATTTTTTTCCTGCTCATTTTTTTTTTAAACTAGTGCGTCTGATCACTTAGTACAGATGATTTATGTCTGAAACACAAACTCTGAACTTTAGTACTCAGTGTCAGAGGTTCATCACATCACTAGAACACTAATACTAGAGATAATCTACTTCACACACCGTTCAGGGAATATTAAACTAATGCACTGTAACCATTTGCCCCACGTTTACACATAAAAGTCCTTACATCAGCGTCCCGTAATGAAACCGGCATGCGCCCACCTGAAGCTCAATACTCCCTCACTTCTGCCGGATCAAAACAGCCGTATAGTCTTTCATCCCAGGAATTACATCCCCGCTGACCTCATCACATGAAGGAGCGAGAGGGTGTTTGAGCGGGAGGATTTTACCATGAGCCTTTGTGTTCTCTGAACCGGACGGAAATTTGATTAGTAACCTTGGGAACATGACAAAGAGGTCACAATACTCCTCATAATCAGATATGATGGCTAAACGTGCATCATAGATAAGACACGTGGAGGCTCATAACAAGCCCATCAGAGTCGCCGCATGTTCTTCTCAGTTTTACATATTTTCCATGGCAGAAGGTCAGTTTCACAATTTATAGATTGCTTCAAACAGAACATACTTTAAATCTTGCATATGATTGAAATAGTGTATGAAATCTATGATGTTTGTCTGCTTGTTTTTGTCTTGCAGCTCATGTTGCATGAGCAGGTCAAAGGTCATGCGTTCAATTCCCATGTATTTATACAAATATACAGTCAGACCAAAAATTATTCAGACACCAGATATAATTTTGTGATTTTTTTTACTAGTGTGTGCAGGACACTATAGTTCATTTATGTAAGTGAGGAGAGCAAAATAAAGTAAACATATTATACTAATGGGCTCTATGCATGGCGGTATTTCCGGTGAAGGGTTAAGGATGCTCGATAACTTCCGCCGATCGTAGAGTGCAATGCAATCCCAAGAATTTATATTACCCAAATATTCTTCATACAGTGACTAGAAAAATTTATTAAAATTTGAATATTATTCAGAAACTTTGAGCTGATCATGTTTTCTTCAGTGTTTTTTCTTTAATAACTAATGCTCTTTTTACACACAGACTGAACAACATGAAGCATTGCTGGGTCACTGGTTGAGCTAAACTGGTATTATCTAATTGTGTAGTTAAATTTAACAGCTGACAGATATTCAACATAATTCATGTGTGAGAGTCTAACAGAAGGAACAAAACCAGTCGAGTATCAACTGAGTTCTTTTCAGATTTTATCACCATTTTCTAAACTAAAGTGAATAAACTGTGATAATGTGAGAAATGTTGAAAGTGTCTGAATAAATTTAGGATTGACTGTAGCTTTAAAGGGGCTATGTGTAGGTTTTTACTTAGAAAAATCTTTAAGATAGAGTTTTCAATTGTACACTTATGAGGCAACCATCCTGTAATAGAAAGAATGACAGCTTGACTGTCCACCGGTCGCCTCTATCAGTCTGTAGGCTCAGTGTGTGTGGAATAGTCGGGTCCGAATTGGCGCGGAAATTCACAAAATGTGACATCACGCGCGTTCTCGTCTACTTGGGCTTACATCCATACAGCAGCCGTTAGTAAGCAGCGGCAATCGCTAGCAGTGTTTCAGATGGACTCTGCGGACGGAAAGAAGCGACCAGCCTCCAGCACAATCCAGACACACACGAAACTCCTCGTAAACAATAATAAAAAAAAAACTTATCTAGTGCGGCCAGCGAGCGTGCGAGCGCACCGAGAAAGAGCATGAAACTGGCTGCAGTTTCTCTAACGGCCACTGGTGTCAGTAACGGTTAGAAATTTAGAACTTACGCAATGCTCCTTTAAACCAAGGGGGTAATCTATCGACCGGAAGTTGAAGCCGGCCGGGTGCCGCCATCTTGTAGCAGAACTTCACTTGCGTTAGCATTTCCATTGACTCCCATTTATTTTGGTGTCACTTTGACAGCGAATAACTTTACATCTGAGGCGTTTAAAGACTCCATTTGTCCATTATTTATTTCTAAAGGAACACGACAATGTATAAAGGGCTCCATTACCTTCTATGTTACATTATGGCCCCGTAGAAACAGTTTTGTAAAAATAGGCTAACGATTGCGTCATAACCACTCGACTCTCTGTCGCGCTGTACAGAATTGACCGTACAGACAGGAGGAGAAGCTCACAGGCAATCGGGGGGACGTCCCGTCAAGGGAGAAGCCCATAGATAATGAGTCCATAAAAGCAACGGGACAATATATTTCAACAACGTTTTTGGGGAATTGGAAATAATTCGGTATGAGAACTCTTTGCTCAAGTTCCCCGTCTCTGCAAGATTAACGTTGGCAATTTTCACGCACAGTTACTAGAAGATTTACGTCTGTCAGACAGGTTGCTCACGTCATCAAGTTTAGTTTGAGTCGGTTTGAGTCTGCGCGTCAGGAACGGGAGTGCTCAAAAATCGCTAAAAATGGGCTTCAACTGTCTCAACTGAGTTCTAATGAGACGGCTCTGTCCACTTCTTATACTGTCTATGCTTTAAACTAGTTTCTCAACTGGTGGGTCCACTGGCGAGTGTGTGGTCAAAGAAACAACAAGAACAACAAATAACTCAAAATGTTTTTTCTGATGTGAAACTTTTATTTTGAAATAAGTGCATGAACGCTTGCTACGTCTCAATTCGCATACTATCCGCAGACTATCTGTCCTAAACAGTATTTGAAAATTAGATTTAGTGTCTCCCAAATCGTAGTGTGTTGAAATGTGTATTCCAATGATACCGGGATGGTCTACTTTTTCCGTTAGAATCCGAAGTGCAGATCCGTACACTACACACACACACACACACACACACACACACAACCCATTGCACTTTGGACAAAGATTCGATTAGAACTAGAAGTACGAATATAAAGCGTTATGAACTACAAACATGGTGGTCGTGCGAATAGGACAGTTAAATGATTCATTTTATTTAAAAATATAAATTCTGTCATCATTTACTCACCCTCAAGTTGTTTCAAACCTGTATGAATTCCTTTCTTCTGCATTGGAAGTCATCAACTGTTTGGTTACAGACATTCTTTATTAAATGATCAATTTTAATTTTTGTGAACTATTCCTTTAAGTAGAGAGTTTTTTTTCTGATGTGAGACTTTTATTTTGAAAGACGCACTTCAACTGTTGACTCTTCTGTCGCGTGCCTGAAAAAAAAGCGTTGTACTGATTCAGTATCTGCGGTCAGATCATGAAATGTTGTCAGGCTATCAGTGCCATTATTCTAACTTTATTTTCGCAACTTAATAGGAAATAAAAAAGTCTCTCACCTCAGAAAAACGAACTTCTGCGTCCTGTCAGACGACTCTAGTCTGTGCTCGTCGCGCGCACTCTTCAGTTGCCCGCGAAAATCAAATGCGGATGCGCGCGTTACATAAACGTCGTATTTACGTTGTCAATTAGTAAATCATGAAATTACCAAAAAGTAGTTGTTACATCGTGTGTTTGCTGGGAAGGATTCTCATGAGGTATGATGTTTTTTCCTTTCATCAAGAGCAGTTTTCATGTTACAATTCATGTTAGTAAATATGTATTTACCAGGTTAACTAGTTTCCATAATCTTAACCCAAAATACCACGGTTTCAGTTTGTGCTATTTTTTCTATATTTTTGTTGACTCATGTCAACTAACTGACTTTACCATATTATTATGAATAACCACCAGTAGCCTATGGGAGTAGGATATACATTATTTACCTTTTGTTAGTGGTAATCTTACAATTTATGTGTAGCTACCAGTGCTATGTTAAGTGGGACGGTACTTGATGTGTGTCAACCATTTTTGAGAAATAAATTCGCTTGGTTCCTGACTTCCTGTTACTAAACATTTGGGGTCGTGAGTTAATAACCATGGAAGAATATGGGTCCAATAGCCAATGGGTTATATGTTTTTTTGTGCTTGATTTGATGGAAGTTTTAACACAAAATCTGTGACGTGTTTTTTAAATATATATATATTTACCTGTCAGAGCTCAAGCTACGGCAAGATCACAGGGTTTTTTTTATGGTTAATGAAATCCTACATTACTTTATATTGTGACCTCACCTTTAAATGTTGTGTTTTTTGGCCTTGATTTGGAAGGAATATTACATGAAATCTTTGATGTTGCTCATCTTCCACAAGCAGGTCAAGGGTCATGCATTCCATTCCCAGGTAACATTATAAAAATAAATATCCTTAAACCGTTATCTGTACTTTATATGTTGTGTTTTTTGGCTTTGATTTGGTAGGAATATTAGGCTACATTAAATCTGTGACTACCCGTCCTCATGTTGCTCATCTTGCACGAGCAGGTCAAAGGTCATGCATCGATTCAGGTAACATTATAAAAATAGTTATCTTTAAACAGTTATCAGTCCTTTAGATGTTGCATGTGTTTTTTGGGCTTGATTTGTTAGAAATATTCCATGAAATCAGATGTTTGTCCTCATGTTGCACCTCATGTTTTATTTTCTATTTTTATTTTATTTTATTGTTTTGGTAGCATGCATTCAATTCCCAGGTAATATAAAAATAAATATCCTCAATCAGTTATCAATCCTTGTATATGTTTTTGGGCTTGATTTGATAGGAATATTAAACATTGTATGTGATGTTCCTAATCTTTACAAATGTTCTTGGCATGAGCAAGCGGATTCAGCAAATCATAGATTGATTTAAACAGTTAGCCTATCTATCTCTCCTTTAGATGTTGCATGTGTTTTTTGGGCTTTATATGTTAGAAAAATATTCCTTGAATTCAAAGATGTTTGTCCTCATGTTGCACGTCACGTTTTTATTAGTGTATACTACTTTTTAAATTTTTTTAAATTCATTTTCAATTTTTATTTTATTCCATTTTTATTTTTAGTATTATTTTATTTTCTCTTTTTATTTTATTGTTTTGCTAGCATGCATTCAATTCCCAGGTTACATACAAATCAATCTTTTAGATGTTGCATATGTTTTTGGGCTTGATTTGGCAGAAATATTACAGTATGTGACGCTTGTTTTCCTCTTGCAGCATGCATGCATTAAATATTTTTATTTTATTATTGTGAACTACTTTTTAATTTTATTCTATTTTAATTTTATTCCATTTTTATTCTTAGTATTATTTTATTTTCTATTTTTATTTTATTATTTTGGTAGCATGCATTCGATTCCCAGGTTACATAAAAATAAATATCCTCAAACAGTTGCACATGTTTTTGGGCTTGATTTGGCAGAAATATTGTGACGCTCGTTCTCTTGTTTTCCTCTTGCAGCTCATCTGACACGAGCAGGTCAAAGGTCACCCGTTCGATTCCCAGGTGAGTTAACATGCATGCATAAAAACACAGAGCTTAAATGCATTGCAAATCAGCCAAATTTAAATCATTTTGCGGTTTTATTAAGGTGTGCTTGCAACGATTTACAATTAAAGAGTTTAAAAGCCGTGCCCGGATCGCTCCGTAATGCGATAAAGCCCCGGGAATAAGAGAAAACAGCTCTTCGGATGCCAATGTGTTGACATCTGTGACGAGGCTTTTGATGACGGCGTCCGTAATCGGAATGTGCATCGAGAGCAAAAAAATAAAACAATGCATGGATCATTTGGTGAGCTCCAGCTTGAGTCTATTATTGATGTCATCTTGATCCAATTTGATGAATTTCAGAAGGTTCGCCCAGAGAAAGGGCCCGTCCGGAGCAAACCGGGGTCACTTTTCCTCAGGATCTCAGTCTGATCTACATTTATTTTTGTGCAAAACATCCATCTAGATGTGCTAAGCGTATCTCTTTTAAGTTGACCTTCGTGCAACTTTTCCCTTTGTGCGATTGCAAGCGAACGCCAAGTCTTTAGAAACTCAACGGAGACTAAACAAGAAGCAGGTTGTACCAAAACTGATAAATCTGAAAAAGCGTCTCCTGAGATGCTGAGAATCGTGATTCACTCCTGTGGATGGGTTGGGTTGCATAATAAACTGGTTGCCAATTTGTTTTCTAAATTAAAATCCGTTGGTCAACCCGAGACCCTGTCCCAATTCTTTAAATCTAATTGACTGTTTTTGGCCGATTTCCTCATTTAAAAGCAGGCTTTGATCCTCCCGCGCTCTGATGAGGTCATGCTGAGATCTACGCCACGGTTTTATTAAAAAAAAAATTTTTTTATTGAGTGCCAGTCACATAAACATGACTAATCCAATATATGGTGTAAAAATGTTAAACGAATAGAGACTTACAACAAATAGGAAAAGAAAACGCACAGTGAAATTTATAATATTAATAGTACAAGTAAAAAGAAAGAAAGAAAATTATATAAACATGAAAAATAACCGGTATGAGATCATATAACCCAACAAGGATTAACAATAAAGGTAAAAATTTTCTATTAAAATAAAAAAACATCTTTTTCAGAAAAGTGAAGATTCATCTCTAAGCATTTACTAAGAAAATGCGATCGCTGCCACGCTTTATTATTATTATTATTATTATTATTTATGTTATTTTATTGAATGCCAGTCAGATACAAATAATAAACATGACAATAATCCAATATATGGTGTAAAAATATTAAAGAAATATGCACAGTGAAATTTATAATATTAATAGTACAAGTAAAAAGAAAATGATATAAACAGGAAAAAGAACTGGTATGAGATCATATAATCAAACGAGGATTAACAATAAAGGCCACTTTTGGTGGTATACTTTTTCTATTAAAATAAAAATACATATTTTTCAGAAAAGTGAAGATTCATCCCTAAACATTTACAAAGAAAATGCGATCGCTGCCACGTTTTATTATTATTATTATTATTATTATTTATTATTATTGAATGCCAGTCAGATAAAAATAATAAACATGACAATAATCCAATATATGGTGTAAAAATATTAAAGAAATATGCACAGTGAAATTTATCATATTAAAAGTACAAGTAAAAAGAAAATGATATAAACAGGAAAAATAACTGGTATGAGATCATATAATCAAACGAGGATTAACAATAAAGGCCACTTTTGGTGGTATACTTTTTCTATTACAATAAAAATACATATTTAAACATATTTAATACAGATACAAATAATAAACACGACAATAATCCAATATAGTGTACAAATATTAAACAAATAGAGACTACAACAAATAGGAAAAGAAAACGCAGTGTCATTTCTAAAATAATAATGCAAGTAAAATAACATTATATAAACAAAAATAGACCAGGTATGAGATCATCATATAAATATCATAAAAGCTTCACATAGAGACTTTCAACCCAAGTATTAACTCAATATATTTTTTTTAATATCTATCTGAAATAACAAAGTTGGGTTTTCCTTTAGCCTGTTTTTGTTTATGTATACGGTGTTTCCCACATAATCAAATATTATATTTATATTTATTAACAATAAAGGTTGTAATCTTTGTCTATCAAAATAAAAAATACATATTTTTTAGAAAAAGTAAATTAGCATTTACAAAGAAAACATTCCTAATGTACCCAAAACATCTCGCTATTATAAATGCAACTAAAAAATAAGTGATATTGATATTATTGATAAATATATATGTAGCTACACTGGTCATAAATGAGTCCACGCTTCATACTGATGTTCACAATCACATTTAATCTTCTCTGAAGTATTCATGAAACACCGTGAAAACTAGAAGATAAACAAAATAGTTTCAAGCACTCAAAGCAACATTCATATATATTTATGCATACCAATACAATATGTCTCACATTATCTTGTAAACTAAGTTTAACAATGCTTAATAAGATAATTATTACCGTGTTCGCCTTGTAGACCAGCTGTAGAATACTAAACGGGAGCTTAAAAGTTCGCTGTTCTCACCCTCTCTCTTCTCACCCGCGCTCCTCTCAATACTTCCGGGGTTAACATGTGACCATCAATAAACAACTTTTCTCTTCGTCATAAATTTAACAAGAGCAATGTAAAAACAGCTTTAAGTCACACTATTACCCATTATTACCGTAAACAAGACACATTACAAATTACATTACAAAATGACTTTATCGTCTTACAAGGTTGCGCATGAACAACTTCCGGTGTAGTCATGGAAACGCGTATACACTGGACTCAGCGTCAGCTACACTCCCACCAAATGACCTTTTATTAATTAATAACAAAATCATACAACCTTGGTTTCGTATGCATATTAATCCAACAAAATCAATGGTTATTTCAAAGCATACGTTAAAGACACTCATAAACATCTGAACCTGAGTGATATGGTAGATCTACCGTTATAAATTCTTCAGATAAAGTTGATACGCAGAATACACCACATGGAAGTTAAATGTTACAATATCAATTGAGAACACTTTTCTCACTACGCAAAGGTTCAAGAAAACACTCTTCCTATAACAACGCAGAAAGGATTTGTGAATTACTTCACATTTGAATTTGAATTGAGGTCAGTGACTAACTGCACCAAAGTTAAGAAGCAGAACTTTGGCTGCTTTCTACGAGAATAACTAACTTCTGAATGGGTCGCTCAATGATGGATGGCTTGTTGAGGCGTTCACCCCCTTTTCCTAACTTGCGCTCTCCAATCTGTATTATAACTCTTCGCACCAGTCCATCATCATTCTCATGTACTTTAAGAACCCTGGCAAGTTTCCATTCATTACGAGGGAGATCTTCTTCCTTTACAATGACAATATCTCCGACTTGCACATTGCGCCTTGGTGCATGCCATCGCTGTCTAAGTGTGATGTTGGCAAGATATTCTTTTCTCCACCTGTTCCAAAATTGCTCAGACAGATATTGCACCCGTCTCCAACGTTTTTTGGCATACAAGTCTTCCTTAGCAAAGTTACCAGGTGGGGGCAGAGGAACAGAGGATTTCATAGTAAGCAGATGATTTGGTGTTAATGGCTCCATACTGGTGGGATCACTGATACTGTCAACAGTAAGAGGGCGGTTGTTTACAATGAACATGGCTTCGTAAAAGAAGGTTCTTAAGGAAGTGTCGTCCAATCTTCCAGCACTGTGAGCAAGGACTGAGCCAAGCACACTCCTTACTGTTCTGATCTGCCGCTCCCATGCACCTCCGGCATGACTTGAGGCTGGTGCATTCATGCAAAAGTCGCACTGTTTATCCGCCAGATATGTAGCCACTCTTTCTTTATCTACTTCTTTGAGAGCTCTTTCCATTTCATTTCGTGCTCCAACAAAGTTTGATCCTTGATCTGATCTGATCAGCCTTACGGCCCCACGGATAGCTAGGAAACACCGTAGAGCGTTGATAAATGCATCGGTCGTCATGTCATCCAACATCTCTATGTGGACTGCTCTGGAGCTCAGACAAGTGAAAAGGAGACCGTATCGTTTGTTTTCCTTACGACCTTGCTTGGTACAGAAGGGACCAAAACAGTCCATACCACAGTACGTGAACGGTGGGGAGGGTTCAATACGGTCTCTGGGTAAGTCTGCCATCCGTTGTTCTTCTGGAGGTGCGCGGGCTCTTCTACACAGGACACACTGCTTTATGTGCTGGGCTGCTGCCTTACTGCCACCAATAATCCAGTAACCATTGGCCCTGAGTTCATTCAATGTTTGTCCTCTGCCCTGATGTTGTGTTTTCTCATGGTGGTGCGCAAGGACAAGGCGCGTGACAACCCCATCCTTTGGGAGGATTATAGGGTGTCTCAGATCCAGAGGTGTGGATGCTCTCCTCAGACGTCCTCCCACCCTCATTATACCATCTTGGAGGAATGGGTCTAGCTGATACAGTTGGTGGTTACAAGGCAGCTTTCCCGACGTCTGGAGAATGTGTAACTCCTTTTCAAAGGCATCTTTTTGTGCAAGCTTGATGAGGGTGTGAGTGGCTCTCCTTCTTTCCTCAACATTAAGGGGCTCTGTGTCCTTGATCCTCTTGGCCAACCGTTGTATCCGAGCGACGACTTTTACCGCTGTGGACCATTTTGAGAACCTTGCGAGTCTCTCTTGAAAATCGTCCTGCCTTGAAGCATCAGTTTTCAAGACTTGGGTTGCCCTGACCTCGGGGTCTCCTACCAGTAGCTCTGAGGTTCCTTGGGCTGTAACTAACTCTCTCTCCCACAGGAACTTGGGTCCAGTGAGCCAGTTAGACTTGAGCAGCTCTGCTACTTTGAGGCCCCTTGAGGCGTGATCAGCAGGATTGTGCTCTGTGTCGACATAGAACCACTGCCCTGGCTCAGTGGTTTCCCGAATTCTCTGGACACGGTTCGCCACGAAGACATGAAACCTTCTGGCTTCGTTGTTGATATCGCCAAGAACTACTTGCGAATCTGTCCAGAAATATTCTCTGTCGATCTTGATCTCTAGCTCCTCCTTTAGCATACTGCTCATAGCAGCAGAGATTACTGCAGCAGTCAACTCTAGTCTTGGTATCGTGACTATTTTGGTAGGAGCGACTCTTGCCTTGCCCATAACCAAGGTGCAATGCACCTTATCTTCGCCCACCGATCTGATGTATGAGCATTGACCATAGCCTTGACTGCTGGCATCAGAAAAGTGATGCAGTTCCACTCTCAGGACCTTTCCAAAGTTCTCTGGTGTGAAGCACCTTGGGATCTGAATCTTATCAAGATTTCTTAGATCATTGATCCAGCTCTCCCACTTCGGCTTCAATTCGCTGGGGAGTGGCTCATCCCAACTGATTTCTTTCTGACACATCTCTTGTAGCACCTGCTTTCCTGGTAGGATGAATGGGGCCAAAAATCCTAATGGATCATACACCGAAGCCACGACTGAGAGGACTCCACGTCGTGTAGCTGGTTTCTCATCAAGTGAGACCTTGAAGGAGAAGACGTCACCTTCCACATTCCATCTGACTCCTAGCACTCTCTGGACTGGAAGATCATCACAGTTGAGATCCACATTCTTCACCTCAGCAGCACGTTCGGTAACACAAATGGACTCTAATACCTCTCGACTGTTGGAGATGAATTTATGAAGGTGCAACTTTCCTTTAGCACACAGTGCTTGGGTTTCTTTCACCAGCTTGATTGCCCCGTCGACTGACTCTAAGCTTATGAGGCCGTCGTCCACATAAAAGTGCTTTCTGATGAAGCTAGCTGCTTCAGGGTACCTTTTCTCATTTTGGCTGGCAATATGCTTCATGCCGTAATTGGCACAGCCTGGAGATGAAGATGCTCCGAAAAGATGGACCTTCATATGGTATTCCCTGGGCTCTGACTCTGTATCCCCATTTTCCCACCACAGGAAGCGTAGATAACTTCTATCTTCTTTGCTGACGTGGAACCTGTGGAACATTTTTTCCACATCACACATGACGGCAATGGGATGTTTGCGGAAACGACAGAGCACTCCAATCAGCCCGTTTGTAAGATCAGGTCCTGTCAACAAATGGTCGTTTAAGGAAGTGCCATCATACTTTGCAGAGCAGTCGAAAACTACCCTGATCTTATCTGGCTTCCTCGGGTGATAGACGCCTTGGTGTGGGATGTACCACACACTTCCTGACTCTGATTGCTTGTCTGCTTGATTGTGTCCCTTCCTCAGGCATGCATAACATAGCTTATTATCCTGAACGAACTTTCTCCTATCCTCCACAGACCTTTCCGTTAAGCTTTTACACTTATGTATGGAGTGGTTCTCTCCACAGTACATACACTTGGCAGTGTTTGAGTTATAAACTGGTATGCTTCCTTTGTTTGATTTATTAGAATCCCTCAACTTGATCTCCTCACCATTGTAGGATTTGGCTGTGGTACTTGATGCGTTTGAGGCTTTCACATTAGTAGCGAAGGTGTTTGCCTTTGGACGTTTTATTTCTCTGAACGATTTTTCCTCAGGCCTTAGTGCATGTAATGATGACACTGGATTACATGCTATGCGTGCTTCCTTTGAGATGAATGAAGCAAATTCTTTGAAGCTTGGATAGTCTTTGTCTTTATCCAGCTGCTCTGTGACAAAACGATTCCACCTGGAAGTTATCCAATCAGGGAGTTTGGCTAGCATCTTCTGATTCTCTTCGCAGTCGTTCAGAACCTGAAGACCTTTGATGTGAGGCATAGCATCACTACATGTTTGCAGAAAATCACTAAACTCTCTTAGCTTAACATACTCCTTAGCACCAATCTTTGGCCACTTATTAAGCTTCTCTCGGAAAGCACGCTGCACCACGAAGGAGTGACCATACCTTGCATTCAGCTTCTGCCATGCTTGTTGATATGCCTCTTCATCTTTTCTGTAGAAGCTGCCTTCTAGAGCAGACCTCGCCTCTCCACTTACGTACTTTTGTAGGTAAAACAACCTGTCAGCCGGATTTGAACATCGTCTCTCTATAAGGGCTTTGAAGCTTGTGCTCCATTCTGTAAACTTCAGGGGGTCCCCAGAGAATACGGAAGGTTCTGGTAATGGAAGTCGAGTAAGGGCCATTGACTCCTGTAATGTCTGGACTAAAGATGCTTCATTCTGTGTAACTTGCTCATTCAGGCATCCTGCAGAGGGAGCGAGTTGACTAGGAACACTACCTTCACTGCATGGAAGACTGCATTTCTCACTCTTTACTTTTGACTCTTCCTCAGTAAATACTCTGAGCCTTGCTTCAATGACCTCGACGTCTCTTTGATTTTCTAGCTTTTTCAGTTGCAGGCGTTGTGTTTCAATGGCAGCTTCTCTTTCAACCTCAGCTTTCTTTGCAGCCAGCTGTGCTGCTGTCTCAGCTCTCTTAACTGAAATACTTGGTGACTCTGAAGAACGGTTGGAGCGGTGGCTGAGTGCGGTGGCTTTGGAGACTGTGGATCCATATATGGACTTAGCATATTCACTATCAAGCAGCATGCGTAACCTTGCTCTTTCCGCCTCACCATCAAACTCTTCTTCTCCTCAATAAGGCGAACTCTCATTAGTCCCAACAAATCAGCTGTCACCGCTACAATTGCATCAATTTTTCTTCGAATTTCTAGGCTTGGTGCACTTTTGAGTCGTATGTTGTCGTATAACTCTTTTAATTCAGACTCAAGCTTCTCAACCACATCCATAATGTCATACAAGTCACTCTCAGAGCATGCCAGCTTCAGTTTTGTACGAGCATTCTTGACTTGTGTTTTCCATTTCTCATACACCGAGTTGAATTTCTTTTCTCTTTGAATGGATTCTTGCTCTATCAGCTCTATCATTTTATGTGTTGGACGTCTGTCACGGGAGGATTTTCTTGGTTCATCATCTAACTGTGTTGCACTTGCAGCTGAAGAAGGCTCTTTAAGTGTTAATTTAGATTTCTTGTTTTTAGTATGATCTATTATTTTCTCTTTTTCTGCTGCCATAGAATTAGAGTCTAAAACACCCTGCATTTCAGATGGGGAATCAATCTGCCTAGATACCTCACCATCCTGAGACAACGATTCACTGAGAACTGACATTTTTTTTTTTCTTTCTTTTTTTGATTATTACTGTAGCTGCCACTCGAAGGAAGAGACTAGGTAAATTACCAGCACATGAAATATTGAGATAGACAATGAAGCACTTTGTTTAGACTAAATTTGTAACACTTTTAGCATATGGTTAATACTGTTGCCCATTTGGAATTTGACACTTGAATGACAGAAACTCAAATTGTACCAGCGCTTGTGGTTTATAAATGTCATTGACCTTATAGTAAGTGTAGAACAGGACGTTACAATCAGTTAACTTTGTCCTTACTCAATGTCTTTCTCACGGTCCTGAGCAACTGTAAGCTTTCATTTCGTAGCAATCAGTCTTTTTATGGCATTGTGGAACTGTCCATTTGCCAGAGGACTTATTTTAAATTTCAGTAATGTACAGTCTGACCTGAAATGGATGCTGTCGGCTGAAGTAGACTACAGGAGATGAGGCAGGACTACACACTGAAGACCTGAAGTTCACCACAGGATATGAAACAGCACCGCACACTGAAGACCTGAAGTTCACGACAGGATATGAAACAGCACCGCACACTGAAGACCTGAAGTTCACCACAGGATATGAAACAGCACCGCACACTGAAGACCTGAAGATCACCACAGGATGTGAAACAGCACCGCACACTGAAGACCTGAAGATCACCACAGGATGTGAAACAGCACCGCACACTGAAGACCTGAAGATCACCACAGGATGTGAAACAGCACCGCACACTGAAGACCTGAAGTTCACCACAGGATATGAAACAGCACCGCACAATGAAGACCTGAAGTTCACCACAGGATATGAAGCAGTACCACACACTGAAGACCTGAAGTTCACCACAGGATGTGAAACAGCACCGCACACTGAAGACCTGAAGATCACCACAGGATGTGAAACAGCACCGCACACTGAAGACCTGAAGTTCACCACAGGATATGAAACAGCACCGCACAATGAAGACCTGAAGTTCACCACAGGATATGAAGCAGTACCACACACTGAAGACCTGAAGTTCACCACAGGATATGAAGAAGTACCACACACTGAAGACCTGAAGTTCACCACAGGATATGAAGCAGTACCACACACTGAAGACCTGAAGTTCACCACAGGATATGAAACAGCACCGCACACTGAAGACCTGAAGTTCACCACAGGATATGAAACAGCACCGCACACTGAAGACCTGAAGTTCACCACAGGATGTGAAGCAGCACCGCACACTGAAGACCTGAAGTTCACCACAGGATATGAAACAGCACCGCACAATGAAGACCTGAAGTTCACCACAGGATGTGAAGCAGCACCGCACACTGAAGACCTGAAGTTCACCACAGGATATGAAACAGCACCGCACACTGAAGACCTGAAGATCACCACAGGATATGAAACAGCACCGCACACTGAAGACCTGAAGTTCACCACAGGATATGAAACAGCACCGCACAATGAAGACCTGAAGTTCACCACAGGATATGAAACAGCACCGCACAATGAAGACCTGAAGTTCACCACAGGATATGAAACAGCACCGCACACTGAAGACCTGAAGTTCACCACAGGATATGAAGCAGCACCGCACACTGAAGACCTGAAGTTCACCACAGGATATGAAACAGCACCGCACACTGAAGACCTGAAGATCACCACAGGATATGAAACAGCACCGCACACTGAAGACCTGAAGATCACCACAGGATATGAAACAGCACCGCACACTGAAGACCTGAAGTTCACCACAGGATATGAAACAGCACCGCACACTGAAGACCTGAAGTTCACCACAGGATATGAAACAGCACCGCACAATGAAGACCTGAAGTTCACCACAGGATATGAAACAGCACCGCACACTGAAGACCTGAAGTTCACCACAGGATATGAAACAGCACCGCACAATGAAGACCTGAAGTTCACCACAGGATATGAAACAGCACCGCACACTGAAGACCTGAAGTTCACCACAGGATATGAAACAGCACCGCACACTGAAGACCTGAAGATCACCACAGGATATGAAACAGCACCGCACAATGAAGACCTGAAGTTCACCACAGGATGTGAAGCAGCACCGCACACTGAAGACCTGAAGTTCACCACAGGATATGAAACAGCACCGCACAATGAAGACCTGAAGTTCACCACAGGATATGAAACAGCACCGCACAATGAAGACCTGAAGTTCACCACAGGATATGAAACAGCACCGCACAATGAAGACCTGAAGTTCACCACAGGATATGAAACAGCACCGCACACTGAAGACCTGAAGTTCACCACAGGATATGAAGCAGTACCACACACTGAAGACCTGAAGTTCACCACAGGATATGAAGCAGCACCGCACACTGAAGACCTGAAGTTCACCACAGGATATGAAACAGCACCGCACACTGAAGACCTGAAGTTCACCACAGGATATGAAACAGTACCGCACAATGAAGACCTGAAGTTCACCACAGGATATGAAGCAGCACCGCACACTGAAGACCTGAAGTTCACCACAGGATATGAAACAGCACCGCACACTGAAGACCTGAAGTTCACCACAGGATATGAAACAGTACCACACACTGAAGACCTGAAGTTCACCACAGGATATGAAGCAGCACCGCACACTGAAGACCTGAAGTTCACCACAGGATATGAAGCAGTACCACACACTGAAGACCTGAAGTTCACCACAGGATATGAAACAGCACCGCACACTGAAGACCTGAAGTTCACCACAGGATATGAAGCAGTACCACACACTGAAGACCTGAAGTTCACCACAGGATATGAAGCAGTACCACACACTGAAGACCTGAAGTTCACCACAGGATATGAAGCAGTACCACACACTGAAGACCTGAAGTTCACCACAGGATATGAAGCAGCACCGCACACTGAAGACCTGAAGTTCACCACAGGATATGAAGCAGCACCACACACTGAAGACCTGAAGTTCACCACAGGATATGAAACAGTACCACACACTGAAGACCTGAAGTTCACCACAGGATATGAAGCAGTACCACACACTGAAGACCTGAAGTTCACCACAGGATATGAAGCAGCACCGCACACTGAAGACCTGAAGTTCACCACAGGATATGAAGCAGTACCACACACTGAAGACCTGAAGTTCACCACAGGATATGAAGCAGTACCACACACTGAAGACCTGAAGTTCACCACAGGATATGAAACAGCACCGCACACTGAAGACCTGAAGTTCACCACAGGATATGAAACAGCACCGCACACTGAAGACCTGAAGTTCACCACAGGATATGAAGCAGCACCGCACACTGAAGACCTGAAGTTCACCACAGGATGTGAAGCAGCACCGCACACTGAAGACCTGAAGTTCACCACAGGATATGAAGCAGCACCGCACACTGAAGACCTGAAGTTCACCACAGGATATGAAGCAGCACCGCACACTGAAGACCTGAAGTTCACCACAGGATATGAAGCAGTACCACACACTGAAGACCTGAAGTTCACCACAGGATATGAAACAGCACCGCACACTGAAGACCTGAAGTTCACCACAGGATATGAAACAGCACCGCACACTGAAGACCTGAAGTTCACCACAGGATATGAAACAGCACCGCACACTGAAGACCTGAAGTTCACCACAGGATATGAAGCAGTACCACACACTGAAGACCTGAAGTTCACCACAGGATATGAAGCAGTACCACACACTGAAGACCTGAAGTTCACCACAGGATATGAAGCAGTACCACACACTGAAGACCTGAAGTTCACCACAGGATATGAAACAGCACCGCACACTGAAGACCTGAAGTTCACCACAGGATATGAAACAGCACCGCACACTGAAGACCTGAAGTTCACCACAGGATATGAAGCAGCACCGCACACTGAAGACCTGAAGTTCACCACAGGATGTGAAGCAGCACCGCACACTGAAGACCTGAAGTTCACCACAGGATATGAAGCAGCACCGCACACTGAAGACCTGAAGTTCACCACAGGATATGAAACAGCACCGCACACTGAAGACCTGAAGATCACCACAGGATGTGAAGCAGAGCCGCACACTGAAGACCTCTGGATTATGGAGTTAGGCCACGTTTTCACTGTAGCTACACTGGTCATAAATGAGTCCACGCTTCATACTGATGTTCACAATCACATTTAATCTTCTCTGAAGTATTCATGAAACACCGTGAAAACTAGAAGATAAACAAAATAGTTTCAAGCACTCAAAGCAACATTCATATATATTTATGCATACCAATACAATATGTCTCACATTATCTTGTAAACTAAGTTTAACAATGCTTAATAAGATAATTATTACCGTGTTCGCCTTGTAGACCAGCTGTAGAATACTAAACGGGAGCTTAAAAGTTCGCTGTTCTCACCCTCTCTCTTCTCACCCGCGCTCCTCTCAATACTTCCGGGGTTAACATGTGACCATCAATAAACAACTTTTCTCTTCGTCATAAATTTAACAAGAGCAATGTAAAAACAGCTTTAAGTCACACTATTACCCATTATTACCGTAAACAAGACACATTACAAATTACATTACAAAATGACTTTATCGTCTTACAAGGTTGCGCATGAACAACTTCCGGTGTAGTCATGGAAACGCGTATACACTGGACTCAGCGTCAGCTACAATATATATATATATATATATATATATATATATTTTCTCACATTTTCTTTCTCAGTTGCATTCAGTGTGAAGAGAAAGATGAGGAAGGGAAAATATTGCATTAAAACACACATTAATCTCTTTGCTCTGATATTTTGCCATAAACTCTCACTGATAAGACTAAGATCTAAAAGTTTTAATTATTGCATCTAAAAGTAAAGCATGAGAGAGACGGCTTGGATTTAATGCTCAATGAATGTAACATGATTTAATATGCATAATTTTAGAGATATTCATAAATGCTGTACAATAAATAAAACCTGCTTATATATATATATATATATATATATATATATATATATATATATATATATATATATATATATATATATATATATATTGATTTTTAATGATTTTAATAGAAGTCAAATCACCAAGGCTGCATTTAATAATTTTTTTTAATTTTGTTAAATATTATGACAATTTAAAACTGCTGTTTTCTATGCGTATATATATATATATATTAGTAAAGTGAAATTTATTCCTGTGAATAATTACTCCAGTCTTCAGTGTCACATGATCCTTCAGAAATCAGTATAATATGATGATTTGATGCTCAAGAAAACAGTATTTTTCAGGATTCTTTGATGGATAGAAAGTTCAAAAGAACAGCATTTATTTGAAATGGAATCTTTTGTAACATTATAAATGTATTTTCTGTCAATTTAATGCATCCTTGATGAAGACACGTATTAATTGTGTTTAACCCCCAAAAAAATAAATAATAAAAAATGTTTTTTGAGCATCAGATCATCATATTATAGTGATTTCTGAAGGATCATGTGACACTGAAGACTGGAGTAATGATGATAAATTCAGCTTTGATCACAGGAATAAATTACACTTTACTATATATTCACATAGAAAACAGCTGATTTACAGTATAATAATATTTCTGTCAGGATTCCATCTCCTCCACGATCATCATCACCGCCCACTCATTCGCTTTCACCCAATCAGACATTTCCCCGTTCATTATCCCCTGAGTACTAATCACCGTCACCTGTGTCCCATCACCCACATGGACTATAAAACACTCACCTTCAGTCACTGTTCT
>CM070823.1:2071196-2110800 GCA_036326025.1 Chrosomus eos
AAAACTAAATAAACTAACAAAAAAACATAACTATATTCACATTTTAAAAACTAATAAAAATGACAAAAACAACAAAATTACTATTTTTTTTTAAATGCTACTTTAGGTTTGCAATGTTTTATATCTATATATATATATATATATATATATATATAATATATATATATATATATATATATATATATAAAGCGTTAACTGAAATAAAATATTAAAAAAGTTATTTAGTGTAAATTGAAGCACTTAAAGAATACTAAATAAACTAAAACTATAATGACATTTTTAAATCCGTTAATAAAAATTATATAAACACCATTTAAAAAAAATACTTTTAGTTTTAGTTAATAACAACCCTCTCTCAGAATCAATATGTGTTTATATATACATATATAATTATCATTATTAACTAAAAATAAACAAAACAAAGTTGTATAAAGTTACAAAACAAATATTAATTGAAATAAATTAAAATATTTGAAAAAATTCAACTTTTTTGTGTTTAAATTGTAGTACTAAAATAACAAAAACTAAATAAACTAACAAGAAAACATGACTATATTCACATTTAAAAAACTAATACAAATGACAAAAACAACAAAATTACTAAAAATAAATAGTAAAAAAGAATCCTATTTTAAAAATTTTACAAAAACTATAATAGTATGTCAATGATATTTATATAATAATGATATGTTAACTAGTTCATCATTTAATTACTTCTTAAATTTTTATTTTTTCTAATTTCTTTGCAATGAATTCTGGGATTGCCTTCTCTCTGAACAACACATACAGTAGCTCTCGGCACATCATACAGTTTACAAACATTAAATTTACACATCATACAGTGTGTGTGAGTGTGAGTGTGAGTGTGTGTTAATCTACACCACCGGGTCTGACTGAGATCGTGTGGCTCATTTCTCGGGCAGGATTGAGCAGGTTTTCTGGGACATTCCTCTGGTTATCTGCTCTCAGCGGGACATTTATCTCACACATCTCGCTGTCTTTCAGTCTGTCTGAGTCTCCTCTCAATGCTTTCCCTGTTTGAGCTTTCCTGTGGCTCAAACTGTGGAGCGCTGGCACTTGCAACGCCAATGCCACGGGTTTATTTATATAGCACTTTTCCAAACTAAATGAATGCAGTTCAAAGTGCTTTACAGGCACAAAAATTAAAAGAAAATACAAATACAGGTAAAATACAAGAATAAAAATAGAAAAAATGTATGAGGATTTATTAAAATGATGAAACGATGTTAAATTACAAACATTGTAAAGACTGTATACATGTACCTTGAAATGCAATGAAAGTCGCTTAAACATGTTAACAACATGCTAATTCATGCTAAAATGTGCTAAAACATGCTAGCAACATAAAATTCATGTTAGCAATGTGTGCTCAAACCTGCTAATTCATGTTAGCAATAGCAATGTGCTCAAACCTGCTAATTCGTCTTAGCAATGTGCTCAAACCTGCTAATTCGTCTTAGCAATGTGCTCTACTATGGCCGTTCATGTCGAGTGCGACAAACTGCTTCCCGTTTTGAGCGTCTCTCTTCCAGAAATGACTTATAAACCTCCTGAGAGTTCCTGCGGCCATTGTTAATTGCTGTGCGCCATTTGGTTCTGTCATTTGCAAGTGCCTCCCAGTTGTCCAGGTTGATGGAGAAAGCCTGAAGATCCCTCTTAATGACGTCTTTAAAGCGTAGATGGGGGCGACCATGTTTGCGGGGGGCATTTGCCAGCTCGCCATAAAGCAAGATTTTTGGAAGGCGAATGTCATTCATTCGATATATATGCCCTGTCCAACGGAGGTGGCGTTCACGAAGGATGGTGTACAGGTCACTGGATCCAGTTCTCTCAAGTATGGCAGAGTTTGGCACATGATCCTTCCAGCATACACCCAGTATGGAACGAAGGCAGCGAAAATGGAAGGTGTTGAGGCGATGTTCGTGCCTCCTTTATGTTGTCCATGTCTCACTTGCATATAGTAAGGTGCTCAATACACATGCATGGTACACACGGACTTTGAGGAGCAATGAGAGGTTCTTGTTGTGCCAGACACGCTTGCTCAATTTTCCAAACATTGATGATGCCTTCCCAATGCGCATGTCAAGCTCTGCGTCAAGGTTATTGTTGTTTGATACTGTGGAACCCAGGTAGGTGAATTTGTCTACCACAGATAGACATGTGTTGTTAATGTATACTGTAGGGTTTAGGGTTGCAGGTTGGGCAAGAATAACTGTCTTTTTAAGACTAATCTGCAAACCAAACTCTAGACATGCAGCAGCAAAAGATGAGCAGAGTAGTTGTAGATCTGCCTCTGAGTGGGCAACAAAGGCAGCATCATCAGCATAAAGCAGCTCACGTACAAGAACATGGCGCACTTTAGTCTTTGCCCGCAGTCTGGCCAGATTGAACAGTTTTCCTGAGCTGCGGGTATGTAGAAGGATACCCGAGTCATCAGGGAAGGCACGGCGTAGTAGGGCAGAGAAGAAGATTCCGAAGAGGGTAGGAGCAAGGACACATCCCTGCTTTACCCCACACCTTATCTGGAACTCGTCAGAGCGAGTGCCTTCAGACTGTACAGTGGCCTTCATGCCCTCATGAAACTCAGTGATCACCTTCAGTAACTTTGGAGGGCAGCCAAGTCTTTTTAAAATTAGAAAAAGTCCAGATCGACTAACGTAGTCAAAGGCCTTGGTCAAGTCTACAAACACCAGGAACAGAGGTTTATGCTGTTCAATACACTTTTCCTGTAGTTGACGGACACAGAAAACCATGTCTGCTATGGAGCGGCCAGCACGAAACCCACACTGGCTTTCAGGGAGGATACGGTCAGCAAGGATTTGTAGACGTGGTAGAATAGTGCGAGCAAATATCTTGCCAGCAACATTGAGCAGAGATATTCCTCTAAAGTTGTTACAGTCTGCACGGCCCCCCTTGTTTTTATAGATGGTGATGATGTTGGCATCTCTAAGGACATCTGGGAGATATCCACTGTTCCAGCACATCACAACCAGATGATGTAGGACAGAGGCAAGAACATCACCACCTGCCTTATAAGCCTCAGGGGGGAGGCCGTCAGCTCCGGGAGACTTGTTATTTTTCAGTGCCTTTATTGCAGATTTGACTTCCTCGATGGTAATGTCTGCATCCAGATCAGACATAAGGGGGAGCTCAGGAATAGCAGCAGTTATTGCCAATGTGTTGGCTGTGACAGGCTGAGCATAGAGAAGGCTGTAGTGCTCTGCCCATCTCGCCAATTGAGATTCCATATCTGTCAGAAGTTCGCCTGATAGGGAACGGAGTGGAGAGGATTTTTTAGGGACTGGGCCCAAGACTTCTTTCAGACCTTCAAAAACACCTCGGATGTTTCCAGTGGACGCACTTAACTCAATACGGTCACACAGTGTGCTCCAGTAAGCCTGCATGGCTGTGCGAGTGACCTGTTGGACATTGCGGCATGCCTGCTTCAAAGCTGCCCTATTTGAGCGAGTGTTATGCTGCAGATAGGACAGTCTGGCTGAACGCTTAGAGTCAATTGCAGGTAGGAGCAGGCTGGCATGGGTTTTGAACCAGTCAGGCTGTGATCTGGATCGCTTTCCAAAGATGGAAAATGCAGCCTTTGTGGTAACAGAGTGAAAGTGCTGCCAGGCAGCCGTGATATCCGCATGAGGTGGTGAAGAGTCAAAGCTGGAAGCAAGTACTTCCTGGAACGCATGATGCGACGCAGGAGCATAGGTTGCAGAAATATCCAGATGAGGAGTAGGCTTGGGCCTTGCGTAATGAAACTTGCTTGGGACCATCCTTAATTTACAACGTAGAAGGGCATGATCAGTGTCACAATCTGCTGAGTGCAGTGATCGGCAGTGAGTTACTTCCTTCAAATGTTCACGCTTCACCAGTACATGGTCGAGTTGGTGCCAGCGCTTAGAACGTGGATGACGCCAGGTGACTTTAGAGGAACTTGAGCCCTGAAAGAATGAAGAGGGGACACAGAGTTTATGGGTGCTGCAAAGTTCCAGTAAGCGCTGACCGTTGTCATTCATGTTGCCATATCCATGGCTTCCCAGAATATCAGGCCATGCACTAGAGTTAGCACCCACTCTGGCATTAAAGTCACCAAGGATAATCAAACGTTCGGTTGAGGAGGTCTTCTGAATAATGGAGCTCAGTTGACTGTAGAATGATTCCTTTACATCTAGATCAGAAGTTAGCGTAGGGGCGTAAGTGGCTATGATTGTAACTGGGCCACAGTTTGTGTGCAGGCGCAGTGACGAGAGACGTGAGGAGATGGGCACAGGTTTTTCCACTGAGGACAGTAGCTTGTTTTGGATTGCAAAGCCAACCCCATGCATTGGTCTGTCACCATCTGGGTATCCGTTCCAGAATAAAGTGTAGTTTTTTTCCTGGACAGAGCCAACACCGGTCAGCCAAGTTTCACTCAGGGCAGCGATGGAGATGTTAAGTTCTGCATCAATCAGACCAATCAGCAATGTGCTCAAACCTGCTAATTCATGTTAGCAATGTGCTCAAACCTGCTAATTCATGTTAGCAATGTGCTCAAACCTGCTAATTCATGTTAGCAATGTGCTCAAACCTGCTAATTCATGTTAGCAATGTGTGCTCAAACCTGCTAATTTATTCTAGCAATGTAGCTAACAACACAAAAGAAGATCACAATTATAATTTTAAATTAAAGGCGTTATTAAATATATTAATATTTATGGAATATCGCAGTTTTTTTTTCTTCTAAATGATTTATCCGTGCACATCATTTTTTATTATAATATAATACCTGTCTCGTAATCTTGAATCAGAATAAGTTCCTCTTGCAGCATCTCTTCTCTGATGATGTGGGCGGGGCTATAACCTGTCACCACATCAGATCAGCCAATAGCAAACCACAACCATCCAATCAGTTCCACACAGACACAATCAAGCCCCGCCCACATTTGTTCTTGTTTCAGATGCGTTTCACTCGGATATACGACGCAATAGAAAACTTCAATTTCATGTAGAATTACAATGAATTCAAATTCAAAGAAATCAATATTACTGCTATAAGACAAACTTTGAATAATAACTTGAGAAAATGTTGTTTTCAAGGATTTAAAGGCCCTACAAACTTCCTTCTTTATATTTAACAAGCTTATAATTTACCTGAATCTGTTGAATTTCTCTGAATTGTCATTCCGATTTAAACTCTTATTAAACATTCATTGTTAATTTCTGAATTTCGCTTTAGCAACAACCACTTATTTTGTAATTAGATCCACATTTTTATTGTCCATCAGAGCAGTTTTGGACAAAACTCAAACTCCAGAGGTTACTCTATAATTCTAGAATATATTTAATGTTTTGCTTCCTTTGTAAAACATGTGGCGCTCTTTGTTTCAGTGATATTTACGGCTCCTCAGTAACTATCAGAGGTAAGCGATATCTCCGCATGTTATCTGGAGAATCAGCAGTCTGTCAGTAAGAGATTCACACTGATGTCTGAAGATCCTGGAAGTACAATCATGCAGTATTACTCATCTGAAAGGAAATATATATATTATATATATATATATATATATACACTAAACCCGGTCAAAGGTTTGGGGTCAATACGATTTTTTTTTTTTAAAGCAGCAAAACTGTTTTCAACACTGATAATAATCATAAATGTTTCTCCAGCATCAAATCATCATATTATAGTGATTTCTGAAGGATCATGTGACACTGAAGACTGGAGTAATGATGCTGAAAATTCAGCTTTGATCACAGGAATAAATTACACTTTACTATATATTCACATAGAAAACGTCTCGGTTACATATGTAACCCTCGTTCCCTGAGTACAGGGAACGGAGACGTGTCGTCGGGGGAGTTCCCTGACGAATTGGGATCACGCTAGGGAGACCAATCGACTTCGAGTGAAACTAAAACGAGCCAATGAAAATTGGCATGCAAGATTTGCATTCCACGACCCGCCTACCAGTGCGGGTATAAAAGCCGGAAGCAAACGCATCCAAAATGCTTTTTCGCTGAGGAGCCGAACAGTGTCCAGTCCTCCGCGAAGGTACAGCAACGTGGCGAGGGGACGACACGTCTCCGTTCCCTGTACTCAGGGAACGAGGGTTACATATGTAACCGAGACGTTCCCTTTCGTCCTGGGAACTCCGACGTGTCGTCGGGGGAGTTCCCTGACGAATTGGGATCCCTAACAACACGCCATGGTGCTGACCCCTTCCAGCGCCCAGCTAAGCTACCCTGCAGCAGTTTCTTGAACAAGATGCGGGAGCTAGCTAAGGAAAATCACACTGCTGTTCCGCAAGACCCACTCAGTGGATTTGGATAACACTGGGAAAGCGTGCCCAACCCGTAGGAGGGAACGCTACGGAGCCCCTGCCCGCCCGAAGGGAGGCACTGGAATACACGTATGAACTAACCCGTAGGGTAGTGAAACATACGGAAGTCCTTGAGGTAGTCCCAGCCCGAGGGGTGGGAGCGTACTCAGCAAGGACGACAGAGGGATCTGTCGAGAGGAAGACACGGAGCTAACCCGGAGGGTAGCTGGAACGTGGAAAAAATGGGTCGCCGAAGGGACCACTGTCAAGGCCACCCAGTCTAATAGCAACTCCTACGAGAGGTAATAGACCTGGCACCGGCGATCCGCCTCGCCTGATGCCGAAGGGGTGATGGAGGAACTCACGAGGTTAGCCGTATGTTGGGGAACCAACGGAGTAAAAGACGCACGTATCCGGCCCACGGGGCGGGAATGGCGTAGCAAGCCGACATAACCTAATTCCTCGCTCTACCGGCCGTAGCGAGTACACGGGAGGAAGCAGGTTCAACACGAAGGCTATAAAACCTAGCGAACGTGTTAGGTGTCGCCCAGCCCGCAGCTCTACAGATGTCTGTCAGCGAGGCGCCTTGCGCCAAAGCCCAGGAGGAGGCAACACTCCTAGTAGAGTGTGCCGTCAACCTAGGTGGGCAAGGCACGCCCTGGGACTCATAAGCCCGGGCGATAGCATCCACTAGCCAGTGGGACAACCTCTGCTTGGAGACAGCCTTCCCCTTCTGCTGGCCTCCGTAACAAACAAAGAGCTGATCTGAGGTCCTGAAGCTTTGCGTTCTGTCCACGTAACAGCGCAGGGCGCGGACGGGACAGAGAAAAGCTAGGGCTGGGTCTGCCTCCTCCAGGGGCAGCGCTTGCAGGTTCACTACCTGATCCACAAACGGGGTGGTAGGAACCTTGGGCACGTATCCGAGCCGGGGTCTCAACACAGCGTGAGAAAGGCCCGGTCCGAACTCTAGGCACGACTCGTCGACCGAAAATGCCTGCAGATCCCCTACCCTCTTAAAAGAAGCCAAAGCCAACAGGAGAGCTGTCTTCATAGACAAGATATTTAACTCGACTGAAGGCAAGGGCTCGAACGGGGGCCTCTGAAGTGCACTGAGCACTAGAGTCAAGTCCCAAGAGGGTAAGGGGTGCACCCTACGAGGTGGATTCAGCCTCCTGGCACCCTTAAGGAATCTGATGATCAGGTCGTGCTTTCCCAATGACTTACCTTCTACTGCATCGTGATGAGCGGCTATTGCGGCAACATACACTTTGAGGGTGGAGGGAGACAGCCTTCGCTCCAACCCATCTTGCAGGAAGGAAAGCACGACTCTGATCGGGCAAGTTCGGGGGTCTTCCCGGTGGGAAGAACACCACTCGACGAACAGGTTCCACTTCAACGCATAGAGGCGCCTCGTAGAGGGGGCTCTGGCGGAAGTGATGGTGTCTACCACACCCTGCGGTAGGCCACCTAGAACCTCCGCGTCCCGTCCAGGGACCACACATGGAGTCTCCAGAGGTCTGGACGCGGGTGCCACAAGGTGCCCCGTCTCTGGGAAAGGAGGTCCTTCCTCAGAGGAATCGGCCAAGGAGGGGCTGTCGCGAGGAGCATGAGTTCCGCGAACCAAGTCCGGTTGGGCCAATACGGCGCAACGAGCAGGACCTGCTCCTCGTCCTCCCTGACTTTGCACAAGATCTGTGCAAGAAGGCTCACTGGGGGAAACGCATATTTGCGAAGACCCAGGGGCCAGCTGTGCGCCAGTGCATCCGAGCCGAGAGAACCCTCGGTCAGGGAGTAAAACAACCGGCAATGAGTCGTGTCCGGAGAGGCAAACAGGTCTACCTGAGCGGCTCCGAAGACTTCCCATATCAGCTGAACCGTCTGGGGGTGGAGACGCCATTCTCCCGGAAGAGGTGGCTGCCGTGAAAGCTCGTCGGCTGTACGGTTGAGCACACCAGGGATGTGAATGGCTCGAAGCGACCTCAGATGCTTCTGACTCCACAGGAGGAGATGGCGGGCGAGTCGCGACATACGACGGGAGCGTAGACCACCCTGACGGTTGATGTACGCAACGGTCGCAGTGCTGTCCGTACGGACCAGTACGTGCTTGTGCAAAAGCAGCCCCTTGAGGCGAGACAAGGCTAAGCGTACTGCTTGCAACTCTAGGCAGTTGATGTGCCAATGCAGTTGAGGCCCCGTCCACAGACCTGAAACTGCATGCCCGTTGTACGTGGCCCCCCATCCGTTGGCAGAGGCATCTGTGAAAACCACAGCATGCCTGGAGACCTGGACTAAGGGCACTCCGGCCCGAAGAAACGCAGGGTCTGACCAAGGACTGAAGGTTTGGCGACAGTGCGGGGTAATGTTGACCCGGAACGTGTCGCTCTGCCACGCCCATCTCGGGACTCGATCGTGAAGCCAGCGCTGAAGCGGTATCATATGAAGCAGGCCGAGCGGCGTTACTGCGGCTGCCATATGCCCCAGGAGCCTCTGAAACTGTTTCAGTGGGACCGCTAATCTGCCTTGAAAGGACTTGAGGCAGTTGAGCACTGACTGGACTTGAGCGACCGAATCCATCCATACCGAGATAAGAGATCCTCTGCACTGGGCAGAGTTTGCTCTTGTCCCAGTTGACCTGAAGACCCAAGCGGCTGAGGTGCTGGAGCACCAGGTCCCTGTGTTCGCACAACAGATCTCGCGAGTGAGCTATTATGAGCCAGTCGTCGAGATAGTTGAGAATGCGAACGCCATGTTCTCTCATGGGAACAATGGCCGCCTCTGTGACTTTCGTGAAGACACGGGGCGAGAGGGCCAGGCCGAAGGGTAAGACCTTGTACTGGTATGCTCGACCTTCGAACGCGAACCGAAAAAGGTCGGTGTCGAAGGAGAATCGAGACATGAAAGTACGCGTCCTTCAGGTCGATCGCTGCAAACCAATCCTGGGGACGGATGCACTCGAAGATGCGTATCTGCGTGAGCATTTTGAACGGGAGCTTGTGCAGGGCCCGATTCAAAACTCGCAGGTCCAGGATTGGCCATAACCCCCCACCCTTCTTGGGTACAATGAAGTAAGGGCTGTAAAACCCAGACCTCATCTCGGCTGGAGGAACCGGCTCGACCGCGTCCTTCGCCAGCAGGACGTCGATCTCCTTCCTCAGGACAGGGGCACTGTACCTGGGAGGCCGGCGGGCAAACTGAATTGCATAGCCGAGCCGGATAGAACGGGTGAGCCAGCGGGACGGCCTCAGAAGCGCTAGCCAGGCTTTGAGAATCGTACCAACGAACCCACCCGGACCACCGGCGTACCAGCGGAGGGGCAGCGAGGTGGAAGGCAGGGACCAGACTCCGGAGCCATTACTGCGGCCGAGAGAGAGGTCTGGGTGTGCGGGGCAACACCTACCTGCTTCCACAGAGGAACAGACGGCAGGGAAGGCTCGGAGGCGTTCGGCTGCGGGCTGTCCCGAGGCGAAGAAAGGAGGGGAAACGAGGAGCGAGGCCCGAGGGCGTCGAGTCCAGGTTTTTGCACCACCTTGCCCAGCGGGAGATGAGAGTGACGAGGCCGTGGCGGCGTCACTGACATCTAAGAAATGGAAGAGGGGGAAAGGAGTGGCAAGGCATGGGAGCGTTGCTCACTGCAGTCCGCACCCTCGTGACCCAGAGATGGAAGAAACTGCTCTAGAAATGAGGGTACCACTGGACTCCGGGGAGCCAGCGGCGGAACAGAATGAAAGATACTCCACCCCGTCCTCCTCCGGGGGGAGGGAGAGGTGCGTGCACCGTCTCCAAGAGAGCAATTCCCTACAACGCTGGGTCACCTGTCTCAGGGCTGCCGAGACAGGTGGCGCCGTCTTCCTGCGAAGCTAGACGTCACAGTAGAGCTAGCTGTGACAGCTTCCACAGGGGACTGACACCCTTGGCGACAAACAGACTGAGGAGGAGCATGAGGGACTCGGAAGCACATCAAGTCAAGCTCGTAGTTTCCTCAGCCTGCTTCTGAACTGTGGAGAGCCGCTGGGCACAGTCTCCAACAGTGTCACCGAAACAGGGCAAACCTTGAGAAATAGGAGCATCGAGAAAGAAACTTTGGCGATGTCTCGTACGTCTACAAGGTTAGCCCTGGGAAACTTCTGGACCACAGTGTGAACATCGTCTGACCGAGGGCCAGTGCTGTGACTAAAATCACGGTAGTCACTAAGCACAGCTCAACCCCGACTCAGAACTACCCTTGTGCACTGCGTGTTTTTTGGTCTACACTGACCATCTCACATGCAGGGAAGAGGTGGTCTGCTATTAGCAAAACCACCATCAAGGGTAGTGAGAGAGGAAAATTTTTCACAGATTTTGGCACCAATATGCCTCCATACTGCAAAAAGTTTTTCACACACATCCAGGCAAGCACGGGGGCGGGGCAAGGCGACACGCGTTGCACTGCGCCCCCAGAGTAGCCCGGGAAGTGTGGCTGTTAAGTCTGGACCTGATTCAGCATGAGTGCACACACCATTACAGTGGGACTCAGTATCACCATATCCAGAGTGTAACAGCCCTCTCTCCGATGCAGCGATCGACATCTGATCCTCCCCTGGAGCCCCGAATGAAACACTTGGCTCCTCATGAGAACCACCAGTAATTCCACCCGTAAGCTGCCAGGCATGCACAAAACAGTGAACGTGGCCATCAAGCTTGATGACACACGGCACGTTGAAAGCTCTTTCAAGACAAACACCGCGCCGACGTGGTCATGCTCTCATAAGAGAGCATAAACCACCCACGAACACAGTTTCAGCATGTTTGCGATGCGCTAGAGGAGTGAGGGGTACCCCCACTGTAATCCTCAGATCACCAATGCTATTAGCCAAAGTAGCCCTCTTCTGGTGCAGAAGAGGAACTAGATCGGGGAATATGCAAAGGGACTCCACCTCGTTTGAGGCACTTGAGTCTTGACCGCGCATCTAGAGCGCCGAATGACGCGCGCTGGGTTGCCGTGACAACCGCGCTGTCAGCCGGCGGCTCGACGGCACACGGCACGCTGAACGGCTCAAGCCTTTACGAGAAAGGGGAGACGAACAACGCGCCGACGTGGTCATGTTCCCATGAGAGAACACGAACCACCCACGAACGCAGTCTCAACACGCTTAAGCCCAGGCATGTGAAACAGTGATCGTGGCCGTCAATGAGGACAGGAAACGACCGCATCCAGAAACACACAGGTGAAACGTCATCCTGAAAAGGACGCGATCTTCACCAGTGTTGCTCTTTCAGAGAAAAATACTCTCTAGTTGTGCTGAAGCACACAGGGATCAACGCGGCAACACAGCGGGGAAACTGCAAGCCCGCTGCGTGCACTCAACCGTATACCAGCTGTTAAAACAGCTCTTTGTAAACACAGCGCGTGTAGTAACAGACAGACAGCAGACGGGAGATCGCGAAGACCGCTGAAGCGCCGTCACACCCAGCACAGAGAGACTCTCAGGAAACAGCAGACTCACAGTCTACAAGCTCATTCCCTCAGAGGACACAACTGGTCGGCTCCGAAGCAAAAAGCATTTTGGATGCGTTTGCTTCCGGCTTTTATACCCGCACTGGTAGGCGGGTCGCGGAATGCAAATCTTGCATGCCAATTTTCATTGGCTCGTTTTAGTTTCACTCGAAGTCGATTGGTCTCCCTAGCGTGATCCCAATTCGTCAGGGAACTCCCCCGACGACACGTCGGAGTTCCCAGGACGAAAGGGAACAGCTGATTTACATTACAATAATATTTCACAGTTTTTACTGGGTTTGTTTTGTATTTTTAATCAAATAAATGCAGCCTTGGTGGTGAGCAGAAGAGACTTCTTATAAAAACATTAAAAATCTTACCGACCCCAAACTTTTGAACAGCAGTGTATGTATATGCATATTTATATATATTTGAGGTATTTAACACAACTGACTGCAACTTAAAAGGTTAGTTCACCCAAAAAATGAAAAATATGTCATCATTTACTCATCCAAACTAATACTTTAGTTAATCTTCAAAGCACAAAATAAAGATATTTTAATGAAATCTGAGAGATTTCCGTCCCTACATTGACAGTTTACGCAACTACCACTTTGTTGCTTGACAACTGATGACAATTTTTTCATTTTTGTGTCCACTAACCCTTTAACTGAAGCCGATTTACTCGATTATCCATACATCATTTCTTTAGAAAAAATAATGTGAGGATCAAATATGATCATCAGGCTTTTGAGGAAGGTTTATTTGTTCATCTCTCAGTCATCATTGTATTGCATTGCATTATGTTTTAAAACCAAAGAGCTTTGATCATATAATTATTAGTACTGCGCAACAATTAATCACATCCAAAATAAAAGTTTATGTTTACATAATATATGTGTACATAATATATGTGTGTGTACTGTGTATAATTATTTTGTATATATAAATACACACACATGCATGTATATATTTAAGATAAATGTTTTATTTATATATAAAATATTTATATAATTGTTGCCCAGAACTAGAAACTATGCATTTATATATCATCTTTCTAATTGTGCGTTCACACCAAACTCGAATAGAGCATCTGGCGCGGGGGATTTCAATGATAAATCAATGTAAAGAGGTCCTGTGGCGCGGTAGCCGCGAATTCGCGTCATTTGCGCAATCTGGATGCTCGAATGAGACGAATTTGTGTCATTCGCGCAAACTGGACGGGCGAATGAGGCGAATTCGCATCTACCGCGCAAACTGGACACTCGAATGAGGCGAATTCGCATCTACCGCGCAAACTGGACGCGTGAATGAGGCGAATTCGCATCTACCCGCGCAAACTGGACGCTCGAATGAGGCGAATTCGCATCTACCCGCGCAAACTGGACGCTCGAATGAGACGAATTTGCGTCTACCGTGCAAACTGGACACTCGAATGAGGCGAATTCGCATCTACCGCGCAAACTGGACACTCGAATGAGGCGAATTCGCATCTACCCGCGCAAACTGGACGCGCGAATGAGACGAATTCGCATCTACCGCGCAAACTGGACGCGCGAATGAGACGAATTCGCATCTACCGCGCAAACTGGACGTGTGAATGAGGCGAATTCGCATCTACCGCGCAAACTGGGCGCTCGAATGAGGCGAATTCGCATCTACCGCGCAAACTGGACGCTCGAATGAGACGAATTTGCGTCTACCGTGCAAACTGGGCGCTCGAATGAGGCGAATTCGCATCTACCGCGCAAACTGGACGCTCGAATGAGACGAATTTGCGTCTACCGTGCAAACTGGATGCTCGAATAGGCGAATTCGCATCTACCGCGCAAACTGGACACTCGAATGAGGCGAATTCGCATCTACCGCGCAAACTGGACGCGTGAATGAGGCGAATTCGCATCTACCGCGCAAACTGGACGCGCGAATGAGACGAATTCGCATACTACCGCGCAAACTGGACGCGTGAATGAGGCGAATTCGCATCTACCGCGCAAACTGGACACTCGAATGAGGCGAATTCGCATCTACCGCGCAAACTGGATGCTCGAATGAGACGAATTTGCGTCTACCGTGCAAACTGGACACTCGAATGAGGCGAATTCGCATCTACCGCGCAAACTGGACGCTCGAATGAGGCGAATTCGCATCTACCGCGCAAACTGGACGCTCGAATGAGACGAATTTGCGTCTACCGTGCAAACTGGACGCTCGAATGAGACGAATTTGCGTCTACCGTGCAAACTGGACACTCGAATGAGGCGAATTCGCATCTACCGCGCAAACTGGACGCTCGAATGAGCGAATTCGCATCTACCCGCAAACTGGACATTCGAATGAGACGAATTCGCATCTACCGCGCAAACTGGACATTTAAACGAGACGAATTCGCATCAACTGCGCAAACTGGACATTCGAATGAGACGAATTCGCATCAACCGCGCAAACTGGACACTCGAATGAGATGAATTCGCATCTACCGCGCAAACTGGACGCTCGAATGAGACGAATTCGCATCTACCTGCGCAAACTGGACATTCGAATGAGACGAATTCGCATCAACCGCGCAAACTGGACATTCGAATGAGACGAATTCGCATCAACCGCGCAAACTGGACACTCGAATGAGATGAATTCGCATCTACCGCGCAAACTGGACGCTCGAATGAGACGAATTCGGATCTACCGCGCAAACTGGACGTTTCGAATGAGACGAATTCGCATCAACCGCGCAAACTGGACATTCGAATGAGACGAATTCGCATCTACCGCGCAAACTGGACATTCGAATGAGACGAATTCGCATCAACCGCGCAAACTGGACACTCGAATGAGAATTCGCATCTACGGCAAACTGGACTTCGAATGAGACGAATTCGATCTACCGCGCAAACTGGACTTCGAATGAGACGAATTCGCTCACCGCGCAAACTGGACTCGAATGAGACGAATTCGCATCTACCGCGCAAACTGGACATTCGAATGAGACGAATTCGCATCTAACCGCGCAAACTGGACATTCGAATGAGACGAATTCGCATCAACCGCGCAAACTGGACATTCGAATGAGACGAATTCGCATCAACCGCGCAAACTGGACACTCGATTGAGATGAATTCGCATCTACCGCGCAAACTGGACGCTCGAATGAGACGAATTCGCATCTACCGCGCAAACTGGACATTCGAATGAGACGAATTCGCATCTACCGCGCAAACTGGACATTCGAATGAGACGAATTCGCATCAACCGCGCAAACTGGACACTCGAATGAGATGAATTCGCATCTACCGCGCAAACTGGACGCTCGAATGAGACGAATTCGGATCTACCGCGCAAACTGGACGCTCGAATGAGACGAATTCGCGTCTACCGCGCAAACTGGATGCTCGAATGAGACAAATTTGCATCTACCGCACAAACTGGATGCTCGAATGAGACAAATTCGCGTCTACTGCGCCGCTCTAAACGCCTCATTTGGCTTGACAAAGGTTGAATAAGTCACAGTTCACGCAAATTGAGTGTCTGGCGCGTTACGCGCAAATTATTTTATTAGGTGCATTCGCGCGTTTGACGCGAATTCGCATCTGACGCCCAAGTTGAAAAATCTGAACTTTGGCGTCTGTTTGCGCTGCGTTAACCAATTAGGAGCCTGCTTGCTGCTGTCACGTGGTGAAGTAAATATTTTATCACATAAAAACTTGATTTCAATATATGAGACAATGAATGTTATTTATTCCATATCTAATCTATATTATATGAAACATTATTATTCTAATGTAAAGACAACCAACATACTTAAGTGCAAGAACAGTTCGTGTCTGGACAGTGTTGTGTGAGGGGGAAAAAATCACAGGACAGATTCAAGACTTTTGGAGGCTGGCTCCATTTATCATCAAAACAAAAATAAATGACTTTTTACGCGCGTCAATTTCGCTTTGGTGCGAAATGGATTCAAAATGTTCAAACGTACAACTAGACGTGAATTTGACGCTCTATTCGCGTTTGGTGTTAACGCAGCATAAGACATATTATTGGCAGATATTGATATTTATATGCATTTTATGTAAGTCTGCTATACTGTTATCAAGAACTCATTGATGTATTGTAACATTTTTTTGTTTTGACCGGATGTGAGACATTTACTGTTACATTACTGTGTGTTTTGTCAGCAGAAGTGAATCTGTCTTTCTGTACGTCTGTGTGTTCTTCTCTTCGACAGCTAAAGCCGGTGCCGTTCACCCTCATCTGTGCGCGACGGCCCGGTGTCACAGGAGCGGTTCTGCTGGGCTGTTTTCAACAATACGCCAGCACACCTGCAGTCGGGGGTCTGGGGTCGCGTCTGAGTCTCAGTCCTCACAGGTGCGGGCCGCTAATCTTTCACTTTTGTGAATTATTCATATTTTAGATGAGTAAAGTTTGTAGGGACAAACTTTTATTTTGGCTTGACAAAGCTGTTTGAAAGCTTTATAAGCTTTAAATTTAGTGGAGTGGAAAGAGAAAACGACATTGATTAGCATGTTTTTGCACATTGCTAACATGAATTAGCAGGTTTGAGCACACATTGCTAACATGAACTTTTATGTTGCTAGAATGTTTTAGCATGAATTAGCATGTTAACATGTTTAAGTAAGTGTTCAATCATGTTAGCAATGTGCTAATATGATGCTAGCTTTCTTTGCAATTGGTTAACATGAATTAGTACACAGCTAACATTAATTAGCATGTTGCTACCATGTTTAACGCGTTGCTAGCATGAATTGGCATTTTGTTAGCATGAATTAACAGGTTTTACCGCATTGTTAACACACATTATAGTTGTTAACTTGATTTAACAATTTGCTAGCATGAATTGTCATTTTTCTAACAAGAATTAGCAGGTTTGAGCACACATTGCTAACATGAATTTTTATGTTGCTAGCACATGAACATGAATTAGTACACAGCAAACATTAATTAGCATGTTGCTACCATGTTTAACGCGTTGCTAGCATGAATTGCCATTTTGTTAGCATGAATTAACAGGTTTTATCACATTTTTAACACAAATTATGATTGCTAACATGGTTTAGCATGTTGCTAACATGATTTAACACTTTACGAGCATGAATTGGCATTTTTCTAACATGAATTAGCAGGTTTTACCACATTGCTAACATTAATGATCATGTTCCTAGCGTGTTTTAGCACATTTTAGCATGAATTAACATGTTTAAGCATTTTTTTAAGTGTTAAATCATGTTAGCAATGTGCCAATATGATGCTAGCATTCTTTGCAATTGGTTAACATGAATTAGTACATCGCTAAGATTAATTAAGATGTTGCTACCATCTTTAACGCGTTGCTAGCAGGAATTGGCATTTTTCAAAAACATTGCTAACATTAAATATCATGTTGCTAGCGTGTTTTAGCACAGTGTTAGCATGAATTTACATTTTTTTAGCATGCTTTTAGCATGTTGCTAGCATGGTAATTCATTGTTAGCAAAGTTTTCAATCATGCTAGGAATGTGTTAACATGATGCTAACATTGTGTCAACATGAATCATCATGATTTTAACATAAATTAGCACAACTGTGTAATTAAGTGGTTCACTTAACTTAACTAGCATAAATTACCATGTTGCTTTTCATTCAAAAGAAAAAGTCGAGCGCTTTGACCGGATGTGAGACTTTACTGTTACATGACTGTGTGTTTGGTGTCAGTGTGTGTGTTCTTCTCTTCGACAGCTAAAGCCGGTGCCGTTCACCCTCATCTGTGCGCGACGGCCCGGTGTCACAGGATCGGTTCTGCTGGGCTGTTTTCAACAATACGCCAGCACACCTGCAGGTCCGGGGTCGGGGGTCGCGTCTGAGTCTCAGTCCTCACAGGTGCGGGCCGCTATTGAATCCTCACCTGTCACTCACCTGCCGCCTTTGATTTTAGCAAGCGCTTCCAAAACGCTTCCTGCGCTAGCTTAACATTCCTGCGCGAGGCCTCGCATGAGCGAAACGTTAAAAGGCCAACGCAAGCTCGAGGGCAACGAGACTGTCAGCGTCTGGTTTGATGCAATGATGCCGTAACTCTTTAGAGATTAGGCACAGGTTGGGTAATGGTTATGCTGAGTGCTGCTGGGTCACTTGTGTTGGGTTTTGAGTGCTAAACTCAAACCCAGACACTTTTATTTCTATTGTTCAGAAGACAATAGAGTTATTATACACACCACTGTTCAAAAGTTTGGGGTCGGTAAGATTTTTAATGTTTTTAAAAGAAGTCTCTTCTGATCACACCAAGGCTGTGTTTATTTGATTAAAAATTCAGTAAAAAAGTAAAATATTTTTCCAATTTAAAATAACTATTTTCTGTGTGAATATATAGTAAAGTGTAATTTATTCCTGTGATCAAAGCTGAATTTATCATCATTACTTCAGAAATCACTATAATATGATGATCTGATGCTCAAGAAACATTTATGATTATTATCACAGTTGAAAACAGTTTTGCTGCTTCATATTTTTGTGCAAACCGTGATTCATTTTTTCAGGATTCTTTGAAAGTTCAAGAGAAAAGCATTTAATTAAAAAAATATATTTTGCATTATTATAAATGTATTTACTGTCACTTTTGATCAATTTAGTGCGTCCTTTCTGAAGAAAAGTATTAATTGTAGATCAATTACACTGCAGAAAACGATTTTCTAACTTAGTATTTTTGTCTTGTTTTCAGTCCAAATACCTAAAACTCTTAAATCAAGATGCATTTACTAGATGAGTAAAATGCCATAAGATATTAAGTCCTGTTTTCTGGAGGAATTAATCAAAATTAAGTGAGTTTTTGCTTAAAACAAGGAAAATGATCTGCCAATGGTGTCAGAAAAATACAGAAAAATAATCTTGTTTCTGTTTGAATTAACATTATTTTTCTGACCCCATTGGCAGATAATTTTGCTTTTTTTAAGCAAAAACTCACTTAATTTTGATTTATTTCCCCAGAAAACAAGACATAATATCTTATGGCATTTTAGTTCTTTAGTAAATCCATCTTGATTTAAGAATTTTTTTGATTTTTGGACTGGAAACAAGACAGAAATACTGAGTAAGAAAAGCATTTTTCCCAGTGTAAGTTCATATCTGATAGTGTCAGTGCAGTCAAATTAATAAAATGAATATTAATTACTCACTCTCATGTTGTTCCAAACCCGTAAGACTTTAATTATGGCTTTGATTTTCTCACAGTTTCAGAGTAAAACGTGTTTTTGTTTATATCATATATTGATAATTTTTTCTTCACATTTTTCATAACAATAAATGTAAAATTCTGTAACTTTTTTCTTAAGTTCACTCATTTTAAACTTTTTTTAACTTCAGCTATAATCTGCCAATTTGGTCGTCTGTGTAACAAAGTTTGGACATTATTAATTTTTTCAGGTCTAAGCTCAAAAAGTGAAAAAATGGATAATACAGCGTAAATATAATTTAGGACCATAAAATCACCTAAAAATACTAAATATTAAATAAAAAAAACATTATCAAACTAAAACATAGTACATTAATTTAATTGATATTAAAAAATAATAATTTCTGTCAATTTTGACCGACGGACGAAGAGCACTTCAAACACAGCATCTAAAATCTTGGTAGAATTCGATTAGAAATGTTTCAGTTCATATTGAGATATCTGGATTCACTTTATTTTGATGGTCTCTTTAACACATTCTGTAATGTTGCATCTACATGTCTATTAACTCTCAAGAATAAGTTGACATATAGTTGCAAACTTATAGTTAGTAGCATGTTTAAAGGAGACCATCAAAATAAAGTGTTACCAGATATCTGACTTTTAATTGTAGAGTTTCTTGTGAAATTCTATAGGAGATACTTGAGATTCATTGAGTCTCACTCTTTATTTAATCAGTAGATTGCACTGACACAAACAGCTTGAATTGCACTGGATAATTACGCTATTGTCTTCTGTAGAGATGTGCTTGCTAAATTAATCAGTTATGAAACAAATTTAAACAGTTATTGCGTTTCCTGTCAGTAACTAATACATTTTGGAAATAATGTCACAATGCAAAAAAAATTAATAAATAAATAAAAACCTGAGAAATATTCACTGGACATATTCAAGTGATTAAAATAACATTTATCTATCTATTTATTTATTGATTGATTTAAATTAGTTATTTTTGCAAATGTGTAAAAAAAAAAAATCACACTGCAAAACAAACATCTAAAAATATGCCAGATTTTCGTTATGCAAAATATTATTTATTTGTTAATTTGAAAACATTTGGACATTAATGAAATTATTATTGTTGTTATTAACATTTTTTTTTGCATTATGGCAAACAAGGAAAAAATACTTTATTTGCATGGAATTTTTTTTTACAATGTGATTTTTTTTTACATGAATATAATGCCACACTGCAAAACAAACATCTAAAAATATGCCATATTTTCGTCATGCAAAATATTTATTTATTTTAAAATATATTAACATTATTAATTTATTTTTGCATTATGGCAAACGAGGAAAAAATACCTAATTTGCATAATAAAATGAAACATTGGCTTTTAAATAACATATGCATGACTTGACAAGATAATATTTTTACGGGAACTCATTTGTGATTTTCTTCAGATTTGGAGCAGATAAAGAGGAAGACTCATCTTCAGGGACTGTGTGTGTGTGTGTGTGTGTGTGTGTGTGTGTGTGTGTGTGTGTGTGTGTGTGTGTGTGTGTGTGTGTGTGTGTGTGTGTGTGTGTGTGTGTGTGTGTGTGTGTGTTGGTGAATCTCAGCATCTGCCCGTCAGCACCTGATAAGAGTGGAGTGGGAGATGTTTTCATCAGTGTCTGAAACACAACATGTTCCCGATACAGTCGGGTCTCAGCGTCCTGCAGAGATACAGCAGATCTTCACACTCGTCATGCTTTCCTCAAGGTCAAGAGGTACAAATAAGTCTCGCTGTCACATGAGGACATTTCACAAGGTCTATATATCGGGAAGGCTTTTACTATAAAGTCCAACTAAGCAAACGCTCGTTTTCTCCATAAGCAGTTTTGTTTGTTGGTTTCAAACGTGAAGTTCATATGATCTTAAATTGTGTATATATACAGTATATATACTTATAAATTGCAATATAATACTAAGCCTTTAAATAAAACATTTGGACACATTAAAGAAATTATTATTATTATTAAGTTAGTTTATTTTTTGCATTATGGGAGACGTGAAAAAAACTTAAATTGCATAAAAATGCTGTCACATTGAAATTTTTTTAATTAAATTCAAATTAAATATAAAACTTGAGAAATATTTGCTGGAACGCAAAAGTAAAACATTTGGACACATTCAAGTAATTAAAATAACGTGTGTGTGTGTGTGTGTGTGTGTGTGTGTGTATAAATATATATATATATACATTCATAAACACATTTGGCCCCATTAAAGTAATATAATATTATCGATTTACATGAAAATAACAATGCAAAACAAAAACATCTAAAAATATGCTGGATTTTCATTATGCAAAATATTATTTATTTTAAAACATTTGGACATTAAAGATATTATTGTTATTAACATTATTATTTCGTTTTTTTTGTTGCATTATGGCAAACAAGGAAAATATATTTAATTTGCATGAAAAAAAGTCACGATGGGAAAAAAATTAAATAAAAATGAAAAGCTGATAAATGTTTGCTTGATACATTGAAAACATTTTTTATATATTTTTTTTATTTACTCGTAAAACATTTGGACACATTAAAGTAATTAAAATAATATTGATCTATCTATTCATTTGTTGATTTAAATTTGTTAGTAACAGAAAATGACCCTCAACCCGAAGCACATAATTCTCCAGACTGTGATAGTATAACCAAACCCTGTTGTGTGTCCATATAGTATATATTTAAAACACAAACTCATCTTACAGGGTTCCAGACTGCGACCAAATTGGTCGCATATGCGACCGTTTTTTGAGAATGTGCGAGTTAAAATTTGTATGTGGTCGCATTAGTGCGAGTGGACGCTCGCGCAACAGAACGCCGTTGTATCAGCAGCTGCTGCAGCCCGTAACTCATGTTCAAATATGAACGAGTACATCATGAATCCATTTTCCAAACCGTGTTTTTGACTTATCCTGAATCACTACGGTACGCCTATAATAAGTGTTTATATTCGGACTATTTTATCCCGGGCTCGGCTCGGCTGCGGAGTTGCCCAGTGCCTGCGTGACTCGCCATAGACATTAACGGAGAGAAGTATCTCCGGCTACAATGTTCTTCCGCCAGACACGCGCGGTTTATTTATTGACGAACGTACACGTCACGCGCATCACACTGTCACGGTGTGGCGTGTGTGAAGAAGGACTCAAAATCAAAAAGGCTTTAATACAAGACATTTACTTCCGAAAACTCTCAGGTACAGACTGGCAGGCAGAATGACGGGCAGAAACACACACTAAACACATCCATATAACTTTAACTACAGACCAAGAGTGACTGAACTGAACGAACTAAATACAGATACTGATGAACAAAACCAGGTGCGACTGATGAAGGTAATTAACAAGACACAGGTGATGAAGGTGAACTAATGATGGTAGGCATGGAAACAGAAGAGTGGCGGGAAAACAAAAGACATGTGACTAATACTGAAAACAGAAGATCAAACACAACCGTGACATTACTCCCCCCCTCCGGAAAGCGCGACCTCGCGCTGCAGAGGAACCAAGGCGGAGCAGATGGAGGGAGGAGCCCAAGGGGAGCGGAGGGGAGACCCTGTGCCATGGCGGCGAGACCCCCTCGGGTGGCCATGGCGGAGAGACCCCTCGGTGGCCATGGGGAGAGACCCCTCGGTGGCCATGTGGAGAGACCCCCTCGGGTGGCCATGGGGAGAGACCCCCTCGGGTGGCCATGGCGGAGAGACCCCTTCGGGTGGCCATGGTGGAGAGACCCCTCGGGTGGCCATGGCGGAGAGACCCCCTCGGGTGGCCATGGCGGAGAGACCCCTCGGGTGGCCATGGGGAGAGACCCCCTCGGTGGCCATGGCGGAGAGACCCCTCGGGTGGCCATGGTGGAGAGACCCCTCGGGTGGCCATGGTGGAGAGACCCCCTCGGGTGGCCATGGTGGAGAGACCCCCTCGGGTGGCCATGGGGAGAGACCCCCTCGGGTGGCCATGGCGGAGAGACCCCTTCGGGTGGCCATGGTGGAGAGACCCCCTCGGGTGGCCATGGCGGAGAGACCCCTTCGGGTGGCCATGGGGAGAGACCCCCTCGGGTGGCCATGGCGGAAGAGACCCCCTCGGGTGGCCATGGTGGAGAGACCCCCTCGGGTGGCCATGGTGGAGAGACCCCCTCGGGTGGCCATGGCGGAGAGAGACCCCCTGGGGTGGCCATGGCGGAGAGACCACTTCGGGTGGCCATGGCGGAGAGACCCCTCGGGTGGCCATGGCGGAGAGACCCCCTCGGGTGGCCATGGCGGAGAGACCCCTTCGGGTGGCCATGGCGGAGAGAGACCCCTCGGGTGGCCATGGCGGAGAGACCCCCTCGGGTGGCCATGGCGGAGAGACCCCCTCGGGTGGCCATGGCGGAGAGACCCCTTCGGGTGGCCATGGTGGAGAGACCCCCTCGGGTGGCCATGGCGGAGAGACCCCTTCGGGTGGCCATGGTGGAGAGACCCCCTCGGGTGGCCATGGTGGAGAGACCCCCTTCGGGTGGCCATGGTGGAGAGACCCCCTCGGGTGGCCATGGTGGAGAGACCCCCTCGGGTGGCCATGGTGGAGAGACCCCCTCGGGTGGCCATGGCGGAGAGACCCCTTCGGGTGGCCATGGCGGAGAGACCCCTTCGGGTGGCCATGGTGGAGAGACCCCCTCGGGTGGCCATGGCGGAGAGACCCCTTCGGGTGGCCATGGTGGAGAGACCCCCTCGGGTGGCCATGGCGGAGAGACCCCCTCGGGTGGCCATGGCGGAGAGACCCCTTCGGGTGGCCATGGTGGAGAGACCCCCTCGGGTGGCCATGGCGGAGAGACCCCTTCGGGTGGCCATGGTGGAGAGACCCCTTCGGGTGGCCATGGCGGAGAGACCCCTTCGGGTGGCCATGGCAGAGAGACCCCCTCGGGTGGCCATGGCGGTGAAGACCCTGCAGGAGTTCCAGAGATCCCCAACTGAGCCGGAGGGACCCAGAGCCGAGGTGACACCACAGGTCTGGAGGGCCAAGGCGGATCTGCAGGCTCATGGGACCGAGGCGGAGAAGGGGCTCTGGAAGCCCGTGGCGTAACCAGTGCGAGGGAGGACGACTGAGGAGCAGGAGGGAAGATGGAGCCCGGTGGAGCAGAAGGGATGCAGGGCAGAGGCACAGCCGGCAGCACGGAGTCCCGAGGTGGAACCAGGGTGACGGCTGACCAATGCGAGGAAGGAAGGAGGAGTGAGCCTGGTGGAGCTATAGGGCTGACAAGACCCGGCGGAGATGAGGGCACAATGAGCCGAAGAGAAGCTGTAGGGTCGGAGGGCCAAGGTGGAGTCAGAGGTTCAGGGGATTGAGGCAAGGACAGGGGATCCACTGACCAGGGCGATGCTGAGGCTTGGAGACCCGGAGGCGGCTCCACAGCAATACTGGGGGGTAGCTGTGGATGGGCAGCAGGGTCGACAGGGCTCAGTAGAGGCAAAACAGTAGAGCATGAAGACATCAACAGCGGAGGTGGGAGAGGGAGGCAGGGTGGGAATACCGTCTCTGGCTGGGCGTGGCTGACGTGAAACTCTGGCTGGACGGCGGTCTCTGGCTGGACGGCGGTCTCTGGCTGGACGGCGGTCTCTGGCTGGACGTGGACCAGCGGTGAAGGCTTGACTGGGCTGGACGGGACCAGCGGTGAAGGCTTGACTGGGCTGGACGGGACCAGCGGTGAAGGCTTGACTGGGCTGGACGGGACCAGCGGTGAAGAAGTCTCGCGGGACGAGACTCGGAAATGCGTTGAGGGGTGCTGGCAGGCTCTACGAGGTCGATGGTAAATGTAGATTCATTATTTACCAACACCCACTCAACACATGCGGCGAAATCGTAGCGAGGACCGCTCCCTGGTAGGCGTGCCCGGGACCACTCACTGAGGCTGGCAATGTAGAATACACAGAGTGATTGGTCAGGATAGTGAGTGAGGTACGCCAAATCCAGAAAATCCCTGGTGTGGGATTCCAGGGAACGGTTGTTCTGTTCAAGGCAGAGTAGAGCCACAGCAGGAATGTTCATTTTTCTCTTGGTCTGTAGTTCTGTCACGGTGTGGCGTGTGTGAAGAAGGACTCAAAATCAAAAAGGCTCCAATACAAGACATTTACTTCCGAAAACTCTCAGGTACAGACTGGCAGGCAGAATGACGGGCAGAAACACACACTAAACACATCCATATAACTTTAACTACAGACCAAGAGTGACTGAACTGAACGAACTAAATACATATACTGATGAACAAAACCAGGTGCGACTGATGAAGGTAATTAACAAGACACAGGTGATGAAGGTGAACTAATGATGGTAGGCATGGAAACAGAAGAGTGGCGGGAAAACAAAAGACATGTGACTAATACTGAAAACAGAAGATCAAACACAACCGTGACACACACACTGATGGTGAAACGCGCCAATTACGAATTCAGGAATTAAGGCATATAAAAATGAAAAGGTCTCACGAAACACCGAGCCGTACGTCTTTCAGCGGTTAGATGAGAGTAATCGCTCGACAGAGGAAAAGGAAATTATTATAAAATGCAGAAGGTAAGGAGTGTGAGATGAGATTTCTGATTTTTGTTACAACTATAAACTTTGATAACGAAAATCTGTATCAGCCTATTATAATAGCTACTCTAATCTTTTAAAATGTAACATATTTGAATGTTTAATGATTTTTAAAAGATAGAAATATGATGCTGATAGAAAGATGATAACAGACAGATATATAGATAGATAAAGAGAGAGAGAGATGATAGATAGATAGATAGATAGATAGATAGATAGATAGAAAATATAATTCAAATTTAAATAGATAGATTGTATACATAGATAGATATAATATAATTCAAATGTAAATAGATAGATTGTATACACTCTAAACAATGCTGGGTTGTTTAAACTCAAATTTGGGTCAAAATCAAATATGAACAAACCCAAAAATTACATTTTTTAACCCAAAAAATTTGGCAATGATAATTACCATGTATTACATGTGTTTTATATAATATATTACAGGTATTTATGCTGCAACCCAGAAAGCCTTTGCTAGCCTTGGTCCATTAAAACCACTATTCATCATGCATTGATTAATCCCATGGCATGTAGCAAAAAAAAAAAAAAGGTGCGACCAAATAATATGCCAGTGCGACCAACTGAGAAAGTTGGTAGCACCAGTGCAACCAGTGGAAAAGTTAGTCTGGAGCCCTGTCTTAACTCTTGTCTCTTCTGCGTCACACTAGGAGATTCTCCAGGATTAATGGGAAACGTCCCACAGCTGGACTGAAGGTAATCATTTGCTTTTGTGCTTTAAGTGAAATCGATTTTAATCAAGTTAAAGGGGTGGTTGATTATGATTTCACTTTTGTAACTTTAGTTAATGTGTAATGTTGCTGTTTGAGCATAAACAACATCTGCAAAGTTACGACGTTCAAAGCAAAGGGAGATATTATCCTTTACAGAGATGGCTTTTTAAGGACTACAATAAACAGCTGATAGGAACTACAATGAGCTTCTTCATGGGTTAGTGACATCACAAATCCTAAAATTTACATAAACTCCGCCCCCGGGAACTCGATTTATAGATTATCATGACAGAATATGCTAATCAATGACACACAAGCTACATAAATTCATCAACTAACCATTCAGAAATGTTTTCTACATGTTGTCACTCTCCATCTTTGTCTGACTCCGGTTTGAATAAAAGGCTAATAGTTTTTTAAATGTTCAGTGTACCACACACACACACACAACACACACACACACACACACACACACACACACACACACACACACACACACACAAGCTCTTGAAGCTCCGTCCCTGTGCCGGGAGCAAGCAGCTCATTTGCATTTAAAGGGACAGTCACAAAAACGCTCACCCTCAAAAAGTGACAGTTTTAACTAGGGGTTGAACGACTTCAGATTTTTTGAAGTCGACTGTTATGACATCAAAGTCGAGTCGACGTCGACTAGTCGATGACGTCATTCATAAAAACACAAAACATGGGACTGCTTTGCAACATGCCACAATTTGCAATTAATTAACAGAAAATTATACAGATGCTGACAGCTCATAATGGGGCCGTTTACACCTGGACACTTCATGCGTTTTTACTGATCTGATTTATCAAAACGATTCAACTTACACATAAATATGTTTTCGCAAAACGGATATAAATCCGATCTTCAAACAACGCGCTATATATGCAGATTTAACGGATTTCACGTCACCAACAGTAATGTGCTGGATTTTATTGATCATCAGCTAATTTCAAAATCAAAGACCGCAATAAGAGAGACAGCACTGGTAAGATTATTTTGTTTCTTTACTTTTAACGAAGATGATTGTGTGTTAAGCGTCTGCGACACTTTCACTTTGATTTGCGATAGTTTGCACGTTGGCTTGATAATAGACAATCAGCTGCTCATCTGCGACGATGCGTGTTGCAGCTTCATCGTATAATACGCTCTCACATGCTCTCACACGTTTATTTTTAGCATTTTTTGGAGAAGTCCAATTTACATATGTGGTTTCAACAACCAGATGCATTTACACTTGTCCAGTTTCGTCTGTTAAGCGGCCCAGACCTCCACCTGAAGTGGTTTGAGCGATCGGATTTAAATCCGTCTCGAATGCGTTACGGATGCCATTTACAGCCCGTTGTTAGCATCATCATCATCAGGATTATGATCGCATTAGTGATGCGCAGATCCATCCAAGTAATAATATTCCAATTAATTGCGGGTAAATTAGAGGTAGGCTACATCAATATGTTATAAATAAATGAAAAACATAATGTTTTAATGATTTTAATAAAGAGACTGAACTCTAATTTCCTGGTAAAACATTGAGCGTGCGTCATGCTTTTACTTTCGTTTTCAACAATATGGTTAGTAAAGTATTTACACACACTTAATGTACCAATGCTGCTTTCTTGCTGCAATAACCCTCTGGGCTCTTCATCTGTTGTCGTCTGCAACATGTTAGTATCAAAATTAGCCATTCATAGTGTCACATGATCAACGCGACTAGTCGACGTCAAGCTTAAAGCGTCGCGGCATTGCATTAAGGTCGACTAGTCGACTAATCGACTAGTCGGTTCAACCCCTAGTTTTAACATGATATGTAAAATATCTATGGGGTATTTTGAGCTAAATTAACATACACACTCTGGGGACATCAGAGGCTTATTTTACATCTCGTCAAAAGGGAATTATACCACTCCTATAATGTTTCAGTGACATCACCAGAGATCAGCTTCAGTGTGTGTCGTCATCTGTTTACAGGATTAAAATAGAAACAATGACAGAAGTAGCAACAGAAGATGTTTTTCTGTCATTCCAAACTGTTTTTTTTTTTGGTTCTCGGCCTTTTATAAATAGCTTGATTGTGAGTTTGTTGATAAAGGAGGCCGTAGGAATGATAAACATGAGTGTTGAGTCTGCTGAGGGTTGGCAATGAATCTTACCTGACGATACAGCATCAGGAATCAACCGTAATCCATTCTCATTTTATTCCAAATAACTTTATAAGGTGTTGCATTGAGGTTCTATTAATTAAAACTCATGTTTTGTTATATTAAGAATTCCAAAAGCGTGTACTAAAAACACATTGAGGTAATACAAAAACAGGATTCCCACGAGTCCTTGACATCCTTGAAAGTTTGTGAATCTGAAACTAAAAATTAAGGCCCTGGAAAGCTTTTGAAAATAAGTTACATAAATACAAGTCCTTGAATTTATTTTGTGCAAGACGTTTTCTGAATTTTTTGTCCATATTATTCCCTCTTGTCCCTCTTATTTCGCCAACACTACGTGGCCTATGCATACTAGCTTGCTTGATTTACGTTAGTTACTTAATGGATTAGTTCACTTTAAAAAAAACCTTTGCTGATAATTTACTCTCCCCCATGTCATCCAAGATGTCCATGTCTTTCTTCTTCAGTCGAAAAGAAATGAACGTTTTTGATGAAAACATTCTAGGATTTTTCTCCATATAATGGACTTCAATGGGACCCAAACGGTTCAAGGTCCAAATGACAGTTTCAGTGCAGCTTCAAAGGGCTTTAAACGACTCCAGACGATGAATAAGGGTCTTATCTAGCCAAACCATCGCTCATTTCAAAAATAAATAAAAAAGTTTAAGTTTTATAAGCACAAATGCTCGCCTTGCTCTGTTCTGTGATGCGCGTTCATGTGACGTCATGTAATACGCAATTACGTTGAGGCTCTCCTGTTTGAACTCGTTCATCAAAATGAATGAATCTTTTTTCGAGTCATTTCGTTCATTCAAGTGTCTTTAAACGTTATACTTCTAACCGCCAAATTCCCCGAACACATCCACCTATGCAATCTTGATCATATTCTGAACAAAGAAATCATTATAATGCAGTCAAAAATTATTTACAGGGAACATATATAATTAGTTTACCTTCCGAGTCTTTCGTTCATTTGTCACGTGACAGACGCAATGAAACAGATTCATCACAGAACAGAGCAAGGCGAGCATTTGTGCTTATAAAACTTAAACTTTTTTATTTATTTTTGAAATGAGCGATGGTTTGGCTAGATAAGACCCTTATTCATCGTCTGGTGTCGTTTAAAGCCCTTTGAAGCTGCACTGAAACTGAAACCTTGAACCGTTTGGGTCCCATTGAAGTCCATTATATGGAGAAAAATCCTGGAATGTTTTTATCAAAAACCTTAAAGGGTACCTATTATGGCATTTAAAATGTTCCTAATATTGTTCCGGGAGTCCCCAACAACAGTTTTACAAGCATGCAATGACAAAAAACACTTTTGTTGTCTTATAATATGCATTTATTTTTACTTGATTTGCTCACCGACTCCCATATGAATCGTTTAGCAAGTCATTTTTCCAAACACCGCCTTTGCGTGACGCCAAAGAACGTATATTTACAAGAAGTGAAAGCCAATAGAACGTTCCATTGCAACACCAGCGCCCAGCAGCAGCGCTACGCTTCCGCCATTTTGGGGTGAAAGCCACTCGGCAGTCATATATTAAACATGTATTTAGTGCAGTGCAGAGGTCATTTTTAGGTTGAAATAATTAGGTAAAAAGAAAAAGAAGTTGCTAACCAGGCTTTTCCCCCCACATAACTTGAGACAGTGAAGTTCAAGGATTTAATTAATTATATTAATAGGCTACTCGATCTGCTCTCTACATTAAGTTTTTAACGCAGGTGCTGAGGGGGTGCTAGATCACTGACAGGGGGAGCTGCGCAATTATTTAGCCTATATTGTATATAAATACTATTATTAAATTAGCAAAATTTATATTTAATATTTAATATTCAATAATTTGAATTATCACAACTAAAGTTTTAATTTTACTAAATTGAATAAGCACAACATTCAGCCTCCATGTCATGATTATATTGTCTGCTATATTTTCTTTATTAAATCCAGGCAATTTTAATAAATAAGATTTTTTTTTTTTAAATTAAGATACAATTTATACAAAAACGAAATTCACTTTAAAGAAACGCTTTCTACAAAATACAATGTAGGCCAATGAGTCAAAATCATGTATGACCCACTTCATGTCTCCCGATATCATCCTACTCATGCATTATAAATTTATGAACAAATGTGACCCTGGACCACAAAACCAGTCTTATGGGTCATTTTCCTTAAATTGAGATTTATACATCACATGAACGCTGTATAAATAAGCTTTCCATTGATATATGGTTTGTTAGGATATGTCAATATTTGGCCGAGATACAACCTTTTGAAAATCTGCAATCTGATGGGGCAAAAAATCTAAATATTGAGAAAATCGCCTTTTAAAGTTGTCCAAATGAAGTCCTTAGCTACGCATATTACTAATGAAGGGAAATAAATAAAATTTACACCATTGATTTACCACAACTAAACCTTTATTCACACAAAAAATCTCATTAAAATAGCCTATTTGTAATGCGATCTGGTCAAACCCATCGGCTGTCGCGCTGCACGGTTTCAGTAAAAGGTCTAAAAATAGATCGAATGTCAGTTTTTTGTCAAAATTGGGTTTTCATAAAATTATTATTCTATAACATCTTGTCTATCCTCTTTGAATATATCTTGGGAAAATTTACAAGTTTAGTGCAGAAAAATTGCGATTTATAGTGGCAAGCTGAAAAGACTGTCTTACTTTCTCTTTAAGAACACGCACAGAGAGAGAGAAAAAATCGACATTTTAATCAATGAAAGAAATAAAAACAGATTTGGGAAACAGATTATCAAAACCTGTAATAGGCTATGTCAAATTTCACCATGTGGTGGCTTTTCCCAGATCGCATCACATTTCACCAGGAACATATAAAATTGAAGAGATCCACACAACACACATTGATCGAATTCGTCGTCTTCCAGGGCATATTATTTGCCAAGCCGGTCTCTGGACATTCTGTATCATCTTCCCAATCATTTGCGAAAAAATAATTTACTATGTTCGTTACATTATTGCTGTCATTAAAGTTTAAATTGAGCAAACGCGCTATCTCAGAATCCATGGCTTGCACCGTAACCATTGCGGATTGTGTACACTGTGCACGCGAAGAAGTCGCCAGCCAATGAGAGGCGCTGTAGCAGGCCGTTGCTAGGAAGAAAACGTTTTTTTTTACACGAGAAAGTTTTGTTTTAACGCTCTCTATTGGCTTACTGCTCTAATGACGTTGTGGAGAGTTATGAAACCGAAAGCTGGAAATCTAAGCTTGACAACGATACCAAACTTAGCAGCGAGCGAGTTTTTTTAGGCGTGTTTTCTGACTTTTTTTGCGCGATTTTGCTGCATCCACTCACAAAAATATTTTTTATATATATTTACGGTAGGAAATTTACAAAATATCTTAATGGAACATGATCTTTACTGAATATACTAATGATTTTGGCATAAAAGAAAAATCGATCATTTTGACCCATACAATGTATTGTTGGCTGTTGCTAAAAATATACCCGTGCGACTTACGACTGGTTTTGTGGTCCAGGGTCACAAATATGAAATGCGCTTATTTAATGGCTACAACACATATAGAAGGCAACAGACTCTTTATGTACAAATTGCTGCACATTCATTTAATTCTTTTGCACGTTGAAAGGCATTTTTGTGCATAGTAAAATATATCTGCAACATTTATCAAGTTCACGATTAATTGTGCATGCATTTATTAATCATTATGATACTAAAATCAAAATAAAGTAGGTTAAAAAAATCAGATGAACCCAGAATATAAACGCAACGTGTTTAATTAGCTATCTTACACATTAAGAAAACCATTATAAGAACATTGGCTTAATGCAGATTAGAATGTCCCAGCATATGTTGAAATAACGAGATATGTTCAAAAATAAGTTATCAATGAAATAAATGAATTCAGCAAAATAAATATAACTGTTGCCTACTAAAATGTAAATGTTGGACAACAAATATAACAGCAATAGAAAAGCTTTACAGTAAAGCTCTTGTATATATATTAATGACCGTTAAAGCAAGACTATGTAAACAAAAACACTGTACAAAAGTGGCAATTATAGGATAATGCATCATGTTCTATAAGATCATCATGTTTGTAGCATGATCCAGGGGATTAAAACGTACAAAATTTATTTCAGGCCTAGTGGAGTTGGTAACTAATAATAGTAGTAAATCTGTAAAGTTGCATAAAATGGAAATACTCAATAATGCAAGAAAAAACTACCTCAGAAAACTGTTATCTGTGCTATTGTCCAGTAACTCCCGCTGGAATCTTCACGCCAAAATGGCGGCCGCGCTACCGAAGCGCCACCTAGTGGCTGTTACCAAAAAAGCATCGGAGTTTCGCCTCTTGTGCTTCTATACTCTTTGGTGACGCTAATCTGCGGTGTTACAGGGCAATCCCAAAGTTCAGTGGTAAAAGCACATTCAGTCTTTGTTTGCGTTAGCCCAACGCATAAACATATTGATAATGCAGTACTAAGAGGTAACGTTATAGCTATATTCTTTATGACAACTCCATTAACAACGACAAACACTTCACATATTTCAATACAATTGACATTGAAGACTGTGCGTACACAACACACACACATACTTATTGAGCATGATACATAAAACATAAAAGCAACAATTAATATTAATAATACTTACAGGTTGTGATTCTGAGAAGGAAGCTGATCCAAATAAACTCGGTAATGAACCTTCCTTCAGTAACGTTATCAGCCGGCTCGCAAATCCATACTTATAGCATTTAGGTTTGTGAAGCAATCATCTTCAAAATGACGCGAACACAGAACAAGGTTTGGGCTATACTTCTGTGGTATAGTTGTATATATGAACACAGAACAAGGTTTGGGCTATACTTCTGTGGTATAGTTGTATATATGACCTGTAGCCACTTAGTCTTCAAATGCTCCTCACTGGGCAGATGAAAAAAGTTTGCTTTTGCGTCGCACAAAACACAGCGTCTCATGGACATGATGTTAGTTTTCCCTGGCGTCTCTGACAGGGTTGCCAGCTCTGCACAACAAAACCAGCCCAATTGCTCATCAAAACTAACCCAATCACGGCCAAAAATAGTGAAATAGCAATCCCGGGTGTTTCCCCAATAACAATCATGTTCCAGTGGGTAAAACAATCACGTCAACCCGTGCACTACACAAACAACCCGCGGAAACAGTGCAGGCATATACGGACCTGGCAACACTGGTCTCCGAACGCAATAAGTGAACGTATCTTATTCAAATAACTTGTCAAGTTGAAGTCAACTAGACAAAGGAAAAACATTGTTCGTCGAACGATTCATATCAGCGACTCAGAGTCGACTCTTACTTTTGAGAGACAATAACTTTGTATACGGTGAACTTTCATGTTTAAAACTTTGCAGGATGTTTTCGTTCACTTAGATCTATGTTACACACTACATGAAAGGTAATTTTCAAAATTCCATGATAGGTACCCTTTAATTTCTTTTCGACTGAAGAAAGAAAGACATGGACATCTTGGATGACATGGGGGTGAGTAAATTATCAGCAAAAGTTTTTTTTTAAAGTGAACTAATCCTTTAAGCGCACAAAACTACTACGATGGTACCTCAGCAATTCAGACACACCGTGAAACATTGAAAAATAGGCTGTAACGTGATGCATGGAAAAAGTTTCAAGATATTTGGCTTACCGAAGAAAAACTGCTTGTAGGGTTGCCATCCGTCCCTTAAAATGCGCAATCGTCCCGTATTTAACGGTAAAATGATGTGTCTCGTATCAAATAATTACGCGATTCGTATTTACGTGCGTATTTTACATAGACCCAGACATTTATTTGCGGGTGATTTACATGTTAGCGTCTTTGTTTCTATAGCGACGGCGTCTAGAGAACATGCGCCGTAAACGGGCGTAATGCATGTTTTTTGTTTTTACATTTTTAATATAATATTCCATAATTTTTCAGAGCTTGGTAGACAGGTAACTATTATATTTGTAGATGCTATTAGACAGATTAATTCATTGGTTATAATTAATGTTATCATTTATAAATATTATCATATGCATAATAAATGATGATCTGTCATACGCAATTTATGGCATTTTAAAACGTTTTAAAAAGTGCTATATTATTTAAATAAAAATAGGACAAATAATTACATCATAATGTAGACTAGTCATAATTTAAGTAGTAAATAAATTAAAAATGGAACAAATCATCCCATTCCTGCAGAATTGTCAAAAACATTTCAACAGTTACTGGCACACCAACATATACTGACGAGTTATGAAGAAATAAATAAAATAATCAAATGTAAAATAATAAAATGTGTTCTGTTGCAAGTTCGTATGCTTCATAGATCTCATGGTTTCTTGTGGTTTATTTTTGAGATGTCATGTTGAAATAATCAGTTCCAAGACCTTGGCACATTTTTATTTTATTATCTTTTTTATATATAGGATGTACTGAATATTCCTCAATTTTATGCAAAACAGAAATATGACAAATAGAATATCAGATCTCTGTCATATGCCCAAAAATGAATGCAAAACAAGCTTTTTTTGAAGTTTTTTTGCAGGAACCCTGCAAAGAGATTAGTTTAATCAAAAGAAACTAAAAATATTTAAAAAAAAATATTTTACAGTGCAGTATTGTTACAGGGAACTACACTGCGACCAAAATGGTCGCATATGCGACCTTTTGAAATGCCATTGCGACCCTAATTTTTAATGGGTCGCAAATGTATCACTGACTATTTTGACGGGTCTGTTTTTTTTTAGTTTCTTTCGGGTTTTATTTAATCTTCTAAAACTCGTCGGATCGTCCGCTTTTTGGCGGCCCCCAAAGCAAATTTTTGTCCCGCCAAAGCCTTTTTTGATCGGTGAGTGTTGTAGAGTAGAATGATTGATGCGTTTGACAGGGCGCGCAGCGCGCGCGCGAGAGAGAGAGAGAGAGCGCCACGCGCGCGCACTCTCGTGTCTTCACACAACACAAGTGCTGTCTTGCTCTCTCTCCCTCACGCATATTATTCAAAATCAATGTCTATGATAGTAAAAGGTTCGTGTCTTTATAATAGGCATGCTAATCACAATCATATAGGCTACCATCTGGGCCTGCACGGCGGCAGGAAAAAGACACAGAGATGTAAGACACCGTGTCTCTACCTTACGATGATTTTGGTACACCAAAGGTAGATTTGCGCTCTGGAGTTTTGCTGATAAACTCTGCCATGAGGTAACTAATTATATTGCAGACTAACGTTATATGATCACTAGCAGTTTTTTAGACTAGTGTTTTATTTATTTTTTTGTGCTGTGTATGAATCGTAATCGCGTGATTCACGTCAAGACACCTGATTGGCTAATACTACACACTGAAGATAGATTAAATAATGTTTTATTAAATAATTACTAAAAATATCCCTCTCTTCATCCCACACCCCAAACATGACATACAAAATGTTGTGGAACAGAAACAACAACCAGAGATATATTTATAAGCTATCATTTTATTGTCATCACAGTGCTTCCCGCGTCCATGATTCTACATTGATTAAAAAAGAAAATCAAATGTGGTTTAATGGTAATTATTTTATACGGAAATCAGTTATTTTTAATACAGATGAGAATAAAGTTAGGGTTAATTAAAATTAAGGAACACAAATATATTGATCTGAAATATAGCAAATTAATTTTAAATTCATTCAGGTACAATTACCATATCAAGGTCATTTTGTCTTTTTATTAATTTAATTAATAAACTAATTATATAAAACTATTGTCAGTGCACTACAAATAAACTGGATCTATGCCTTTATTAATAAAACTTATACAACTTAAAAATACAAGGCTTAAAGGGTTAGTTCACCCAAAAATGAAAATTCTATCATAGTTTACTTACCCTCAAGTTGTTCCAAACCTCTATGTGTTTATTTGTTCTGCTGAACACAAAGGAAGATATCTGGAAGAAAACAGATCTCATTCCCCATTGACTACCATAGTAGGAAAAAATACATACTATGGTAGTCAATGGGGAATGAAATCTGTTTTCTTCCAGATATCTTCCTTTGTGTTCAGCAGAACAAATAAACACATAGAGGTTTGGAACAACTTGAGGGTAAGTAAACTATGATATAATTTTCATTTTTGGGTGAACTAACCCTTTAAGAGATTTATAAAAATGCCTTCTGCATTTTTGTTTTGCTTTTCAATCCATTGTACCGAAATCATACCGAACCGTGATGTCTGAACCAATAAACCCAACCGTGACCTCTGTGTAGGCTACCGTTCCACCCCTAATGCAGTCATTATTGTTAATTATTATCCAGAGAGCGGCTTACTATAAATAATTTGTGCGACCAAATCATGTTTTGCGCCAGTATCTGAAAATGTTGGTAGCGCAAGTGCCACCAGTGGAAAAGGTTAGTGTAGTTCCCTGTGTTAGCATGTGTCTAGCATTGAATTTTGCTATTATGTTCGTAGCATGTTTTAGTATGTTGCTAACAGAGAACTGCACAAAAATACCATCTACAATTTTTATATCAAATATATATTTTCCAAAACACGTTTTACTCTAAAATCAAAAGCCATAAACCTAAACAAGCTGTTTTCCAAATATGAGCTTGATATCTTAAAAAATGAGCTTTCAGTCAGTACCAAACACTTCCACTAGAGGAAATTCTGTGTGTGTGTGTGTGTGTGTGTGTGTGTGTGTGTGTGTGTGTGTGTGTGTTTTGTGTGTGTGTGTGTGTGTGTGTGTGTGTGTGTGTGTGTGTGTGTGTGTGTGTGTGTGTGTGTGACCGCTTTCTCTCACACACAGACCCGTGTGATGTGGGTTCAGACGGCCTCTTTTACCATAATCTCTTATTATCAGTTACGTGAGACAAAACACACTCTGTTCACACACACACACACACACCGTCAGCTACTGCTCGTCTCGCCTGAGATCAGAACCAGAAAGAGTTTGTCTTTAGTGTGCGAGAAAATTATCAATCGCCCCAAACAATGGAGGAGTTCTTGTCCTTTATCATTGCTTTTGATTCATTTTCATTTTTTATATTTATATACGATGCATCAGTGATACATACACATATACATCTATTCCTGTGAGAAATTGTTTTGGAATTTCGGAATGCTGTATGTATCACTTTTTGTCAAGTTGTTTGTTATATAGATCTTTATAAAGTACAGATTGTTTCACAGCAGCTTCACAGTATAAACAGGAACATAACAGAATTAATGATGCAAAATTCATCAAATATGAAGACAATACAAAAGATAATAGTGTCACTACGTTTAGTTTGCATTCGACAGTGTAAGTGAAGTCAAATCCTTAATAATTATTAAATATTAAGTGTACTGTATGTAAAGTTATATGTGTGTACAGTTGAAGTTAGTAATTGGTTTTGTGGTGATATTAAGGATTATGAAATCTTTGCTTTCAGTTTATAATATTTTGGTGTTGACGAGCCTAATTATTCTCACCGCTGTGATTAAACTCATGCATTTGACATGTTTAACCAGTTAATTCAGCGAACGTCCTCTCAACGTTATGAACAAACGTTCTTCCAGTAACTTTAAAGCGGCGGTTCAGAATTTTGGACATCGGGCCTCATTTCCAAGTGAGTCTGTGTGTTATTTATCAGTGGAGACCGTTTTCAAAAATTTCATCCAGTCCTTCCAGTTGCATAGTTCGCCGGTGCTAGGCTAGCGCGAGTCAATGGTATCTGCTAGCCTGCCATTAAATACAGCATACCTGCAAACTTGTCGCTTTTCGGCGAAAATCGCCGGTCAATTGGGTCATTTACGTGAATCGCGTAGAACCGGATAGTTTTTTTTATGGGGGGGGGGGGGGGGGGGTATGCCCGTCCTTCATCTGCATGCCATGCAGGCTAGAATTGAGAAACATTATTGGATAATTCTTATAATTGACATTTCTCTGGGCCAATCGGAATCTTAGCACTTTTTCTCTTGGCCAATCGGACTCTTAGCACTTGCGTCAGAATCTTGAAGCACACAGCGTCAACCACACGAGTCTGATGGAAACTCATAACGTGTAGGATTCTTATATGTGAAATTCGAGGTAAGTCAAGCTTTTTGGAGCAAAAACAAAAGCTATTTGTTTGCTTGATTCAATTAACGTTAGCTACCGCTTTTTATGTGATATCATTTACAATAATATTGTATTGTCTATGGGTGGAACGGTAGCTACATGTAAGTTATTCGTATTGAACCGAAACTGTACGGGCATCACGGTTCGGTGCACGAATTTGCACAGAGAATTCAGGAATAAAAATAAATAAAACTCTAGATAGCGATAAATTTCGCTCTATTCATGTTTGGTGTGAACGCAGCATTATGAACAGGCTGCGATGTCAAGATTGTAATGCTGGTGTGTGTGAGAGAGAGAGAGAGAGGCGCGTGGGCACGTTCGAACTGTGTGTGTGTGTGTGAGAGAGAGAGAGAGAGAGAGAGAGAGAGAGAGAGAGAGGCGCGCGGGCACGATCATCGAACATTGGAAACAAAAACATACTCCATCATTTTGTTAATACAGGACATCATTCAAACTGCAAAGTGTTTACTTATTTGTGTACACTCGCAATCAAATACAACATTGTGCTTTTGTCACACTCTAAACTCTTGTCAAACTGTAACCTGCTACAACTGTCACCCAACCAAACACACACACACACACAGTTTTAAAAGCAAAACATTTATCCAACCCCATTTCAACACAGTCTGTGTGTTCTATCTTTTGGACATTCATCATATCGCATTGGTTTTCATTTCTTGTCCTCAGAGCGCTAATCTGTTTATTTTAAGTGACACATTCTACATTGCTTAAAAAAGAAAATCAAATGTGTTTTTAATGGTAGTATTATTTTATACGGAAATCAATTATTTATAATTCAGATGAGAATAAAGTTAGGGTTAATTAAAATGAAGAAAAACAAATATATTGATCTGAAATATAGCAAATTAATTTTAAATTCATTCAGGTACAATTACCAAACATATATCAAGGTCTTTTGTCTTTTTATTAATTTAATTAATAAACTAATTGTATAAAACTATTGTCAGTGCACTACAAATAAACTGGTTTTAAGCCTCTTTTAATAAAACTTATTTA
>CM070823.1:2110900-2139263 GCA_036326025.1 Chrosomus eos
AAAAAACTAATTTTTTTAAATCCCCCATGTTTTTCAATAAAAAATGTCCAAATGGCCCCAAAAATTATTTAAATTTTTAGTCAAACTAGTATTTAGGGGGTGGAAAGTGCAAAAAAGGTTTCTTTCCCTTTTCCTAAAAAAAAAACCCTTTAAAAAAACGGTGGCTTTTAATTTTAATTACTAACAAAATTGTCAAAAAAGGCATCCTGGTTTTTAAAAAATAGAAAAAAAAAACATGTAAAAAAAACAAAAAAAATACTTTTAAACTTTCATGCATTTGGGCAGACTTGATTTACAATAGACGAACATAAGAAATTTTAGCCACATTTTAAAATAATGATTATGAAAAATTTTAATTTTAACATTAAAAGTTTAGTGCTCATTCATCCAAACGGCGCTCAAACGGGGCTTTTTTGCGTTTAAAAACGAGTGTTATCATACAACAAAAAGCCTTGCGATGCACTTTTAAAATTTTAAAAAACTATATAAAACTTTTTTTATCAAAAAGGGTTTTTTTTAAAAGTCAGGAACCCCAGAGTTCTATACCAGAACATTTTGGCATAAAAAGGTTCTTTAAAATTGAGGGCAAGAACACTAAAAAATTCCATATAAAACCTTTTTGGATAAAAAGGGTTCTTTAAAATTGATTCAAGAACACTAGGGTTCCATATAAAACATTTTTGGCATAAAAAGTAATTTCAAATGGAGTCAAGTTCTGTATAGAACCATTTGTTCAAACTGAATCAAGAAACCCTAGAGTTCTATATAGAACTTTTTTGGCAATAAAAGCTCTTTAAAATTGAGTCAAGAACACTAGGGTTCTATATAGAACCTTTTTAGCATAAAGTGTCCATCAAAATTGAGTCAAGAACACTAGGGTTTCACATAGAACCTTTTTGGCGTGAAAGGCTCTTTAAAATTGAGTCAAGAAGCCTAAAGTTTTATATAGAACCTTTTGAATAAAAGGTTCCTTACAATTGATTTAAGAAAACTAGTGTTCTATATAGAACATTTCTAGCATGAAATGTAACTTAAATTGATTCAAGAACACTAGGGTTCCATATAGAACCTTTTTAGCATAAAGTGTCCATCAAAATTGAGTCAAGAACACTTAGGGACACTAGTTCTATATAGAACCTTTTGAATAAAAGGTTCCTTACAATTGATTCAAGAACACTAGTGTTCTATATAGTATCCTCATTGACCCTGCGGCGAGCAGGGATTAGGCAGAGGGATGTGGGAGAACGTTAATCTCCTGTAATTATTGAATTATCAATCATTCATATCGGTATGCGTTTCAATCACAGTTTAATGTGTGCCAGTGTAGTGTAATGCATTATAATAATTTGACAGGCGGGTTGTCGGGAGAATGGCTTAGAGCTTCCCATACGCTTCCTCTGGGTGATAAGAAAGGAAAACACGTTCTCCGCTCTTAAAACAGAAACCCTGAGCACCTTCAGGAAGAGCCGAGCGCTCTATGGGCTTTGTAATTTAAGGCAGAGGTCAATCCCGGGATTTACAAAGTGAGGAAGCCCCCCTTCCACCCCACACTAATGCTCCGGCAGGTCAAGCCTCCAGTTAAAAAGAGAAACATGGGCTGCGTCCAAAATCACGTATACTCTCTCTTAAGTAATTACTTAATGACTGACCGCTAAAAAAGTTCCGTCTGTAGAGTATGAATGTGTGTAGTATGAATGTAATACAGACGTACTACATTCGCCATGTTGTCATTATCATGTGACCTACCATTCATAAATCCTTTCCCGTGGCCTCATGGGATAGTAAAGTGTCCATGTTAAAGGTTCTTCATGGAACCATAAATGTCAAAAAAGAAAATGAATCTCTTTAAATCATCAGGTTATGGTTCCATGAAGAACCTTTAACATCCAGGGAACTTTTCTTAGTGTAAAGAACCTTTAAATAATTGAAAGAACCCTTTTTTTCACCAAATAACCTCGAAAAGGTTCCATGGATGTTAAAGTTTTCAAGAGTACGCTTTAAATCATCAGTACACTTTATTTTTGACAGTTATGGTTTCCTTTAAGAACCTTCAACATTCATTGAACCTTTTTTAGTGTGAAAAACATTAAAATAATCAAAATAACTTTTTTTTAATTAAAGAACCTTAGAACATTTTTGAAGGATGTTAAAGGTTTTTTTTGGAACCATAAATGCCAATAAAGAACCTTTTTTTGACAGTTATGGTTCCTTTAAGAACCTTTAACATCCATTGAACCTTTCTTAGTGTGAAAAACATTTAAATAATCGAAATAACCTTTTTTATTAAAGAACCTTGGAAAGGTTTTGTGGATGTAAAAGGATGTTAAAACGTTCTTCATGAAACCATAACTGTCAAATGAGAACCTTTATTTAATAGTTGTCTTTAAATCATCAGTACTCTTAAAAAATAAAGGTTCTTTTTGACAGTTATGGTTCCACGAAGAACCTTTAACATCAAGGGAAACTTTCTTAGTATGAAGAACTTTAAATAATTGAAATAACCCTTTTTTCACTAAAGAACCTCGGAAAGGTTTCATGGATGTTAAAGGTTGTTCATGGAACCGTAAACGCCAATAAAAAAGGTTTATTTCAAGAGTGCTCTTTAAAATCATCAGTACACTCTTAAAAGATAAAGGTTATTTTTGACAGTTATGGTTCCGTGAAGAACCTTTAACATCCAAGGAACCTTTCTTAGTGTGAAGAACATTTAAGTAATCAAATTAACCTTTTTTCTTTTTATTAAAGAACCTCAGAAAATTTTCAAGGATGTTAAAGGTTTTTTATGGAACCATAAATGCCTATAAAGAACCTTTCTTGACAGTTATGGTTCCATGAAGAACCTTTAACACAGGGAACCTTTCTTAGTGTAAAGAACAATTAAATAATCTAAAGAACCCTTTTTTTCGCTAAAGAACCTCAGAAAGGTTCCATGGATGTTAAAGGTTCTTCATGGAGCCAATAACTGTCAAAAAAGAACCTTTATTTCAAGAATGCTCTTTAAATCATAAGTACACTCTTAAAAAATAAAGGTTCTTTTTTGACAGTTACGGTTCCCAAGAAGAACCTATAACATCCAGGGAACCTTTCTTAGTGTGAAGAACAATTAAATAATCAAAAGAACCCTTTTTCACTAAAGAACCTCAGAAAGGTTCCATGGATGTTAAAGGTTCTTCATGGAACCAATAACTGTCAAAAAAGAACCTTTATTTCAAGAATGCTCTTTAAATCATAAGTACACTTAAAAAAATAAAAGGTTATTTTTTGGCTGTCATGGTTCCATGAAGAACATTTAACATCCAGGGAACCTTTCTTAGTGTGAAGAACATTTAAATAATCGAAATAACTTTTTTTTTTACTAAAGAACCTAAAAAATGGTTAAAGGTATTTTATGGAACCATAAGTCCCAATAAAGAACCTTTTTTTTGACAGTTATGGTTCCATGAAGAACCTTTAACGTCCATGTAACCTTTCTTAGTGTGAAGAACATTTTTATAATCTAAAGAACCTTTTTTCACTTAAGAACCTCAGAAAGGTTCCATGGATGTTAAAGGTTCTACATGAAGGTTCTTAGTATGAAGATAGTACGAAATAACCCTTTTTTTTCACTAAAGAACCTCGGAAAGGTTCCATGGATGCTAAAGGTTCTACATGAAACCATAAAGAGTGCTCGTTAAATCATCAGTACACTCTTAAAAAATAAAGGTTCTTTATTTGACAGTTATGGTTTCATGAAGAACCTTTAACATTCATGGAACCTTTCCACGGTTCTTTATAGCGAAAAAATGGTTCTTTAGATTATAAAAATCTTCACACTACTAAACTTTAAAGGAACTGTTTTAAAAAATCCCTCTTTAGAGATCTATGGCATTATGGAACATTTATTGCATACAATAAGATTGTAGATTTAAGATCTCCACTGCTTCCAGTATGTAAAGCTCTTTTTTTGGTTCTATTTGGAACTTTTGTTTATTTTTTCTGTAAGTAAGTGGATTTTTTATTTTTTATTAAACGCTCATATTTGACGTATAAAGTGAAGATGGCTTCATAACTCTATATGCTCGGCAGGTCCGGAACCGTCATCGGAGCCCATTTGTTTTGAAGCTCGAAACACCTTGAACAAATTTCTCTCTGCATTGAAACAGTGCGAGATGATGATGTTGTAAGGTTCTGATGTTCATCAGGTCTGCGGTGTCCCACTGACCCGGAGCTTCAGTCCATCTGCATTCTTGCACTTTGAACCATAAACATCCTCCTTTCAAAGAGCTTGGCAGGAAGTTTGGTAAGTTTTCCCTTAAATGTGCTTTAGTCTATTTAAAATAGAAGCATGCTGGATTGCTTTCAGCATCTGATACAATAAAAATGTCTATATTGCTGTGTTTGAGATGCTCTAATAGCTTAATACTGGTTTGCATTGCATGCATATCTGTAAAATAAGTAAATGTAAATAACATCATATATATACTTCATACAATCAATATATATATATATTATATATATATTATTTTATGGCTGGGAAAAAATTAATCGTGATTAATCGCATCCAAAATAAAAGTTTTGTTTACATAAAATATGTGTGTGTAGTGTGTATAATTATTTTGTATATATAAATACACACACATACATGTATATATTTAAGAAAAATGTGTTATTAATATAAAAATATGTATATTTATATATAATATAAATGATGTATAAATATATATACAGTACATACATGCAAATATTTCTTAATTATATACAAAATAATTATACACACTACACACACATATTTTATGTAAACAAAACTTTTATTTTGGATGCGATTAATCACGATTAATTTTCTCCCAGCCCTAATATATATATATATTATTATATATATATATATATATATATATATATATATATATATATATATATAATATATATTCTATAATTTGCATTCGGTTTGATATGAGTATGAAAAAGTATTAATTTATTAATACATTAATTAAACCGTGTCTATTGAGCAAATACATTTATTTAATTAATTTTTATTTTATTAAGAATCATTTAATTAAGGCTGTTATATAAAAAATGCAAGTGAACTACACGCAAGCTCGACAGATTTCTAGCGCAGTTTCCATTAAAAACAAAAGAAATGTTTCGTTCTCTGTCAAATTTCAGAGGCGTGAAGGAGCCGATAGATGCTGATGACATACAGAACACACAGCTGTTACACCTGTGTGTGTGTGTGTGTGTGTGTGTGTGTGTGTGTGTGTGTGTGTGTGTGTGTGTGTGTGTGTGTGTGTGTGTGTGTGTGTGTGTGGTGTGGTAGTAGAGAGGGAGAGAGAAAGAGAGAGAGAGAGAGGAGAGAGAGAGAGAGAGAGAGAGAGAGAAAAGAGAGAGCGAGCGAGCAGACTGGTTTGGAATCAAAATCTGCAGCTATATATCAATTAGAAATAAACAACTATAAAAAAATGTATACAACAAAGCTGAAGACTATTGTTCTTTTTGGATAATACTTGGTTACATTTTATTTTAAGGTGTCATTGTTACAGTGTAATATATATTTAAGTACTGAGTAATATTAATTAACTACTTAGCCTACTATAAAGGGTTAGAGTAGGATTTGGTTGAGGGTTAGTTGCATGTAATTATGCATAATTTACAGTTATTTCTATGATAAGTACATGTAACATGTAACAAGGACACTGTAAAATAAAAGTGTTACCTAATATTTTATAATGATGTATTTACAAAATATACTGTATTTTATTGATCTTGTATTAAGGAATTAAATTAGATGGGTTTTGAGATAAATGTGTAGGCTAAAGTCGAAATAAAGGCGGGTTAAATTACTATAGGCTGTATTAACATAAAATAGTGTCAAATAAATTGTCTAGCTATATAAAGAACTTTTTTCTTTTCATTTTTATATTTAGTAGGCTACTGGTAGCCTATATGGAGTTAAATCTAATCTAATGAATAAAATAATATAATATATTTAAAGAGCATTTATTTATACTGTATGAGTAATAAAGGTGTTATTTTTGTGTAAAACGCATCGGTGTTTGTTAAGCGATGAGAGAGACGTGACGAAAGCGGAATATGACGAGAGATTAGCGCGAGCCTGACGACACCAGAGTTTCGCATTTCACGAGAGGGAGAAAAAACAAGTTTCAGGATCTTCCAGAAGAGCCTTCGAGCTTAAACCACACTGAGATCCCGAGTCCATCACAGCAAAACCAGAGGAGCTCTTATTTCATCCAACACGGACAATATTTAAGAGTTTCTGTCATAATTTATGGATCTGCGGTGACCTGATGCATGAACAAATCATCCAGAAGAGCTAAAATCAGGTACGTCCCGTTTCAACCAAACTCATGCGCTCTTAAAATGAGTTTTCACAGCAATGCGTTTTTGATAGCCCAAAGAATCATTAGCGATCAGTTCAGTTTCCTAGAACATTTTAATCATCTAAAAAACCGTTATCCACTATAAAGCGGTTCGATACACACTAAACAAATCCTGGATTGTTTCAACGGTTAAATTATGGACAAACCAAACCGTTGGTTTAATTTTTAAAATATCTAACTAACGGTTAAGTTTGGCCGTTGAAACGACCAAGCGTTTTTTAGAGTGAAGGTTCTTCACGGAACCATCCGATAATACGACAACTTTATTTTTAGCGTGAGGTGTTTGTTTTGATGTTTTGTTTGCTTATGTTTTTGAAGCGATGGCATCTTACCATAGCTTGGATGATGACGCAATGGCTTTGATGGTCCACGACACCAACGCGGTGAAGAAGGAAGAGTTCGCGAAGGACGAGCCGGTCCAGTCAGACCCGAGTTCCGACCCGAAAGCGGACCCGTCCCAGAAGCCTCCGTACTCGTATGTGGCTCTGATCGCGATGGCCATCCGGGAGAGCTCGGAGAAAAGACTAACCCTCTCCGGGATCTACCAGTACATCATCACCAAGTTCCCCTTCTATGAGAAGAACAAGAAGGGATGGCAGAACAGTATCCGACACAACTTGAGTCTCAACGAGTGTTTTATTAAAGTTCCCCGGGAGGGTGGCGGCGAGCGCAAGGGGAACTACTGGACCCTCGACCCGGCTTGCGAGGACATGTTCGAGAAGGGGAACTACCGGCGCCGGAGGCGCATGAAGCGCCCGTTTAGACCGCCGGTGGCTCACTTCCAACCGGGCAAGTCTCTCTTCGGAGGCGACGGATACGGAAACTACCTACCCGCCCCAAAATACCTCCAGTCCGGCTTCATGAACAACACCTGGCAGCTCGCTCAGCCTCCGCCACCGATGAGCTACGGGTCCTGCCAGATGGCCAACGGGAACATGGGGGCCATGAAAGGACTAACGGCCCCATCCTACAACCCCTATAGCCGAATGCAAGCAATGGGCCTTCCGAACATGATGAACTCGTATCACCAGCAACACCATCAGGCCCAGCAGCAGCAACAGCCCTCGCCGGTTCCGTCCAACAGCGCGGCGGCCCTGCAGTTCACCTGCTCCCGGCAGCCGGCCGAGCTCTACTCGTACTGGGACCACGACGCCAAAAACTCCACGTTACATTCGCGGATTGACATTTGAACCGAATCACACCTCATTCAAGGGACTTCAAATTCGGTCGATCATCTGAGGTAAACAGGGTAACTTTTTGTTGCTGAAGAACAAACCAACATTTGGCTACCTGGACAGCATGGATCTTTTTTTATTATAAATCAGTAGTTTTGATTCTCGACTTCAGGATAAAACGTTAAAAAAAACCCCATAAAAATCGAAAATTACTTTTTGTGGACAATGTGAATAGCCTATTTACACGATTGTTTTGGGACCATTGTGATTTTTACGTTTTGGATTGTCAAGCCAGCACTTATTTTCTATGCTTTCAATAAAGTGTTTTGATTAAAATGTCGATGTATTTGTAAGATGTTAGAGGGGTCTGTTATTTCACGCGCTTACAAAAAAAAAAAAAAAAAAAAACAAGAAAACTGACACGATTACGCTCTAAAAACAAAAAAACGCAGGGTTGTTTTAACGGTCAAATATGTTCAAACTAAAACGTTGGTTTAAATTTATAAATTAAGTGTTTAAACCCAACGGTTGGGTTTGTCCATATTTGATCGGTGAAACAACCAATTTTAGCATAATTTACAGCGATATGCCTGCTCTTGAGAAGAATGGCGTATTTAGTAATTAATTAATAATGTGATTGTACTAAGACCCGTTCTTCAATTCTGTTTCATTTCGTTCATTCGTTCAAAAAAGCGTTCATGGTGTTCTTTCGCAATCTTTTTTTAATAGTTCACATATAAAACCATAGCTATTTGTTTTTGGTTTAATGAAAACGATTGGAATTGGGCAATTTATTTTTTTCGTTTCGAAAAATCAGTTCTCGTCAACTAATATAGCCCATGTTGTTTTTATATTTTATATTCAGTCAAATAGCTATTTATTTATTTATTTATATGTAGGCTGTTTTATATTCACTTATGGTCCTGCATTTAATTTGTCTATCAGCTGCCATTTCATACATATCAGGCTATTGCCTACCATAAATACGTCGAAATTATAACATTTACAATACATTTAGGAAATAATAATAACAGATCACTCTAAATTGTAATTATAATGCATTTTCTGTAAAGCTGCTTTGAAACGATATTGTGAAAACCGCTACAAGTGAATGTGCATTGAAAAGTAAAAATTAAATCCCATAAAACTATCCCAAATAGCCTTTTAAATCCTATGCGAAAATAACACAAGGTTAAATAAATAAAACGTGTTTGGTTTTTTTGCAACATGGGTTTTTAAAAAATAATACGGATCAAAATACAACAACTGTGATTAGGTCTACAATCATTTTAAATGTCTGAAGGAAATATTGTTTTTGCATGAATATTATACATGTATAAACACGCATATCTTTCTCTTCTGTCTCTCATTACATGTGATCAAGGCCAGATTTAACGAAAGTTCGTGAGAAAACGAGAGAATTTTCATGCAGTCGCTCCATATTTTAACATCATAATAAGAACAGCTGAGAATCCTGTCGCGAGACTAAAAAACTCAAATTTAGTCTGAAAATAAATTATGCATGCAAAAGTGTGCATCTCCTCAGGTTTATTGCCTGCTGAATGACCGTAAGACACATACTGTCATAATAATAATAATGGAAGCTTTTCTCTACAAGTCTGCTTTAAATTGTTCATTTTTTACGAACAAATACTGACAGCATTTACAATCACCCAAATATATTAAAATGCATAAGTGCCATAAACACCATGAACCTTCTTGCATTTATTTTAGTTCCAGACCGTATGCGAAAAGCTTGCATAAAAATTATTGTTCATTTACAATACCTTTTATTTGACCATTTAAAAGCTCTCGCGCTTCTCTTCCTCTGATGTTTGTATTTCACACTGATTCTATTGAATTAAAAGAAACGAGCTCATCAATATTTATTCCTCGGTAAACACAGTCTGACATTCCGCTCTACTCCCAGAATCCGGGAATTGTGTGTTTAAACTGTAAAGGCTCAAATCGCACGTGTTTTTGTGAAATGTTTATAGAATCCATAAAAGACCTGTACACGTGACTGTAAACACGTGATGGAAATTATTGGGATTCAATAATGTCAGGAATATATTCAGCCAAATATCTTATTATTATAATTATTATTATTAATTCCAGAACGATCCTTGGATGTAATTTTTTATATAGAAAGTAGGCTATAGTATAGAACTATAGAAACTCACATATAATTTGATATCAGTCCAGAGCTTTTTTCAAAAAAAAAAAAAAAAAAATTGAATCCAAAATATATCTTCAGATTAAGATTAGTGTATTTAGCTTCATGTGTTTATGAACAGATGAAGACAAACACTCAACACTTCATCTCATGTTTGATCACTAGATGGCGCTATAAGCACATCACGGACAGATTTATGAATTATTCTACACTGTTATTTAAAAATATATATTTCTGTTATTAGTCAGAGAAAGTGAATTAGACATCGGTAATAATGTATGATATCTGTACTCTTATTTTTCCATATCATTAGTTAAATCCTTAAAAGCTTTAGATATACTAAATATAATTATGAAACTAAACTTTTTTTGTTTACTTGCGTTAGAGTGTGTGATGAACAATAGCGATAATAAACCTTCATCCAGTGTATTTTACTTGTAGATACACAGTATTTTTAAAACATTCAGAGCATTTGATTCACATTTGGAGAGAGAGAGAGAGAGAGAGAGAGAGAGAGAGAGAGAGAGAGAGAGGAGAGAGAGAGAATGTGTGTGTGTTGTGTGTGTGTGTGTGTGTGTGTGTGTGTGTGTGTAGACGTCGTTTATGTGGTATGGCATCCTAATATAAATTTAATCTGATTTGACAGATTTTCCACATTAAATGATATAGTGTTTGAAAATAATCTTTTCATTATATCTCCATTTGCACATACCGGTATATGTATTGATGTTTAGAAGCGTTATGTTGTGTGTGAAGTATTACAATAATTAATTATTAAATATAACAACTGACTCCCCAGAAAAAATGCATGAATAAAACATCATAACCAGCCGAATTAACCACCATTATCAGTTTATTAATGTGGATTATGATGCACGTCTGTATCCAGTGAATTATTCCAGCCAGAGAAACACACATAAATACACACATTTATCCTGCATTTACAGACTTCATGTTTCAAATGTGCAAATGTCATTAGAGCATCTCATCAAACAAAAGCTGCACAAGATTTCCCCTTTTCTGAGCCGTTTTTGCAATGACTTCTTCATAACATTACTAAAGTGCTTTTAGATTAGATTAAGATTATAAATGTCCCAAAGTGCAGTCGTTTCATGTTGACAGTGTCATCGAAGCAGAAACACATTCTTTATAATGCAAATACAGCGTCAACTGTGTTTATTGCAGAGGTTTATTACACCGAGAGCAGGGAAAACACATGCTAAATGCATTAAACCAAATAATTGTGCATTGCAAAATACATTTCCGTGTCACTGATGTCAAAGGTCAGTCTGTCATGTGACATTTGGTCCCAATATTGTGTTTTTGTATGACCGTAAATGTTAATTCTGCTGTTTTTATACATTTGGGCGGTTGAAGCATAATGGAAGCTTGTTTCGACACAGAAATAAAACATTTTAAAAGGTAATTGTGGCTTTTTATCTCACAATTGTGAGTTTACATTTCGCAAATCTGACTTTATTTCTCAGAATTTAGTGATATGAAGTCGCAATTGTTTTATAAAGTCAGAATTGCATGATTTAAAGTCAGAATTGCGAGATATTAAGTCGCAATTGTGTTAAATTCAGACCTGCGTGAGATAAAGTCACAATTGTGTTATAAAGTCAAAATTGCGTGATATTAAGTCGCAATTGTTATAAAGTCTAAATTGTGTGATATAAACATGCAATTCTAAAGAAAAAAGTCCGAATTGGGAGATAAAAAGACGCAATTACCTTTTTTATTCGTTGGCGGAAACAAGCTTCCATAATAATGTGTCAGTAAATGTCCTGTGACATTTTTATAAAACATTTCACCTTTTTAATCACTAGATTATGTGGTGTGACAGTCTATCAAATTTAAAAAACACATTATGCTATATTTCAACTTCCAAATGTAAACTAGCAATACCCAAAGTTATAAATAGTCCTATTCAGCCTATGCTGCGTTAATAATTGTGCATCTTATTAAGGGTTGATGCGGTTCATGCAATATTAATAACTTGGTAACACTTTTACAATAAGGTTATTAACATAAGTTTACTAAAACAATGCTTCTACAGCATTTATTAATCTTAGTTAATATTAAATTTCAACATTTATTTATACATTATTAAAATCAAAGGTTGTATTTGTTAACATTAGTTAATGCACTGTGAACTAACATGAACAAACAATGAACAGCTGGATTTGTATTAACTAACATTAACAAATACAGTTACAAATGTATTGCTCGTTGTTTGTTCATGTCAGTTAATACATTAACTAATGAACATTATTGTAAAGTGTTACCAATAACTTCAATTAATTGATTTTAAGGACATTGGTGTTATGCTACGCAGTTTATGCCCATATGCAAAAATCCTGGTTCAAACGCACCGCTGAAGATTATCAACATATCAAATCATTCTATATTTATCGGAGATATAGATTATGTATTTCATACGTTACTAATGCGAACGCTCTGTCTCTCATCGGTTCCCTCTCGGTAGCTTTGCTCCAGGCGCATTTTCTCCGGGTCCGTTTCACGGGTGCCACTGGGCGGGGTCTGTTTGAGAAGGGGCGGAGTCTGTTTAAAAAGGGGCGGGGTCTTAGTTTTTATCACTTTGTCGAAGTATGCGAGATCCGCTACGTATTTTCCCATCGACGAGAGCGACACGATGGGCGGGAACTCGTATCCCCACAGGATCTCCTCGGGCAGGTATGAGGTCCGCACCTGACAGGTGGCCGATGTTGGTTCTACTGTGGAGATCATCATAATCAGCAGCTCAAAATCAGCCGGATCGGGTTCTGTCCATCCTCCACCTGATGAGAGGAAGAAACGCATCTCTGGGTCAGAATGATTTTTTTCAGTATTCAGTTTTAAAGGAATAGTTCACCCTCAAGCCATCCTATGTGTATATGACTTTCTTCTGCACGAATACAATCAGAGTTATAGCCTATGAATAATAAACACCCTGACGCTTCTGAGCTTTATAATGGCAGTGAATTGTGACCAACAGTTTGAAGCTCATAAAAGTGCATCTGTTCATCATAAAAGTGCATCTATCCATTATAAAAGTGCATCTATCCATCATAAAAGTGGATCTATCTATTATAAAAGTGCATCTATACATTATAAAAGTGCATCTGTCCATCATAAAAGTGCATTTATCCATCATAAAAGTGCATCTGTCCATCATAAAAGTGCATCTATCCATTATAAAAGTGCATCTGTCCATCATAAAAGTGCATCTGTCCATCATAAAAGTGCATCTATCTATTATAAAAGTGCATCTGTTCATCATAAAAGTGCATCTGTTCATCATAAAAGTGCATCTGTCCATCATAAAAGTGCATCTGTCCATCATAAAAGTGCATCTATCTATTATAAAAGTGCATCTGTTCATCATAAAAGTGCATCTGTTCATCATAAAAGTGCATCTATTCATCATAAAAGTGCATCTATCCATCATAAAAGTGCATCTATCTATTATAAAAGTGCATCTGTCCATCATAAAAGTGCATCTGTCCATCATAAAAGTTCATCTGTCCATCATAAAAGTGCATCTATCTATTATAAAAGTGCATCTGTTCATCATAAAAGTGCATCTATCTATTATAAAAGTGCATCTGTTCATCATAAAAGTGCATCTATCCATTATAAAAGTGCATCTATCCATTATAAAAGTGCATCTGTCCATCATAAAAGTGCCTCTGTCCATCATAAAAGTGCATCTGTCCATCATAAAAGTGCATCTGTCCATCATAAAAGTGCATCTATCCATCATAAAAGTGCATCTATCTATTATAAAAGTGCATCTGTTCATCATAAAAGTGCATCTATCCATCATAAAAGTGCATCTGTCCATCATAAAAGTGCCTCTGTCCATCATAAAAGTGCATCTGTCCATCATAAAAGTGCATCTGTCCATCATAAAAGTGCATCTATCCATCATAAAAGTGCATCTGTCCATCATAAAAGTGCATCTGTCCATTATAAAAGTGCATCTGTCCATCATAAAAGTGCTCCACACTGCTCCGGGGGGTTAATAAATAAAGTAAAATAACTAGCTTCCGGCCAAGCGAACATACGGATTTGACTTAAGTGTAAGCGCAACTTACGCGAGTAATGCGACATACTGCTAATATTGACGCCATGACACACTGCTCTACTTCTGACGACACAAGATGTGTAAGTTGCTCTTTATACGCAAGAAGACTGCGTATGTTCGATTGGCCAGAATTTTAAGCTAGAATTTTACTTTGTAACTTGTTAAATATGAATATTTTTCTTACACATACTCATCACTTTGCTTCAGAAGGCCTTTTTTAACCCCCGGAGCAGTGTGGAGCACTTATATGATGGATAGATGCACTTTTATGGACTTCAAAACAGAAAAAGCTATTCACTGCCATTATAAAGCTTGGAAAAGCAAGGGCATTTTTTAATATAACTCCAATTATATTCATCTGAAAGAAGAAAGTCATACACCTAGGATGACTTGAGGGTGAGTAAATAATGGGCTAATTTTAATTTTAAAATTAACTACTCCTTTAAGAGGTTTTTAAGCATCCATACTTTGGGATCATATAGGCAGGTTGTAAGGGAATTGGCTGAGCAGAAAGATAGATTTGTGTATGATTAGCATAACTGTGCAAATTAAAACCATGACGCCAGATGATCTGAGCAAAAGGAATCGTGTAGATAAAAAATAGAAGTGGACCCAGAACAGAACCTTGGGGTACTCCATGGGAAACTTGTGTTTATTAATGCTAATGAATTAGTTTCTTTAACTTGAATTAAAGTAGTCGTATGTATGTTAGCACATGAAGTATGCTACATTTTTAGTTTACCTGCCAAAAAAAGTGTTATGTGGAGAATAATACACTTTTCCTTTTAAAACATGCACACATTTACTCTTATTTGTGTCTAATATGTTGAAAACACAAAACAATTCTTGCCTCGTCGTCAAAATTCATAATTATGAATCACATAAATCATGAAATGATAGAATGTTTCAATTCAAAACGATGAAATTTCATAAAGTTAGGTAGTTTTCATTACTGTTGGTCGTAAAACAGATGTAAAAAATTTTTTTTTGCATCTTTCCATGTCCCTTTCAATGTCTCTGGTGGTTATAGCCCTACCGAGGGTTTCTGAAGTTTCTGTGCATATGTGACCCTGGACCACAAAACCAGTCACATGGGTATTTAGTCACAGGAGATTTCTGGAATAAATAAGCTTTCCATTGATGTATGGCTTATAAGCATACAGTAAGACAATATTTGGCCGAGATACAACTATTGAAATAAAAGATGGAGAAAATCTCCTTTAAAGTTGTCGATTTATGTTCGGGAATGTGCTGCATCCACACACAAAAATAAATGTTTTATATATTTACGGTAAGAATTTTTTTTAATATCTAAATTGAACATGATCTTTACTTAATATCCTAATGATTTTTGGCATAAAAGAAAAATCGATAATTTTGACCCATACAATGTATTGGCTATTGCCACAAATATACCCGTGCGACTTGTGGTTTTGTGATCCAGGGTCACATGGTGTTTTTGGACTGTGATCTGTACCCGTGTCGGCCCAGGGTTTCAGCGGGCTCTCGTCATCGATGGTGTGGTAGAAGGTGAGGGGGAGGATGAGGAACGGGCTCTCGCTCTCCGTGTCCACGCTGAAGCTCACGTTCTTCTGGTCCAAACGCACCGTCTCTCCCTCCTTCGGCACACACGGCTGTAAAAGCTTCCCTGTCACCTGAAGAACAATTACATTGGTCTGCAAAGAACTCTCAATATTTCACTTCCAAAGACCTAGTGAGCTGTCTTTTAATATGGCGTATTAATGCATCTGGAGATTTCCATGCACTCTCAAAAATAAAGGTTCCGTTTACCATTTAAAATGGTTATTTTTTTGGCATTGATGGTTCCATGAGAACGTTTAACATTCATAGAACCAATAAGGTTCTCTTTAAACTGTTAATATAGTTATTTATATGGCATTGATGGTTTCGTGAGAAACTTTAAAATCCATAGAACCAGCACGATTCTCTTTAAACTGTTAAAATGGTTATTTTTTTTGGCATTGATGGTTCCTTGAGAAACCAAAAGGTGCATCACTATGAAAACCCCATTTTGGAACCTGTAATATTGTGTGAAACCAGTTCTAAATGGAAGACGTCATAATTATACTGCCTCTAGTAGAGCATTGCATGTGTCCTTTCCTTCGTGATGAATGCAATCTCAGAATGCATTGCAGAAATAAATGCAAAAATAGAGAAATGTTCATAATAAATGTAATCTATTCAAAACTTAAAAGTATAAACACAGTTAAATCAATATTTGTGAGTGCTGTATATGTTTATGCTTATTACAATTTCTAGCTTATATTTTAACAAAGAATCATGGCATCCACAGCTGAGTGTCCATGAGCAAATATGTAATTCAATTTCATTCTGTTCTGTGTTCTCTGGTTGTGTGAAAAATCATTAAATAAATTAATCATTAACTGGTGACCTTGATACAGTGATAATTGTCTCTCCTCCGGTTACCTGGCAGCCCAGCAACAGACTTTTGCGCATGTTGGCAACTCGTATCATGAGACACGGTCGGCCGTCGTGATTGGATATTACTGCGTGTTGACTAAACCGAATCGTCCCACCACGTTTCTTAGGCCGAGCCACCTAAGAGAGAGAGAGAGAGAGAGGAGAAAATAAACATGCAACAGGTGAACATAATAAATCCTGTCACAAACATATCTGGTCCATATCTAACCCCAAAATATACATATTTAAATAGTAAACAGATCTAGATGCACAAAAAAAACGAGAACTTTGTCCGGGTGTAATTTCCTTTCCTATGGGGACAGAACTCGTAGTTACGATGAATAAGGGTCTTATCTAGCGAATTACATTGAAAAAGTCACGAACGAACGTCACATGAACGCGCATCACAGAACAGAGCAAGGCGAGCATTTGTGCTTATAAAACTTAAACTTTTTTATTTATTTTTGAAATGAGCGATGGTTTGTCTAGATAAGACCCTTATTCATCGCTGGTGTCGTTTAAAGCCCTTTGAAGCTGCACTGAAACTGTCATTTGGACCTTGAACCGTTTGGGTCCCATTGAAGTCCATTATATGGAGAAAAATCCTGGAATGATTTCATCAAAAACCTTCATTTCTTTTCGACTGAAGAAAGACAGACATGGACATCTTGGATGACATGGGGGTGAGTAAATTATCAGCAAAAGTTTTTTTAAAAGTGAACTAATCCTTCACTTTTAGAGTAATGCAATATTGTAATGCATTACTTTTCAAAGTAACTTTCCCCAACACTGTAAACTTAAACATAAAATGTAAACTTGTCCATCAAATCTGATTAGTTGATTGGAATGTTGTTCCAGGATCAACACAAGATCTTGGTTTGGTGAAATCACGTTCACCATCTTTTTGACTCCAGGACGGCGTGTAAGTGTGTGTGCACCTTGGCGAGGAAGGTTCCGGTGATGAAGATCTCCATGGCGGTGGTGATGAGGAGCTGGATGATGAGCAGGACGATTGCAGACGGACAGTCTTCAGTAATGCACCGGTAACCGTATCCGATGGTGGTCTGAGTCTCCAGCGAGAAGAGGAAAGCCCCTGTCAGCGTTTGCATCTGCATCACACACACACTGTGGTTTGCCGGAGGATCAAACTCTAGAGGAAGAAACGCAAGACACAAGCACCTCCATTAAATAGGGGTTCTGTTTCGTTGGAGTCATGTCTGTGGCTTTTCGTATCAGGCCAACACTAGCCAAGTTTCCATCCACTTGTCAATGGAATTATCTGAAGTTCGGTAAAAAACTCATGTGAATAAAGCTGGTGAAAGTGTGTTTCCATCCAACGGCTTTAAAGCGAATAAAAACCTGTGCGTAATGACGTCACATGCTGTTTTGCCATTAAATTGGTATATCGAATTGTTTTGAGACATTTTAAGGTGTTTCCATTCATTTTTGCACAACATTCAAGCAAACATTTGTGAACAAAGTTATCTCATAAGCCGTATATCCTCAAGATAAAATCCCATGAGACCGAACGCATTTCATTTGAGTCGATATTCATGAAATTCAATCGAATTTTACTCTTTCCATAAGGCATTTTTCATTCGATATCACTTAATTCGGATAAAAACGTGTGGATGGAAACATAGCTACTGCCGTCAAGACATATACAAATAGAGAGTTTCAAAGCAGCTTTACAGTGATAACAGGAGATTACAGTAACAGAGAGTGTTTAGATCTAGAATAAAGTTATTGTCCAGATAAAGTTAGTTTTGATTGATTCACTTCCCTTGTAAAAATCATTAGTTGTTAACTTAGCGGCCGCTAACACACACCGTTTGTACTGAAAACAGAAAACTTTTAATGTGTTCTGGACGTTAATTTTTTTTAAACGTTATCATCTCCATGTAAACTTCAAAAAGTGAATCTGTGTAAACGGTGACGGCGTGCACATGCATATCATGTGTTTAGTCTATAGATATGGACGTTTGAATATATATGTTCGCAGGCGCGTAGTATTTCTCTACGCATTGACATCGCCAAAATAATTGTCGGGCGTGCATAATACTGAATTTTTCGTCACTTCTGCGTATCCATGCGAACTGGAATCATTTTAATAACGTTTGACTAGTGACACTTCAGGACTGCGTTGTCGCCGTGTCCAGGCGCAGGTCCTTCATCAGATCTGGTGTGTGTGTGTGTGTGTGTGTATTTGTTGTAGTCCGTAAAAAAACATTTCTGTAAAAGATAATATCTCCCTTTGCTTTGAACGTTGAGCGTCGTAACTTTGCAGATGTTTTTTTATGCTCAGACAGAAACATTACACACTAACTTAAAGTTAAAAAAGTGAAATCATAATCAAACCCCCCTTTAATTGTATAACAAACTCTTACCCAGCAGGTCTCCGTGCACCAAAGCCAGCAAGTACCACAGCAGTCCGAAGGCGAACCATGTGCCCACAAACGTGGCGCTGAACAGAGCCAGTTTGTACCTCCACTGCATGTCCACAAAGGTCGTCCAGGGGTCACGCAGGTACAGAGCGCCACGCCCACTCATGTGCTCGATGCGCACGTTGCTCCGCCCATCCTTAGATAAGACCCGCCTCCTACGTGTCACCTGACTCCCAGGCCCCGCCCCTCCGAGCAGAGGCTTCAGAACATCTGTCTGAGTCTGGGAGTGGCAGACCTTCTGAGGGGCGGGGCCTGAAGAAGAAGGGGGCGTGGCCGACGTCATCTAAGAAGAAACAAATGATGCTCATTTACATGTTTTGAAAGTCCTCCTTTGGTGAAAATCAAGCTTGTTTATATGTGTATGTGGTGTTTTTAATATGCTTTAAGACAAAGCATGTGTAAATTCATAAGTCGACAGCATTGCTGAGTATTTTCTGCTTAAAACTGCAGTGAACCAAAGACAGTCTCAAAAACACTGAAATCGCTGGTGTTTCTGACGTCGCAAACTACCTTGTAACCAATCAGATCAACGTGTGATCGTCAACCAGTGGATCTCTGAGCTGCAAAAAAGCCCCGAATAAAAGTTGCAAAACATTTTTTAAACGGAAACGGTGGTTTGTTGAACATCAGTCCCAGTTCGCATACTATCCGTCCTAAATAGTATTCGAAAATAGAATTAGTATGTTGAAATGAGTGTTTCAAAGATACCCGGATGGTCTACTGGTCAGAATTTCAAGTGCAGAACCGTGAACATGCTAACGGCTAATATTACCCACAACCTATTGCGCGTTGGACGAGGATTCATTCGGTTAGAACTACAAACACGAGTGAAAAGTGTTAAAAAAACTACAGACATGGAGGACGCGCGAGTCCCGCGGTTATGTTGAGAGGTTTAGATAAAGGGGTTTGAGTGATTAATTGTCAGTATCTAACCTGACGAAAATGTATGGTTGCATCTGCAGCAGCATTGTGAACTTTTGTTATGATACGTTAGCCATACCTTTTAAATGCATCATTATATTCAAATTGCAAATGCAAACACGTGAGGAGAGTATCCGCATGAAAGACCCACGACTGCAGATTAACTTGCTTCTACATTTCTCTCTGAAACGGTAGGAAATCAAATCAGATTGAACGGAGGATTTAAACTGTGACAACAATCGGAGAATTATCAGTTAAAAGTGTCCAAAACACATAAAAAACTGCTTTATTGTGGATTGATGCAATGAACTTGTTAGGGAACTTTTGATATGTGTTTTGCGTCGAGTGTGTTATTTTATATAGAGTTATTTTGACTTGTATTACGACGAGGCACAATCATAATTAATTTGTGCATTGTCTTTTGTTTTATGTAGAACTCAATCATTGAAGTGAAACCCCTATTTCCACTTTTTATATCTCCATTGGGCAGGTAATGTGTATAAAATATGTTGTTATAATGTTTAATGGATTACTTGTTTTATTCATGTAGTACTGTGCATATTCACCACTAGGTGGGGATGTTTTCCTTCACATAGTTTAATTGTGTTCTTAATCATTGAGTTGATTTGTGATTAATTCACTGAAAATGTATTATAATTGTCTGCAAAATTGTACTCACTATCTGATCACAACGCAAAAAGATTACATTGGTTTAAAAAGGTTAAAAAGAAAGAGTACTGTTTTAACCCTTAATCACTGTTTGGGGTCACACTGACCCACTGGACTTTTCCTTCATTTTTTAAAAGTGTTACCTTCATCTCAGGGGCATGAAACTCTGTGACTTTTCCTAAATAATCTATCTAAACATGCACAAAACACGGTTGTTAAAGGTGTGTAAAAAAAAATTACCGTTTAAGGTTTGGGGTCAAAATGAGCCCACATTGAAAATGAAAAAAAAAAAGACTTTTTTTCATTTTGTTTGTCAAAAAAATAAAAGGAAATCCATTATAAATCTGAAAATTTCTACATATAAACCAAGGACTGGTCCTAGAGCATAAATAAAAAGTGGAACGAACTTTCCATCTCATACACACAGAAACACAAACACACACATGTATGCGACTGCAACAGAGAGCATTTTTACAGAAATTGGCAAATAAAATAACTGGCATAAATCTAAAAAAAATTACATTTAAATCAAGGTCTGGTCCTAGAGCATAAAAACAAAGTGGAACAAACTGTCTATCTCATACACACACAGACACAAACACACACATGTATGTGACTGCAACAGAGAGCATTTTATAGAAATTGGCAAAAAATCAAAAATCAACTAAACTGGCATAAATCTGATTTTTTTTTACAAATGCAACATGGAACATGTCTCTCTCTCTCTCTCTCTCTCTCTCTCTCTCTCTCTCTCTCTCTCTCTCTCTCTCTCACACACACACACACAGAGAGAGAGAGAGAGGGAAATGTGACTTGTAATGTTTCTGCTAATGTATGTATAATAATTTGCTAAAGCAAATAATTCAAAATTTATCAGACAACAACAAATTCTAACTTTGACAAAAATGATTTTTTATGTATTTCAGAATGTTACAAAAATTAATTCACAAAATATATATCATAAAGTTGTGAGAAATTAAAGCATCAAGAAAAATGAAGTGAAAAAGAAATATGTGGTCATTGCACTTAATTTCTAAAGTTTTTCCACAAACCTGCAGATGGTAGTATTCTATCCCTAACACAGAGCAATGTCCAAAAACTATTTAGATTTAATTAATATCATAATTTAAGTGATTTTTTTTTTCATTTTTCATGTGCCAATTAATGGCCTAGTTATATAATTGTGCAGTAAATAGGTAGAAAACACAAAAACACAGCATAAATGTATAGTTGAGAAGTAAATAAAAAAATAATATGTAGTTTTCATATAAAAAATGTATATTTCCTTATGCAATCGCTCTTTAAAAGTTTTGGGTCAGTCTGACCCCAAACATCTTAAGCGTTATCCTTTTTTAACAGTGATTAGAGTAAAATAAACAGAGCAGAGATAACGAAACATGCTGTGGAATTGATTCATTCTCTATGAAGTGAAAACCCTATTTCCACGTTTTATATCTCCATTGTGCAGCTCCACTTGGTGGAAAGACCGCCTAGGCAAGACCGTCACACAAGTCTTCTAATATCTTTAATACTGATAGACTTTAGTACTGTTACCCATTGTACGAGCTGTCTCTTAAAGGGATAGTTCACCCAGAAATGAAAATTAAGTCATTAATTACTCTCCCTCATGTTGTTCAACCCCGTAAGACCTTCGTTTATCTTCGGAACACAAATGAAGATATTTTTGATTAAATCTGAGAGCTGGATCACTCCTTCATAGGCTTCCTAAGGGATTGAAACTTGACGGCCCAGAAAGTCATTGAAGAAAATGTTTAAATATTTAATGTGCCTACAGTGTCTAGATCTTAAGTTTATCAAGCTACGGGAATACTTTTTGAGTGCAAAAAAACTAACTAAAATAGCGACTCTATTCAAGTATTCTCTTTGGGCCTGGAGATTTCATGTAGTGTTATTGCGCAACGCTTCTGGTTGAACGTCACACGCATCACACACACATGACCAGCGTCGGCCAATAGTGAGCCTATGTGTGACGTATAACCCAGAAGCGCTGCACAGTTACACTACGTCAACAGCTTAGGAGAACGACATGGAAGAGAAGAGATGGCTGAATAAAGTCGTTATTTTAGTTTTTTTTTTGCGCGCAAAAAATATTCTCGTCGCTTGATAAACTTAAGATTGAGCACTGTAGCCATTTGGACTATTTTAACGATTTCTTTAATAACTTTTCTGGGCCGGCAAGTTTCAATCCCTCAGAAGCCTATGGAGGAGTGACCCAGCTCTCATATTTAATCACAAAATCTTCATTTGTGTTCCGAAGATGAACGAAGGTCTTACGGGGTTGGTACAGCATGAGGGAGAGTAATTAATGACTTAATTTTCATGTTTGGGTGAACTAACCCTTTAATACCGCGTGGTTTATATACATGTTGCTACTGATTATGCGGACATGACACACCCACAAAACAAGAGACCCCATTGCACACTTTGGGTGCTTCTCATTTCCTATCCTCGCGTCTCAGCTCCACCCCGGTCTGTAGGACGCGAGGAAAGGTTGCAAGGAAAGAAAAGGAGGACGGAGGAATCGAATGAAAGCTTTTTTTTTATACATTGGAATACTTGATCACTCGAGCGTCACTTCTCAGCGTCATCAGCAGCGCTAAAAGGATCTGTCCTTATGCTGTTAAAGTTTGTTTATTTAAAATAATAATAAAGCAAGATACCTTGTTGAAATATGTTACATGTGTGGTTTATGTAAACTGCAAAAGTAAAGTATAAATTAAAATGATTGTGACAGATGTGAAGGGGGAGGAGAATCAAGGGGGTAATCCATCGACCGGAAGTTGAAGCCGGCCGGGTGCCGCCATCTTGTAGCAGAACTTCACTTGCGTTAGCATTTCCATTGACTCCCATTCATTTTGGCGTCACTTTGACAGCGAATAACGTTTACATCTGAGGCGTTTAAAGACTCCATTTGTCCATTATTTATTTCTAAAGAAACACAACAATGTATAAAGGGCTCCATTACCTTCTATGTTACATTATGGCCCCGTAGAAACAGTTTTTGTAAAAATAGGCTAACGACTGCGTCATAACCACTCGACTCTCTGTTGCGCTGTACAGAAGTTACCGTACAGACAGGAGGAGAAGCTCACAGGCAATCGGGGGGGAACGTCCGATGAGATGACCTCTGTCCACTTCTAATACTAGCCTATGAGGAGAAATTGATGCGTGCGTCACGTTTAGTCGATAAAAACACTTCCGCATAGGATACACCCGTGCATCCTCGCTCATGACTCCTCTGGGCTGCGTTCCAGTCCAAAATTGTCCTGCCCTTCATTGGCTATAACTTCCCTCTGTCTCGTTCACTCGGATGTACGTCATTGCTTACGCTGCATGAGTGCCACTACTGGCGGAAACTGCAACGGGCTGCATAATTAATATATCATAGAGTTGTTTGTGGTGGTGGTTATTTAGTCAGATCTGCGGTGACGTCACAATCGTGTTGCATTGTGGTATATGAAGTTGCCTGAAGTGTACATATGAAGTAGACTCCCTCCCTCGGTCAAAATCGAGGGAACGAGAGTCTGTCCATATAACTTCCCTCGTCCTCTTCACGAAGTGGAGCGCACTTCAAAATGGCGGCAGGGATTCCCCGAGGGGAAGAGCTTAGGGAAGTTCACAAGTGCGTGTCTAAAAGTGACTGGAACGCAGCCAAAGTCTACTTCATATGTAGCTACACTTCAGGCAGCATATACCACAATGCAACACAATTGTGACGTCAACGCATATTGCGTTTAATCAACCCCAACACAAACACTCTATGATATATATATATATATATATATATATATATATATATATATATATATATATATAGGCCTATAGCCTATATTTTTTTTCTTCTAAATTTAAACAACTCAAACACATCTATATACATATAGAATGCTGCATTAAACAATTTCGTAAGAAAAAAAAAAAAAAATAAATCAACCCCAAACGTTGAGCAACGGTTTGAGCTTGAACGTGCCCCAATATGCTCATTTGCATATTCATAGAACCGCGAATACTAAATGAGTTACATTCAAGGTATTTTAAGGCATGAAGGTTTATTTTTCAAGGAAAAGGCGCTTAAATATGCAATTTTGGTGATCAAAGATGAGTTTTAAGGATACAATTATTGACTACAGGAGGCTATAAATGAAGAGACAAACAGTTCTGAGGAAATCTGCTCCAAAGATGTTCTGAAGAAACGGTAAAAAACAATGGAAAAGATTGAGATTAAATTGTTGGGAAAACTGCTTCAGATTTTATCTTGCAACACTTGTATCAGCGTGTGTGCATAGGCTTAAAATACAAATATATACACATTTAAATTCAGCTCACTTGTTTTTCTGCGGTACATTTGTCTAGTGGTTTATATTTCAGTCCGCAGGGAGAAGCTCGTTGAATACAGTTTATCTGATTAATCAGGAGATTATTTTACACGAGAGAGACTTTTACCCAACAATGAGTGGAAAGATAACTAAACGAGGGCGTTTGAAAGGAATCCAGACTGTCTGCTTGGCAACGTTTCTCCGCATCCACCTATTTAAACTCATTATATTAGATATGAAATATAGCAAGTAGACGCGCTTCAGGATTTTCTATGCAATAATGTGACTTTCTTTATGGAATAAAGTCTCGGCAAAGTCTCACAGGTGTAGAGAATCGCATTAACTATCAACATCTTCCAAAAACAAACACAGAACGGGCATCAACACCACAAATATTAGCTTTAATTAATGGCAATTTGTGTCCAAATGCGTTTTGTTTGCATGTAGATCTATTTATGTTCAATAAAACAAAGTCTCTATTCAGTTTTTCAGCAGAACACTTATATAACAGCGTTAATTATATTCAGTGTTGATATGTAATCCTTTCACATTCATCATCTGATCTCACACTGTCAAATGTGTCGTTTCCTTCCTCTTTAAATGTACCAGTTGCAACACTGTAAAAAACAATTATAATAACTAGAATGTACATTTCCTGAAGAAAATGTGACTGGTGCTTGTGGCAAAACTCGCCACTCGGCTGCTAGGGTGCGGTACATGATTGCATACGAGCCAACAAACATGTCTGTACGATGTTCTGGTGCTGAGATATGGCTTATTTATGTTGTTCTGGTGGTTGCTAGAGTGTTCTGTGTGGTTGCTAAGGTATTTTCGGTGGTTGCTATGGTGTTACTAAGTGGTTGGTAGTTACTCTAGAGTTTTAAAAAATTTTTAGTAACGAGTGCCTTTAGAACGGCACGAGGCCCGCCGTGCTGATATACAGCGATATCGCACGGCTACTTGTGTGATATTGCTCATTTAACATTTAGTTAATTGTTTGGGGTGGTTGCTAGGGTGCTGTAACTGGTTGCTAATGTGTGACTATGAAGATTTTAGGTCATTACTTATTGGCTGCTTAATAATATAAATCCTCTGAGGGAGAGAGAGAGGGAGAGATGCAGGGGTGTCAGGCCCTTTGTGTCTGTGTGTGTGAAAACGTCGGTTGAGATTTGAATTTCCGAACATTCTGCAATGTTTTCAAATTTCTTCCGCTGTGCGAACATCATACACCCGATTGCTTAGAAAAGTCATAGCACACTTCTCCTCAATGAGCCGGTCGATTTGAAGCCTCACTCATGGGTCTGTGACAAACTTTGCGGGAGGAGTAGCGCGCCAAACTTTTGTCCGGAATAAGTATGAGCAATAACAATAGTGATGTCTTGCCTTTGGCAAGCACCACTAATAATATTTGAAGTTGCTGCAAGATTATTGAAGGGCATTTTAAACACAAAAAAATCCTATTTCAGTTTTTCTACCTCACAATTTCATTTTTAACTCTGTGTTGCTCACTGTTTCTTTGTAATTGATGGCTAGCAACATGCTTAAAACATGCTGGCAACATGCTTAATCATAATACCAACATGCTAAAATTTACAAGCAACATGCTCATTCATGCTAGCAAAGTTAAAACATGATAACATGTTAATTCATGTTAGCAGTATGTTAAATCATGCTAGCAACATGGTAAATAATGCTAGTAACATGCTAATTAAGGGTAGCAATATGTTCAAACAAGTTAGCATGCAAACATGCTAGCAACATGTTTAATCATAATAGCAACATGTGTTAAAACATGCTAACAACATGCTTATTCATGCTAGCAATGTTAATACGTGATATCATGCTAATTCATGGTAACAAATGTGTTAACGTAACATGTTTATTAATGTTAGTAACATGCTAAATCATGCTATCTTCAAGCTAATTAATGCTAGTAAAATGCTAATTTGTGTTAGCAATATGTTGAAACATGTTAGTAAAATGTTAACAATGTGTTAAAAAAAAAGGCTTGCAATCTGTTTAATCATAATAGCAACATGGTACAAACATGTTATCTACATGTTAATCCATGTTAACAACATGCTTAATAATGATAGCAATGTGTTAAAACATGGTAACACATGTTAGCAACATTCTAGTTCATGTTAGCAACATTCTAGTTCATGTTAGCAACATACTAATTAATTCTAGCAATATGCTTAATCGTGATAGTAAATATGTTAAAACATGCTAATTCATGCAAGCAGTATGCTAAATCATTCTAGCAACATGGAAGTTCATGTTAGCAACATGTTAATTCATGCTAACAATATAATAAAACATGCTAGCAACATGTTTATTCATAATAGCAACATGCTCTTTCATGTTAACAACATGCTTAATCATCATAGCAATGTGCTAAAACATGCTAAAAATATGCTGGCAACATGTTCATTCATGTTAGTAACTTGTTAATTCATGATAGAAATATGATAATTCACATTAGCAATGTGTTAAAAAAATGCTAGCAACATGTTAATTCATGTTAGTAACTTGTTAATTCATGTTAGAAATATGATAATTCACATTAGCAATGTGTTAAAAAAAATGCTAGCAACATGATAAAACATGTTAGCAATGTGCTAATTCATGTTAGCAACATCCTGAAATATGATTGAAGTATATTGAATCATGGTAATAACATGCAAATTCATGTTAGTTTCATGTTAATTCATGCTAGCACTAGCAGCATGTTAAATCATGTTAGCAAACATGCTCCTTCATAATAACTAAATATTGAAACTTACTAGCAATGTGTTAAACAAAACACATTAGCAGCATGTTAGATAATGCTAGCAACATGCTAAAACATTGTACTGGCAAAGTGTTAAAACATGTTACTGTAGCAACATGTTAGAAATTTGGTAAGTCATGTTATTAACATGCTAATTAATGTTAGCAAAATGCTAATTCATGATAGCAATGTACTAAAACATGCTACAAAAATGCAAGCCAATAAACTTGACTTTCTAGTTATGACATTTTTGAGGAATTTCGACATGAAAATTTGCACAATTTGTTTTCATCTCATTTTTATTTAGTATCGACATTTTTTAAACTAATAAAAAATGAAAAAAAAAAATACAAACGGAAATTACAATATATAAAATTATAAATTTGAAACAGATCTCATATTCATGCATTATTCTTCAATACTGTGGTGTTTTGGCTAAAGTGAGTTACAATCCTGAGGCGTTTGATACTTTAGTTTGAGGTGCTCTCTCTCTCCACACACACACACACACACACACACACACACACACACACACACACACACACACACACACACACACTCTCTCTCTCTCGCTCTCTCTCGCTCTCTCTCGCTCTCTCTCTCTCTCTCTCTCTCTCTCTCTCTCTCTCTCTCTCTCTCTCTCTCTCTCTCTCTCTCTCTCTCTCTCGTACAAAGGAACGTATTGTTTCAAACACTGACCAACCGGACAAAACAGACCACTGACAAACATATCTTTGTGTGTGTGTGTGTGTGTGTGTGTGTGTGTGTGTGTGTGTGTGTGGTGTGTGTGTGTGTGTGTGTTGACACAATAGCAGCTCATTAGTATTCAAAGTGGATAACGATCCCCCCTCCGCATATCTGAAAGCCACAGTCTTTCTTTCTTTTCTTTCTTTCTTTCTTTCTTTCTTTCTTTTTCTTTCTTTCTTTCTTTCTTTCTTTCTTTCTTTCTTTCTTTCTTTCTTTCT
>CM070823.1:2141863-2361863 GCA_036326025.1 Chrosomus eos
GCATTTGGTTCAGACAATAGAGTTTAGTGTTTTAGCAATTGAGAAAAACTGTAAATTATTTGCAAAAAAATATAAAATAAATGTTAACCACCTATTTCACATTTTACAGTATGCATGTTTTTTAAACATAAACCTTTAAAAAAACTTTAAACAAATCTTGATGTTGATAAAAAATATATTAATGGACATTATGCTTTAACAACCAAGTATTACAAGTATATAAGATCCAATTGGAGTTAATTATATTTTAAACAAGTAACACATTCTGTAATTAATATTTGGATGACTTGAGTTGTGAATAAGAAAACAAAATTTTGAACAATTGTAACTTCAGGCAGTAAATATCTATATTTTTGTAATAATTTTGAAAAAAAAAATCATAGAAGCCACACACTTATTTATAAAAATAAAAAAACATTTTCACATACATTCACATTTTTAAAAACATTTTCTTTATTTCAGCCTAAACAGTGCATCATGAATGTATTACAGTTTTTCTCGATTGTTTACACACAATTTCTGGTACTTGAGACACAATGACCACAACATGTAACTCATTCACCAACCCCCTGAACCAATTCTGCTAAACTACAAGCACAATTCCTGCTTTACACTCAAACTGCAGTTCTAAAACACACGTTTTTCAAAACTCTACACACTATTCTCTGCATTTGGCACAATTTTCATGCACAAAATCTCTTGTTTTCACAAGGAACACACTGCCATTCAGATCTGCACACTGACTCATCACATGGGCAAACACATGTCACACAGTTTTACAATTAGCGATCAGAGCTTTAGCATAAAAGACCGAAGCAGAAGATGCAGCATAGTTATTATTATTATTTTTTTTACTGTAACTACATACAGTACATTTTTCTGTTGTTTTGTATGTAGACCACTGTATGTGCAACTTTGTGTTGGTTGGGATGTACGAAATAGGCAACCGTGCGATCTATCTCCCATTGTTTTTGTGGGAAAAATAAAATATATTTGTTGCCGTGTATTTGTGTGTTCTGGGTATAAAAACAATATTCTCAAATATTTTACAACACACTTATGTATGTACTGTCTGTAGTAAGTGTAACACTGAACAAAAAAGGCCTGAGTCGTTATGATGAATGGAGAAGAAGTGTTTTCCATTCATCACAGTGTTTTACATTGAGCACATCAGTGTTCAACTGCTTCTTATAAATGTCTATTCATATGATGGTTTGTGTTTGTCATTTGAAAACAAAATACCATTTTGAGAAGAAATAACATTGTTTTGAATGTAAAGTTTCATTTTGCAGGAGAATTGAGGGGTTTTGACAATTGTGTGTGTGTTTTTTGATTTGTGTGTAGAGTTCTGAGAATATGAGGCATTCTTTCAGAAAATGTGTGTAAACAATTGAGAAAAACTGTAACACGATCACTGCACTATTGCTGGAGATATTTGTGCAATAGAGTAACTCAGTGCTTTGATGCTTCAGTGTGAACGGAGACGCTGATTAAAGAGCTTTTCTTTCATGCTCTCATTCTTAATCTTGGAGCTTTTGTTCTGATTCAGGAACTTTGCACAAACTTCCTCCATATGTGTGAATGTAGGAAGAACAGAACATCCTGAGAACACCAGCACTCAAACACACACACACTCACACACACACACACACACACACACACACACACACACACACACACACACACACACACACACACACACACACACACACACACACACACACACACACACACACACACACACACACACACACACACACACACACATACAAAGAGCCTGTGAGATGAATAAGAACTAGAGGGTGAACAGGTTTCTATGTGGTGTGTGTGTGTTGTGTGTTGAGTTGAGTGTGTGTGTGTGTGTGTGTGTGTGTGTGTGTGTGTGGTGAGTGGTGAGTCATGTGGTGTCGTGAGTGGTGAGTGAGTGACTGGTCAGTGAGTGTTATGTGGTGTGGTGAGTGTAGGTGTGTGGTGAGTTGTGGTGTGTGTGTGTGTGTGAGTGGTGTGTGTGATGTGTGTGTGTGTGTGTGTGTGTGTGTGTGTGTGTGTGTGTGTGTGTGTGTGGTGTGTGTGTGTGTGTGTGTGTGTGTGTGTGTGTGTGTGTGTGTGTTGTGTGTGTGTGTGTGTGTGTGTGTGTGTGTGTGTGTGTGTGTTTTGTGTGAGTGTGTGTGTGTGAGTGTGTGAGTGTGTGGAGTGTGGTGTGTTGTGTGTGTGTGGTGTGTGTTGTGTGTGTGTGGGTGTGTGTGGTGTTGTGTGTGTGTGTGTGTGTGTGTGGTGGTGTGTGGAGTGAGTGAGTGTGGTGAGTGGAGTGAGTGAGTGAGTGAGGTGAGTGAGTGAGTGAGTGAGTGAGTGAGTGAGTGAGTGAGTGAGTGAGTGATGAGTGGTAGTGAGTGGAGTGAGTGTGAGTTAATGGTGAGTGGTCAGTGAGTCTATACTTGGGTAATTTTATATTAGATTATAAATGCTCATTTATGGTATTTCCAATAAATAGTAATTATAATTTTTCTATTTTTATTAATTATGTTAATAAATGTTGTCTTTTTTTAAATAGTAAAATAAATGCTCAATTTTTTTTATACCTATACAAAAAAAGTGAATTACGTTTTTCCACATATTTAAAAACACAATAATAGAATTAATATTTACCGGTATGTGAAATGAATTGGCCTATTATAAATGAGCTCTTCAGTCTCTCCAAACTTTAGTCAACACAATCATATAGTTTGTTATTAGTAGATATGCTTTTATGAATGTGAAATTTGGTCAGAAATAGAAGTGTTTATTTTCTATTACACTATAGAAATTGTATCCCCCCCCCCCCCCCCCTCTTTCGTGGCGAATGACGTCACAAAGATTGCGTTCTTGGTTCTTCAGGAAGCGGCTCATCTTCACCTCACACACCCGCGCGCGCAGCCAATGAGCGCGCGAGTCTTATGAATAGAGAGTCTGATGGAGGAGGAAACGCGTTTTTATAAGGTCATTCTCCTGCCCACACACACACACACACACCTACCTAGAACCAGAGAAAACAGTTTAACGGAAACACCGAGGGAACATTCACCGGAGACGCACATTGTGAACCGCGCAACTTTCTATTCTATTCTTCACTTCTGGAACTCATCGAAATGTTTCCTGATTCAACTACAGGGTGAGTCTACGCACTTTAAAACCCTTAAAGACAACAAAAGTTGCTTTTGAGGGTTATAATCTGAGAGTTGATTACTTGAACACTGATGTGAATCACTTTAGCTTTATATTTATATAGGCTGGGTTTTGTCTGGCACGCGCGCGTTTTTGTAGCCTACGTCATAACTATAATATTTGTTTATTTCTGTTAAGGAACTTAAACAAACAGGTTGTGGTGAAACCTGTTAAGCAGGTTTGACACACATGTACACACGTAAAGTAATAAAATATAAATATTGTCGATGTGAACGTGTATTAAATGTGATGGTGAGGAATGCGCGCGCTTCATCACGTAGGCTAGTGTTGTCTGTATACATTCTTAAATTATTATATATAATTATCTCAACATTTTGTTTGCTTATATATAACTTCTTTGCGAATATGCATCATTAACTACACGTGGTGTAATGGAAAATCAGACTCATTCAGTAAATGTATTAAAATGTTTGCTGGAAAGTGAGTCATAGCCGAAGTTAATTCGGTTATGGTTTGACTGAGGGAGTTTCCTTTATGCATGATTCAACCCGAGTCTTTCTGAAAATGTAATTAAAATTAACCATTAATCTGTCTGACCCATTATTTCGCAGTCTTTTTTATTGCATCACATTCAACTCAGATTTCAGCCAGTCGGAGTGGATGATTTGTTGTTATAAAAACATTAGGGAGAAAGAAAGAGTGACTCCAACGCAAACTCTCATCCTTCATTCAGACGGCTGTTATTTTAGTCATATATACTTTTCTCTCATAAACATTTAAGTCCATATAAGGCGTTCGTAGGTTGATTTGAAAACATTGCTATTTTTAGTTATTTTTTAGCAAAAAAAAAAAAAAAAAAAAAAAATTAGTGAAGCTTAAGCTATAAAATAACATTGTAAGTGTGATAAATAAAAGAAAATCTTACACATTCCCAAGTAAATATTTTTTTATTATTATTTTATTTTTTATTTATTTGAACATGTAAATAAAATTAAAATCAATCAAAGAAACTTATAATAGAAAAACAAAAGAAATGAACAAAGTAATACTCCATACTTTCAAGAAACTTAAAGACTTCTATTTACATGCACAAAAAGGAGGTAGGAAGAAGTAAAACTTATATACTCCTACCCCTATATTACTACCATATTTAACGGAAGAACTACAAAATAATAAATCTGCTGAGATAATAAATCTATAATCAATGAAAAAAATATATTCAAAAGTTCTAATTACATACTAATATTACACAAACAGGACAATATACATACTACAAATGATTCAATATAGGCCTAGCACACTTTATTATTAGCACTGAGTTTCTCTATACCTCTGGAATATAGTTTCTTTGAACATCTTTTTAAAATGGAATAAGTTTGGACATTGCTTTAATTCATTATTTAGTTTGTTCCACAATTTAACACCACTAACAGATAAACAGAAACTTTTCCTAGTAGTACAAAAAGTGGGAGTTTTAAAATTCGGCTTTCCCCTTAAGTTGTAGCCTCCCTCTCTTTCAAAAAACCTTTTCTGTATATCGCCAGGCAATAAAGTGTTTCTAGCCTTGAACATAATGACTGCTGTTTGAAATTCAACTAAATCAAATAATTTTAATGCTTTAGACTGTGAAAATAATGATAGCAAATGAGCTTATTTAATATAAAATTAAATATTATTATTATTTATTAATTAATTCAATTAAATTATTTAAAAACAAATTAAATAATATAATTTCATAAAAAGAAAAAATATATTATGTAATAATAAATGTACATAAAATTATTTAAAAATAAATTAATGATAATTAAAAATGACTTAAAATATATTATTTAAAAATGACTTAAAATATATTATTTAAAAATAAATTAAATAATATTATTTAATAATGAATTAAACAATATCATTTAATAATAATTTGATTAATATTATTTCATAAAATAAATTAAATCTAATGAACATTTATTTAACAGTTTTTTTAAAAAAGTGTAATGATTGTCTCCTTCAGGTACAGTTATGAGCAGTGCAAGGCCACAGCTGATTGGCTGTTAGCGCAGGGTCCGGTGCGCCCCCTGGTGGGGATCGTGTGCGGCTCGGGTCTCGGTGGACTGGCAGAAATGCTGAAAGATCAGCTTGTCATCAACTACAGCGACATCCCAAACTTCCCTCAGAGCACCGGTGAGCTCATTCAGACAAACTATTGATTTCTGCTTTCATCTTTCAGGCCAACCCGCTGTACTGTTGTTATTAATATCGCACGTTCATAACTGTGTGTGTGTTCTGTAGTGCACGGTCATGCTGGAAAGCTGGTGTTCGGCACTCTTAGAGGAAAGCCGTGCGTGTGCATGCAGGGAAGGTTTCACCTCTATGAAGGACACCCCATTCAGAAGGTGATTTGACATGCTTGTGATTAACAGCAGCTCGAAGCTTTTACATTTTTTACAAATGTTTTTTCTTGGTTATGCGAATGTAAAGGGAACATTTCATTTTATATGCTGAGCAGTTTTAGCTTAAAATGTTTATACTAGTAAGAATTGTATTTTGAGTGCACTATAATCCAATTTTTACTAGTAATAATTCTATTTTGAGTGCACTATAATCCAATTTTTACTAGTAAGAATTCTATTTAGAGAGCTCTCTGATCCAATTTTTACTAGTAATAATTCTATTTTGAGTGCACTATAATCCAATTTTTTTAGTCAGAATTCTATTTTGAGTTCTCTAATCCAATTTTTACTAGTATATAATTCTATTTAGAGAGCTCTCTGATCCAATTTTAACTAGTAATAATTCTATTTTGAGAACTCTAATTCAATTTATACTAGTAAGAATTCTATTTTGAGAGCTCTCTAATCCAATTGTGTTCAGTTGGACTGTTTGTTCAGTTTCTGAGGAGGAACTAAGAGTTATAATAGTAATAGGAGGCCAGTTATTAATAATGACAACAGCCGTAGTGTTTGCTCAATGTAAATATCAGTGGCACCTTTACAATGTCTTTGTCAATACATCATAAACTTTGGACCGCAGAGTTACATAATCATCTCAGCCGTCTCTCTAGTTCATCCGCAACTTTTTTCCATGTTCATCTGTGTTTAGTGTGTGCTGTTTGATCATGAGAAAGCTCCAGTTCTTCTCTATATCAGTGTTTCTGAACTCCTGAAACGCCTCTATTGTATCTTGAGTTTCTGTGACGAACACGTCACAATATTCCTCATTATAATAATTAATGCGCAGAATAAAGGGGCGGGGCCTGATTGAGTTAGTAGTGTGCTAAACTGGCGGTTATGGAAAGGGGCGGGACATTCCCCAAACACACTCAAAGCGCTCGACCAATCACAACACACTGCTCCAGCCGACCAATCAGAGCACAGTGTGCTTTTCAGGAGGAGGGGCTTCATAGAGACAGGAAGTAAACAGAGCGTTACTGACAGACTGGGAAGAGAGGAGCCGCAACAATGGAGGATATGAGGAAAATAATCAACATTCAAGCAGGAAATATTTTTCTAGACAACATCAAGACTTAAACGGCCTCTTCATGCAAAGTCTCAATGCAAAAACTTTATGTGATACATATTTGTGTATTTTTGATTTTTCTATGGTATGATTGTAATTGGTGTGTGTTGTGGTATTGGCAGACCACCATGCCCATCCGGGTCTTTAAGCTCATGGGTGTGGAGACGGTTCTCCTGACCAACGCCGCTGGCGGACTGAACCAGGCCTTTAATGTGGGCGACATCATGGTTATTAAGGATCACATCAATATTCCCGGCTTCGCTGGAAACAACCCGTTAGTGGGACTGAACGACGAGAGGTGAGATTGAGCTGGTCTGTATTCAGTGTGTGATTTGATGCTCTTAATAGTAAGATATTTTACTACATAAATAATGACGTTATAGCAGAGACAGGCCACTGATAAATCATAATTCATAATTGAACATTTGAAATCGAAAGTCGTCATGAAATGAAAGCTACGCTAGTCTTTTCTTGACGATTGTGCCGTATATGATTTAAACTGCAATTCATCGACTGGCCACTAGAGACCGGCTCCAAAAGAGAAATGTTCTGCATAATTAAGGGCGTGGCCACTTGAGTGACAGGTGGATTGCCGCTGATGTCACTACTAGACGTTTGTCTACATTTAATTATGCAGAACTTTTAGGCGTAATATAATTTATTATTATGTGCAGTTTTTTAAATGTTTTTTTTTTAATTCTTGGTTATGCGAATGTAAAGGGAACATTCCTTTTATGGTGAGCCATTTTAGCTTAAAATGTTCCCAGCATTACACATCGTAATTGAGTTCTCTAATCCAATTTTTACTGGTAAGTAGGGGTGGAACGGTACACATAAGTCACGGTTCGGTTCATACCTCGGTTCAGACGTCACGGTTCGGTACGATTTCGGTACAGTGGAGTGAAAAGCAAAACAAAAATGCAGAAGGCATTTTTATAAATGTCTTAAGCCTTGTATTTTTTAAATAAGTTTTATTAATAAAGGCATAGAACCAGTTTACTTGTAGTGCACTGACAGGAGTTTTATATAATTAGTTTATTTATTAAATTATTAAAAAGATGAAAAGACCTTGAGATATGTTTGGTAATTGTACCTGAATGAATTTAAAATTAATTTGCTCTTTCAGATCAATATATTTGTTTTCCTTCATTTTTAGTTAACCCTAACTTTATTCTCATCTGAATTATAAATAATTGATTTCCGTATAAAATAATACTACCTTTAAAAACTTTTGTTAACATTTGTAGGTTACAGTTTGACAAGAGTTTAGAGTGTGACAAAAGCACAATGTTGTGTTTTATTGCAAGTGTACATAAAAGTAAACAGTAAACACTTTGCAGTTTTAATGATGTCCTGTATGAAAAAATGACGGAGTATGTTTCCACTGTTGGATCGCGCACGAGAGATCTCTCTCGCACGCGCGCAAACACACACACACACACACACACACACACAACACACACACACACACACACACACACACACACACACAAGACACACTGACTGTTCATCGCGCCTCTCTCTCGCACACGCGCGCGCAGACACACACAATGTTCATCGCTCTCTCTCTCTCTCTCTCTCTCTCTCTCTCTCTCTCTCTCTCTCTCTCTCTCGTACCGTGTATTCTACGTGCAAATTCGTGCACCGAACCGTGACGCCTGTACCGTTTCGGTTCGATACGAATACATGTACCGTTCCACCCCTACTGGTAAGAATTCTATTTAGAGAGTTCTCTAATTCAATTTTTACTAGTGTAGTGGCTATTTGTCCATAAACTTAAACAAAAACAAATAATAACAAACTTCTCAAATGGCCACTTGAGGCTACGTCATGGTTAGGCTTTACGCAGGTTCAGAGGTACCAAAGCAAAGTGATGTCCATAACAAGATTGAGTTTGAGGAGGTTTATTCACACACATAAGCAAGCTTACAGACATTCCTGCTGCCTCTCTCACGCTGGTAAAAAACCATATGCCCTCGTGCCTGAAGTACCTCCCACCTTGACCTACTTATGCAAATGAACATAACACCATGTGACCAATAAACGACAATACAAGTAAAGCATAAATACAAAATAAACCAAATTAACTTTAACAAGAAAAGAAATGAAATAAATTAGGCTATAAATTAACTTAAGCCAAAAATAAACAAAAATAAAAATATAGCTCCAACAACCCAGCCCCTAATTGTAACGGTACTTTACCAACAATTAACCTTTATCACAAAGGAGCTATTTTCTAATTGTAGCTTAAGCATTAAACTGAAATCTTCACATCTTTGGATTCTCCACACCTGAAAGAAACAAATAGATGGAAGACAGAGATAGGAGAAAGAATGAGTTGTATAGTCAATTATTTGCCTCCAAAAGAAGACAGAGCTTGGTTATTGGTCTGTCCAGGATGCTGTTCTTCGTTTGGACCTTCACAGAGCGAACCAGTCCTCTGGAGTCAGCTGTGGTGCTTAGAACTCTGCCCATCATCCATGAGCCTCTTGGAGCTGTGGCATCAGCGATTACAACAATATCTCCTGGAATAAAGTTTCTCTTTTGCTTCATCCATTTTTGCCTTTCTTGCATTACAAGCAAATACTCTGCTGTCCACCTTTTCCAGAAAAGCTCCGCAACGTACTGCACTTGCCTCCATCTCCTCTTAATGTACAGATCAGATTTCTCGAACAGACCTAATGGCAGAATAGGCTTGCCTTTTAACAGGAGAATGTGATTTGGAGTAAGCGCTTCTAAATCATTGGGATCTTCTGAAGCCTTAGTTATTGGCCGGTCATTGAGTATCGCTTCCACCTCGCAAAACAGCGTTTGCAGGCCTTCCTCGTCCAGCAGTTGATGTCCAACAACAGAGGTAAGTACACTGCGCACAGAGCGAATCAAACGTTCCCAAACGCCACCTTGGTGAGATGCAGCTGGGGTGTTAAAACTCCACGTCATTCCTTCCTGCACAAAAGTCCTTTCAATTTTAGAATGATTTAAAGCGGCCAATGCCTGCCTCAGTTCCTTCTTCGCACCAACAAAATTTGTGCCGTTATCTGACCTTATACTTGTCACAGGTCCTCTTCTGCAGATAAATCTTCGCACAGCATTGATGCAGGAGTCTGTGTCGAGGGAGTGCGCCACCTCAAGGTGTACTGCGCGGCTACTCATACAAGTAAATATCACTCCATATCGTTTCAGCACAGTTCTACCTCTCCTCACCTCCAATGGTCCAAAATAGTCCACTCCCGCATTTGTAAAGGGTGCGTTATCAGGCACAACTCGTTCCTCCGGTAAGTCGGACATCTTCTGTTCTCCAAGCTTTCCTCTGTACCTTCTGCACACTGTACATTGTGAGAGAATCTTCCTGGCCGCAGAGTTGGCATTTATGATCCAATACTTCTGTCTCAATCTGTGCAGCATGTGATTGCGTCCAGCATGTCCAAGTTGGCAATGGATGTAACGCAATATGAGCTGGGAAACATGCAAATCCTTTGACAGAATCACAGGATGCTTTACCTCCCACGGCAGTGCAGATTTAAACAGACGTCCACCAACTCTGAGGATGCCATCTTCGATGAAGGGGTCGAGGCGATACAGAGGACTGTCTTTAAAAACAGTCTTTGGGTCACGTTTTAGTGAGGAAATTTCAGTGCTGAATCTTTGGTTTTGCGCAAACTGAATTATTGCCTTTTCGGCGTCCTCCAAACGCTCTGGTGTCAAGCTGGATTTTCCAAGTGCGGCTTTGAATTTTTTAATCTCCTTTTCCACATTCTCATTCTGGTTGACCACATATTCTTTCCTCTTTCGGCTCAAAAGTAAAAGTCTTTCTTTCAGCTCCATCAGCCAGGCCACTGATGTTTTAAGCTTTCTCCAGGATGAAAAATAGTGAATGAGCTGACTGAGGGGATTGTCACTGTGTATTGTAACAACATTCACCTTGAGTTCCCTTTTCACCTCTGCATCATCAGATGGAATGGAAGAGGAGTCCAAGTCGAGTTTCGGCCACCTGGTGGGGGGCAAGTGCAAAAAGTCTGGTCCTTTTAGCCATTTTCCTTTCCCAAACTCCTGAGCTCTTAGTCCTCGAGAAGCTTCATCTGCAGGATTGTCTTTGGTGTTTACATACCTCCACTGATCTTTGTCTGTGGATTCTCTTATGGTGCTGACACGATTGGCAACATATGTGTGAAAGCGCTTTGTTTCATTGAAGATGTACTTGAGAACAGTAGTGCTATCAGTCCAAAAGAATGACCTTTGCAATGGCAACTGTAGCTCTTTCAACAGCATTGTGTTCACTCGAACAGCAAGCAGGGCTGCAGCAAGCTCAAGGCGTGGAATGGTTAGTTGCTTTAGAGGAGCGACACGAGCCTTGCCTGTGATAAATGAAACATGCACATTGTCAGTGCTCTCCAATCTCAAGTATGAAACAGTGCCATATCCTGTTTGACTGGCATCTGAAAAATGATGCAGTTCTGCTTTCACTTGTGTTCCAAAGGTTTTGGGTTTAATACACCGTTCCACCTTAAATCCACTCATATGCTGAAGTTCAGAGAGCCACTCAGACCAATGTTTGGAGACGTCATGGGGAACTGGCTCATCCCACTTGAAGTTCATTCTGCACAGCTCCTGTAACAGTAACTTGGCAGGTATTATAAAAGGAGACAGAAAACCCAGCGGGTCGTAAAGAGAGCTCACCACAGAAAGGATGCCCCTCCTAGTGTGTGGACGTTCCTGCACTGCAGTCCTGAAGCTGAACGTATCTCCTTGAACACACCATTGCATCCCCAGAGCTCTTTCCACAGGGAGTTGATCTCTGTCCAAATCCATGTTCTCCAAACCCACTGCTCTGATGTTACTAGGAATAAGTGCAAACACATTTGAGTTATTTGTGACCCACTTTTGGAGATGGAAGCCGCCCTTTTTACAGAGAGATGTTAATCCATGTATGAGCTCCACTGCATCTTCCTCTGTCACAGTAGACTTAAGACAGTCATCCACGTAGAAATTTGTCTTTACTGTACGAAGAACATCGGGTGAGTATTGCTGTGCATTATCCTCAGCAGTTCTCCTCAGTGCATAGTTTGAGCAGCTTGGCGAGGATACAGCTCCAAACAAATGCACGCACATCCTGTATTCCTCTGGCTCCGCTGTATCGTCTCCATTGGGCCACCATAGAAAGCGCAAGAAGTTAACGTGCTTATATGGAACCCGGACCTGATGGAACATGGCGTTGATATCAGCCATAACAGCGATGGGCTCTTCTCTAAACCGAAGGAGGACACCAATTAGCGTGTTAGTAAAGTCTGGGCCCTGCAGGAGCTGACTGTTCAATGATGTACCCTTATAAGTACAGCCGCAATCAAACACAACACGCAACTTTCCTTTGGTTGGATGATGTACACCATGGTGGGGAATGTACCACACCTTTCCTTGTTCCAGAGTGGGCTCATTTGTGGGAACCTTTTCTGCATATCCTTGCTCTAACATGTTGTTAAGGAAATCAACGTATTGAGCCTTGAATGAAATATCTCTATTAAATCTCCTCTTCAGGCCTTGGAGTCTTTGTAGTGCGATGCAGCGATTATTTGGCAAAACAGGATCGTCAACTCTGAAAGGTAAGTCAATGTAATAATGTTCATTGTTAAGCACTGTCGTACTCTCCACAATTTTCATAAATTTAATGTCTTCTCTTGACATCTCAAGTTGTTCATCACTTGTTCTTTCAGTAAAGTCATGATTATACTGTTGCATCAACATACTTTCCAAGTGTTCCACAGATATGTGATTAGCAGTTACAACAATGCATCCTGATTTGACACCAGTACCTTCAGAGTCTCCAGCACGAAGAGGCCCGTTTATGACCCAGCCAACTCTGGTCCTCACTGCATACGGTCCACCACATTGACTGTTTATCAGTTCCCATGGCTCCAAAACTTTAGGAGAGTCGGTTCCAATGAGCAAGTCTACATCTGCATCTACTTCATGTAGCTTAATGCTGCTCAAATACGCCCATTTGGCAACATCATCCTGACATGGCACATTGACTTTAGATACAGGCAATTTTGTTTGTGTCAGAACAGATGGTAGCTCAATAAAGTCATCGGTGTCAAATCCAGACACCTCCAGACCGGTAACTATAGTAGTGTTAATGGTTTTAGTCTGCCCCATTGTCCTTAACACTACATTACAGTTTTTTCCTGATACTCCCAGCCTTTCAGCCATACTTGTAGTACAGAAGGTACCAGAGCTCCCAGGATCCAGGAAAGCATAAGTATGCACAACTTTATTACTTTTCTGACTTTTCACCTGCACAGCCACAATGGAAAAGACAGCAGTATCCTCATCACCAGTCCCAATATGACCACACGTTAGGGGTGGGCGATATATCGTTTAGACGATAATATCCAAATTGTTGTCTGGACGATATGCAAAATTGGGATATCGAATATTTCATAATTTGTACAATCCAACCCCCCAAACATGAAAAGAGCTGAAGGAAGTTAAAGAGAAAACAAAAAACTAAGGCGGCCGCCTAAGCAACTCACGCCTGCCGCCTTAACTATACGTTGGCAAAAAAAATTATATGAGCAATAACCGCCGTGTTACTGTTTTGAGGACAACCAGCACGTCATTCGGGCATTAGCACTCCGGGTGTTAAAGGAAATCCTTAACAGGCAGCCGTTCGCAAGCGCAAGCGGCTCGTGACAGAACATAGACTGACTGAACGACACTTCAATTGAAGTTGAAAATCTCAAATGAAGATTGCTGAACTCCAGCTTACTTGTCTGTGTTTTCAGATCATCCGCGCTTCTTCAGCAGTGTAGAGAGCGCGCATGGTTGCTGATCTCCGGCAGTGTTTTTAATGTTGATGCAATGTTTACCGAATATCCACACACGATTTCAAATGTGACATTGATTTTATACAACAGTTAAAAAAACAAAACAAAAGGGTAACATTAAGTGATTTACTAAATTTAAAACAGTATACTCAGGCTTATTGCTCTATTTTGCAACGGAATCTGTGGCTTTGAACGAACCGTGAGATTTAATGAATGACTCGATAACTCACACATAAAGACAATGAGTTACCGCCACCTACTGGCGATTTTATTATAATATTTTTATTAATATTAAACGATTTTTAACATTGCCTATTTAGTGAACATTGTTTTTATTTAAGGAATTATTTATTTTTTAAAGGTATTACAAAGGTAAAAAATTAAATGGAAAATTTTATTAAAGGGGGCAAAATATTGTCTCTTAATGGAAAAGCTGTGCCTGCAGTCTAAGTGGAAGAGGGGTACGGCACTCTAAAACATTGGAGAACCACTGAACTAAGGAAAAGGGATATGTAGAATTGCACAAGTGCTACTGCTAAAGAGTGCAATGTCAATAATTTCTCATAATCTTAATTGAATTGGTCTAGAGAGAATAATTATTATTACATTTTCTCTACTAGATATAAGACTCAAGTTTCAGTATTTGTCTTAATTTGTGTCAGGAGTTATGCAATACCCCCCACCCCCCGCAAAAATATCGTCTGAATATCGATATCGAGATATTGAAAAAAAATATCGAGATATTCATTTTTGTCAATATCGCCCACCCCTACCACACGTCTGCTGCTTCCCGGATACAGTGCTTACAGTTTCTTTGGAGGTTATCCTTGTAGTATCCTTCTCCACATGCAGGACAGATGGGTGTTTCCTGTGACACACTTCACAATCCAAACGACTCCTACAGTCTTTGCTCGTGTGTCCATGTTTCAAGCACCCAAAACAAACGCCCTTCTCCTTTAGAAACTGAATCTTGTCCTGTTGTGTCTTTCTTCTAAACTGAAAGCATTTTTCCAGAGTGTGATTGGTAAGATAGCAGAACATACATTTGAGCTGGTTACTGTGAGCTGTCAAGTTTTCCATTTCTTTATGTCCATCCTTTGGTGCATTAATGCTGGTGGCAAATGTACCACTTTTCTTTTTCTGCTTGCTTCTTTTTTCTTGCAAACCCAGTGATTGTGTACTTTGCCTTTGAAACACAGGAATGACGTTAGGTATGGTTAGTTGTTTTACAACATGTTTGGGTTGAACCCCAACAGGGACAGAATTTGACAAGCGACTGGAGGTAGGTTCAGAGCTTTTATTGGTGGGCACATAGCGTTCAGCATTCGGATTTAGTTCATATGTCCCTTGAGTTTCTGACCTTTTCAAGTAAGAATTCATACCATCTGATGTTTGAGATGCACATCTTGACACTTTAGAGCCACACTTTGAGCTTACTTCCAGAACCTCCAATTTTGCATTTGTCACCTTTAATTCTGCCTCCAGAGCAAGTTGTTCCTTTTCTCTCCTTAAATGTTCCTGTTTCTTACGTAAGTCCTCTTGTTCAAGTCGTATTTGTTCCTCCTGATCCTCCAAAATATGCCTTTGTTTCAGAGCAGCCATGCGTTCCTGTAACGCTGCTCTTTCTGCTTGCGCTAATATTTTTGCAGATGCACTGGATGAAGTCTTTGAAAGCTTAGAACCAGCCTTTGAACACATTGCAGAACCTTTATTGGATACACTGTCCTCAGGCCCAATATCAGTTGGATTATCAGGTGGTTTAATCGGAAGTTCATATGAATGGCCTGTGTTTGATAACCAACCTTTGACGTCATCAATAAAGCTTGAAAAACACTTTTCCTTTTGTTCAAAATATTTATCTTGTTTCTCCTTCTCATCCTGAGGTATGTCCAGTGACACAAATGACAAATGATGTTGTTTTGCCTCATCAACACATATTATTATTTGATCCAAAAGAGACTTGACTGCATCAATATTGTCTGCAGAATGCATCAACTTATCCATCTGATTCATGTACGATTTGGCTCGTCTGCATTGCATCGATCTCTTTTCCTGACACGTTTGCATAAAAAACATCATTCCTTTAGCAGTAAAACTTGTGCGTCTTCTTGTAGGAAGCGCCGTGTCGCTCGTGGCTTTAGATGCAACGTCAGACATTTTACTCTTTGTTGATGTCGGTCATGTACACACACAGTTGTTTGCAAAGATTGAATAAAGCACATACCTTGTGAACTTTGTTTGTTGCGGTGGTTGCCTTTGTACACGGAGTTGAATGCACGCAGTAGCTGTTGTTACGCGCGGCCGTGCGCGTCACCTGTGAAGGCTTTGGGCCTTTGAGAATTCAAATTGCAGCAAACAATATCCTCCACTCCGTAGTGCAGCTCCAGCGCTCCAGTAGCGTCACCGTTATCCAGTACGGTGTCCAGGGAAACTTTACACTGTCGGATGGGTCGTATTATTCGATGTTTGCACTGTATCCAGCCCACGCCTCCGTCACTCCTAGGCCCTTTCCTTTGTTTGTCTCCCGCATCCAGGTGAGTAATCCACTTTCCAAACGGTAATCCAGCAAACGACAAGTCCAGTATCCAGGTAAACCAACGATATATCCAGGGCAGGTTTTTTACTTAATGTAGTGGCTATTTGTCCATAAACTTAAACAAAAACAAATAATAACAAACTTCTCAAATGGCCACTTGAGGCTACGTCATGGTTAGGCTTTACGCAGGTTCAGAGGTACCAAAGCAAAGTGATGTCCATAACAAGATTGAGTTTGAGGAGGTTTATTCACACACATAAGCAAGCTTACAGACATTCCTGCTGCCTCTCTCACGCTGGTAAAAAACCATATGCCCTCGTGCCTGAAGTACCTCCCACCTTGACCTACTTATGCAAATGAACATAACACCATGTGACCAATAAACGACAATACAAGTAAAGCATAAATGGGTCAAAGACGTGACGCTTGCTTTTTCTGTCCGACTTAACTTTTTACCAATTAATAAACATTAAAATGAATAAAATTATAACATGTATGTCTACCACCTCCCTTATACATATGCCCACTCTTATTTCTTTAAAAATATTGGCTTATTGGCCATTTTCTGCCACCTGAAGTGTGAAAACATCATGTGGGGCGACCGTCCGGCCTTGACTTCTGTTTGGACAACTGGTTTTAAATCAAACTAAAATAATTTAAATATAATCTTTACCCTATTTGGCATAATTTTAAACTTGTTTTCCATTGATTGACAAAGTTATGAAACATTTGTACACACATTTCAATCATAATAAACAAACAAATCTTGTCCGAAGATGTTCATTGTCTGAAATATCATCTGGGGCGACCATCAAGAAAATACAATTAAGGGACTTTTATTTTGACAATCATCTAAAAGAGGATGTTGCATCAGCCAGCCTCATGGTGAGGGTCCCACAGAGACAACTAGCAGGTGAGTAGTCACTCTCATTTTTACAAACAAATCCTCTTTAAAACTGCTGCAGTGTATACGTCACATTTTGATATCATGTGGGGGCGACCAACCTAAAACTGTAAATAATACGTTTTATACGCAAATCTTTATTTTTAATGTAAATTTGTCAGTGATATGTGGTGAGAAGAAGCTAGCTTGGGTTCTATAGCTTAGCATTAGCCTGTTATACTTGATTAAACTTGAAAACATCATCTGGGGCGACCGAGCATCATGTGGGGCGACCGCCACTGATTGCTTAAATGATAGAAAACACATATCATGTATTTGTAGTTTCTGTATGCAAATGTTTTCATTAATTATATGCATTTAGTTGTTTTAAATAACTTTCTACATTACCACATATTTTTGCTAAATTTCAATAATTTCCATCCTACTTCAGAGAGGACTAAGCTTACTTCTTTTTGATTATTATGTTTTTATCAGAAAAATGTGTGAATATTAAGCATTCATTCTACTTTTTCCAATTCCTTTTATAACTCTGTGTATGTTTAAATATACTTTTTTTCTAGATGGCCCCACTAACAAGCAAAGAAAAGACTGCTCGCTACAGGCAGCGGATCAATGCTGATCATGTAGCAAGAGCTGACTATCTACACTCACCTAAAGGATTATTAGGAACACCATACTAATACGGTGTTTGACCCCCTTTCGCCTTCAGAACTGCCTTAATTCTACTTGGCATTGATTCAACAAGGTGCTGAAAGCATTCTTTAGAAATGTTGGCCCATATTGATAGGATAGCATCTTGCATTTGATGGAGATTTGTGGGATGCACATCCAGGGCACGGAGCTCCCGTTCCACCACATCCCAAAGATGCTCTATTGGGTTGAGATCTGGTGACTGTGGGGGCCATTTTAGTACAGTGAACTCATTTTCATGTTCAAGAAACCAATTTGAAATGATTCAAGCTTTGTGACATGGTGCATTATCCTGCTGGAAGTAGCCATCAGAGGATGGGTACATGGTGGCCATAAAGGGATGGACATGGTCAGAAACAATGCTCAGGTAGGCCGTGGCATTTAAACGATGCCCAATTGGCACTAAAGGGCCTAAAGTGTGCCAAGAAAACATCTCCACACCATTACACCACCACCACCAGCCTGCACAGTGGTAACAAGGCATGATGGATCCATGTTCTCATTCTGTTTACGCCAAATTCTGACTCTACCATCTGAATGTCTCAACAGAAATCGAGACTCATCAGACCAGGCAACATTTTTCCAGTCTTCAACTGTCCAATTTTGGTGAGCTCTTGCAAATTGTAGCCTCTTTTTCCTATTTGTAGTGGAGATGAGTGGTACCCAGTGGGGTCTTCTGCTGTTGCAGCCGATCCGCCTCAAGGTTGTGCGTGTTGTGGCTTCACAAATGCTTTACTGCATACCTCGGTTGTAACGAGTGGTTATTTCAGTCAAAGTTGCTCTTCTATCCGCTTGAATCAGTCGGCCCATTCTTCTTTGAATTGTTGAAGCATCAACAAGGCATTTTCGCCCACAGGACTGCCGCATACTGGCTGTTTTTCCCTTTTCACACCATTCTTTGTAAACCCTAGAAACGGTTGTGCGTGAAAATCCCAGTAACTGAGCAGATTGTGAAATACTCAGACCGGCCCGTTTGGCACCAACAACCATGCCACGCTCAAAATCGCTTAAATCACCTTTCTTTCCCATTCTGACATACAGTTTGGAGCTCAGGAGATTGTCTTGACCAGGACCACACCCCTAAATTCATTGAAGCAACTGCCATGTGATTGGTTGATTAGATAATTGCATTAATGAGAAATTTAACAGGTGTTCCTAATAATCCTTTAGGTGAGTGTATGTTCAACTGTTAAATGAAATAGTAATGAAAAGGCAAACATTGAATGTTTAAGTGATTAATGAAATGAAAATGAAAAAGGAAAATGCTGTTCAATGTTATGTCCAAGCGTTTAATGCATTAGTATTGAAACTATTAACATGATGGTTATGTGTCAAATGAAATAGTGAGGAAACTGTTAATGTTATGAAATGTGTCAAATGAAATGGATATGCTGATTCTTCATAAAATTTCATTAAATGTGTTTTAACTATCAAAATCATTGAATAGTCTTAATTGCCTGCTGTTTTTCATCATGTGGGGCGACTACTTGTCATGTGGGGTAACCAACCATATTCAATTCTGTAGTAAATTAAAAAAAATAATGTCTGTCCATTTTGGTTGAAATATAATTCATTGGTATAACATCAATAAGTGGATACTATATCTACACATTTTAAATCAGTTTTATGGATTATATGAGTAAAAAAAATATGTAATTGCTTTATGAGGGTGACACTGCCATTATAGATAAAAAATGTATTTAACATCATTTGCAATAAATGAAAGGACACATGAGTATATCTTTCTTAAACAGTTAATTAATTACTGATACTTCTTAAAATATAACTTATGTAAAGGAAATCTATTAATTTTAAGATAAATTACGGTCGCCCCAAATGACTTTTTTAAGGTTGTTGCCCTATTCATTTGAGTTTAAAAGCACTAAAATATCATTGTTTGAAGTTTTCACAGACATGCATGTGTAGACTACACTCCAAATGTTTAGAAAAAAGCCAAATATATTATTATTTCAAGTATTTTAAAAATGGGCCTCTCAAAGGCCTTATACGTCATTGACCCAAATACAAAATAAACCAAATTAACTTTAACAAGAAAAGAAATGAAATAAATTAGGCTATAAATTAACTTAAGCCAAAAATAAACAAAAATAAAAATATAGCTCCAACAACTAGTAAGAATTCTATTTATAGAGCTATCTGATCCAATTTTTACTAGTAAGAATTCTATTTAGAGAGCTCTCTGATCCAATTTTTACCAGTAAGAATTCTATTTAGAGAGCTCTCTGATCCAATTTTTACTAGTAAGAATTCTATTTAGAGAGTTCTCTGATCCAATTTTTACCAGTAAGAATTCTATTTAGAGAGCTCTCTGATCCATTTTTTACCAGTAAGAATTCTATTTAGAGAGCTCTCTAATCCAAATTTTACTAGTAAAAATTCTATTTAAGAGACTCTATGAGCCAAATTTTACTAGTAAGAATTCTGATGTCACTACGAGCACTACATTTAATTATGCAGAACTTTTAGGCTTAATATAATTTAAACGGATGAGTAAAAAAAAATTGGCTCCCCTCACAGTCGTCATGAAGGGCACCAGGCTGTAAAAATATTTTTTTCTGCGGTAAAGTTGGGTATTTTAACATGGAGGTCTATGGAGAGCCGGTCTCTCTTCTCTAGTGGCCAGTGGATGAACTGCAGTTTAAATCACTTCAGTGTTGGATTCAAGAGTAACGAGGAGGTTGCCGTTTGTTTTAACCCAAAGTTGAACATTCTTCAACTCTCGGCGACCGGTAAAAACGCGCCTCGTTACGCTCCTGCCGTTTTAAAAACACAGCGCTCTCATTGAAAACTATTGGAAAAATACGCCAGCCGCGTGAAAACCAAAAACGCTTGGCTGGACACAGGGCCTAATGCTGTGTTCACACCACCAAACGCGAATGTAATTATTTGTGCGAGTAGATTAGATACAAAGTCAGTGCAAAGACGCGAATTCACGCCGGGCGGTTACACTTTGAATGGTCGATATTCGCCTCAATTGTGTTTTCCGCGCAAGTTGAAAAATTTCAACTCAAGGGTAAAATTCGCATGACGCAAGCCAATCAAGAAATGTTGTTTATGTTGATGTGCGTGACACTCCTAATCGCGCAATGTTTTTGATTGGCGCGAAAAACAAGAAACATCCCGCGAGTAATCTAGAGCGAGTAACGCGACGTGAATTTACGCGTTTGGTGTGAACACGCTAAAGACCATGGCACTGTTTTCTCAGTGATGTTGAGCATTTCTCTCTCCTCTAAACGGCAGGTTTGGCGTGAGGTTCCCGTGTGTGTCCGACGCGTATGATCGCGGACTGCAGGAGCTAGCGCTTCAGGTCGCGGATGAGCTAGGCTTCTCTTCCTTCATGCAGAATGGCGTTTACTGTGCTCTGGGCGGCCCGTCCTTCGAGACCATCGCTGAGTGCCGGATGCTGCGCTCCCTCGGGGCCGATGCTGTCGGTGAGTTAACGCTAACTTATACTTCTGCCGTAGCTACATATGCATGCTTAGCCTACACTGCAAAAAAAGTCATTTTTGTCTTGTTTCCAGTCCAAACATCTAAAAAGATGCTTTTACAAGATGAGTAAAATGCCATAAGATATTATCTCTTGTTTTCTGGGCAAATTAAAGGATTGGTTCACTTTTAAAAAAACTTTTGCTGATAATTTACTCACCCCCATGTCATCCAAGATGTCCATGTCTATTGAAGTCCAATAAGGGTCTTATCTAGCGAAACGATCGGTCATTTAAAAAATAAATAAAAAAGTTTAAGTTTTATAAGCACAAATGCCTCGCCTTGCTCTGTTCTGTGATGCGCGTTCGTGATGTCACGTAATACGCAATTACGTTGAAAAGGTCTCACAGAACAGAGCAAGGCGAGCATTTGTGCTTATAAAACTTAAACTGTTTTATTTATTTTTGAAATGAGCGATGGTTTGGCTAGATAAGACCCTTATTCATCGTCTGGTGTCGTTTAAAGCCCTTTGAAGCTGCACTGAAACTGAAACCTTGAACCGTTTGGGTCCCATTGAAGTCCATTATATGGAGAAAAATCCTGGAATGTTTTCATCAAAAACCTTCATTTCTTTTCGACTGAAGAAAGAAAGACATGGACATCTTGGATGACATGGGGGTGAGTAAATTATCAGCAAAAGTTTTTTTTAAAAGTGAACTAATCCTTTATTTTGCCCAGAAAACAAGACATAATATCTTATGGCATTTTACTCATCTAGTAAAAGCATCAAGATTTAGAAATGTGAACTGCAAACATACAAAAGCATTATATACAACGGACATCTCTCCAAAAATGTAACAATGCATCAATTCTTTGCGGACTGCAAGGGCTGTGATTTAAGAATGTGTGTGTGTGTGTGTGTGTGTGTGTGTTTTCCAGGCATGAGCACTGCTCACGAGGTGATTGTGGCTCGTCACTGTAAACTGCGTGTCTTCGCTCTGTCTCTGATCACTAATAAATCCGTGATGGATTATGAGAGTGAGAAGAAAGCGAATCACGAGGAGGTTCTTGAGACGGCGGATCTGAGAGCCGGACAGTTGGAGAAGCTCATCGCCAACATGGTGTCCCGCATCGAGACCGGGAATAACAACACACAGTGAGAGAATCCTCTCAAACACGACGCTCGCTAATCACACACTCCTGACTTTTGCTTTACAATGTTTACTAGGGTTGCCACCCGTCCCTTAAAATACGGAATCGTCCCGTATTTGTGGAATAAACAGCGCGTCCCGTTTTGAATCAATACGGGACGCGGTTTGTCCCGTATTTCCGTGTTGTCTTAAACGCATCATCCCATGCGAATCATTCCACCCGCATTCTGTGAAGACTCGTCCTATTCTACCCTTGATTGGGTAATACTCGCTGCCATTGTTGGTTTGATTGGTTTGTTTAATACCATCACAGGTTCAGGGCCAATCAGAGAGGAGAGCGAGTCTTTTAGCAGAGAGTTGATAGCTCCTGATGCCCGTTTCCGCAACGAGTCTATTTTTGCTGTGCTTCAAACGCTGAATTAAAGTGACAGCGCATAGTTTGTGGTCAAAATGAACACCAATTGACATGAAAATGTAGTAATTCCATCATAAATGCATTTAAATTAAATAAAAAAGATGACTGTAGACAAGAATAGTAGTAGGCTATTTAATTAAATGCATTTATGGTGAGATTACTAAATTACATTAAGACTGCATGACTGCAATGTGGTAAAGCAAAGAAATTACAATTTACTTAAGCAAGGCGACTAATGAATGACACTCGTCTGATGATTAATCTTTAATTTTAAGATTATCTTATTATTAATTTCACGTCTAATAAATCATGGACTTCATCATTAAATGAATCGCTTCCTGGGGGAATATTGATTGTTTTATCTAATTGTTTTTGTTATGTTAAAAAAAGTAAATTTAAACTATTTATAGCCTACACCTATGTCATTATAAGTAAGTATAAATAGATTATTACAATTATTTACATAACTATAGTTTATAATAAAAGTATTTGTATTAATGGGTTTTGCTCATAATTGCTTGTTTTGAAAATGGACATTTTCAGATGTGTTGAAAATATTCTTAGAAATATTATTAGAAAATATATTTCTAATCCACAGAGATTTACACACACACACACACGTATTTTTAAATAATACATTCACGGGGTTTAAATATTTACCCCCCCCCCCCCCCCCCCCCCGTCGTCAGGCGTCCCTTATTTTCTTGTATTGAAGGTGGCAACCCTAATGTTTACATTCCAGAGACGTTGTGTTTCAGAGAACATGTTCTCATGCAGATACAAACTAAACACTCGAGCGCTGCTTCTGTCATTCCCAAGGTCCTTTCTGCTCATTATTATGGTGGAGCTTTTCTAACATGTATTTATTGTGAGAAAATATCTGATTTACTTAGAACACAAGTTAAACAAGTGGGAAATAATACAAAAAAATCATTGAAATATACCAACAATTAAGAAAATTGGGTGGTTTTATCTAAAAAACATGTTACTGAATTCACTTTAAGGTAATTATTAGCAAATACTTAACTTAAAGAATACTATATTTATGTTAATTATTTAAAATATAAGTTAAACAAGTGGGAAATAATAAAAAAATCACTGAAATATATCAGCAATGAAGGAAATTGGGCGCTTTTTTAAAAATATATATCTTGTTGTATCTAAAAAAGTTGTTACTGAATTCACTTTAAGATATTTATCCGCAAATACTGAACTTAAAGAATACTGTATTTATGTTAATTATTTAAAACATAAGTTAATCAAGTGGGAAATAATAAAAAAATCATTGAAATATATCAGCAATGAAGGAAATTGGGTGGTTTTATCTAAAAAACATGTTACTGAATTCACTTTAAGGTATTTATCAAACAAATACTGAACTTAAAGAATACTGTATTTATGTGATTTATTTAAAACATAAGTTAAACAAGTGGGAAAATACAAAAACATCACTGAAATATATCAGCAATGAAAGAAATTGGGAGATTTTCTTTAATATATATCTTGTATCTAAAAATGTGTTACTGAATTCACTTTAAGGTATTTATCAAACGAATACTGAACTTAAAGAATACTGTATTTATGTGACCTATTTATGTAACCGTGAGGTTTTAAGTTCTTATAAATGAGGGTGAATGTTGTTTTTAATGCACTAAATAATGATGGAGTCTGTGTTTTTGTGTGTCCGTTTTAAGATCTACATCAGAATTGCTGTTTTATTGACAATCTCCAGCACTTTCTCCAGAAACATGTTTTATTTTTTGCAAAACTTTAAAATTGCACTTCAAGCTTCTTTGGTACATTTTGTTTCTATGATCTCTTGCTTAAATGCAATAAAACGCATTTTTCTTGGTTTGACCGAGTATTTTTTCTTGTGCTTTTTTAGACAGCGATGGATTGTTTTCCATTCAAATTTTCTTTTATTATTATTGCATAACAGAACAATAACAACATACACATATGTGGATCACAATGTATTCAACTATCACATTCATAATAGCATTAAAGGAAATACAAAGAAAAAAAATAAAATACGGGGGATAATTTTTTTAAAAAAAATCCACAAAGGATTAAAAAAAACGTATTTCTTGCCTTTTAAGGCCTCAATATAATGATTAAGTTAAATTTTAAATAATATAAGGTTTATTATTAGTCCATTTTTTGTGAGCACATGGTATTTTTCATACATATTTATTAATTTAATCACCAAATTTTGTTCCAAACACTTTTATATAACAAAATTATATCTTTGATATCAAAATGACCAGATAGTTTTCCATCCAAACATTTCCATCTTCATCAAATACTTATCCATAAATGACCAAATCAACACATTTTTCATTGCTTTTGTCATTCAATACAAAAGTGTTATTTCATAGCAATAAGGTATAAAAAAATAACTGCCTTCTGCTTGATGTGAATTTAGTTTTTTAGTCTGCAGCTATAAAAATACATAAATAATGTTCACCAGGTCTAAATTACAGTGCATATAATATGGCTAACCGTAAATTTTACGTTTTTACTTTTATTTTATTTTATTTTACTTTGTATTTGTTTTACTTTTAATGAATATGTCTCATTGTATTGTTCATTCATGGCATTAATTAAAAAAGAAAAAAAGAAAAGTGTCCCTCGACGCAAACGGGAGAAAAACACGTCAAGTAACAAACCCTTATTTATTACATAAAATATGTTTATTCATAAATATAAAGGCATTTGTTTTATTAATGTTTAATTACACTCAGTCAGTAAATATATAGTTTTAGGAGTAACAGAGATTAAATGCGTCAGAATGTGAGTTAAGTTTCGTTTCTCAGAAAGTTCTGCCCATCCTGATAAAGCTGTCCCACACACACACACACACACACACACACACACACACACTGAGGAACAAGCTGAAAACATGTCCAACCAAGGTAACGTTAATCAAAGATCGGTTTTTCATTTCAAACGAGATGAATTTTTACATTGTCGTTGTATTTAGCAATTCAGGATTTGTTTGTTTTAATCATTGTTTATTATGGTATTGTTTATTTCCCAGTGAACTAAATCACGATTGCAGGAAATAATTGTAATATATATTTATCACTGTTCATCATCTAGCAAACAAAAACATATTTTCAGAACGTTTCCATTAAGTTATTAAAAACGCGTTATTTCTTGTTCTATGAACGTTTAAACCATGCAGTTCAGAACAAAAGAAGTGTGTGCTGATAGCCTGTTCTTTTAAACTAAAAATAATAAAGTACACTTATAGTATTTGACTCAATACAGAAAAGTCGTAGTTTGATTGAGATATGATTATGATAAGTAGCCTATGATCGAGAATTTAGTATTCTAAGTATACTTGGCCTGTAGTTGTGGTGTACCAGTGGCGATGTGGCTTACCGGTAAATTTGTTTTTAAAAGTGGGTACGGTCTATGGGTGGGACGAGTGTGTGTGTGTGTGTGTGTGTGTGTGTGTGTGTGTGGTGTGTGTGTGTGTGTGTGTGTGTGTGTGTGTGTGTGTGTGTGTGTGTGTGTGTGTGTGTGTGTGTGTTAATACAAACAAACTATTTAGCGAGCAACGTTGCTGCGGGTTCAAACTACTAGGATTTCATAACAAATATGGCATCTCACATTTGATCAATGAATTCAATCCGAATAAAAAAGACACTGTATGGCTATTATCAGCTAATAGACCTTATTCAGAGCAGCGCCATGACAGTTATGAACGTGAGACTGTGAGGGATAAGCTTACCGTGTTTCCAATGGCATCCGCTGTAAAAAGCTGAATAAAGCTCCTAGATTACTTTCAATTTTCCACAGCTTATATTGTCGGGAGTTTTTTGTCAACTGAAATTTCTTGGAAAGATATTTTTCCAGTGTTTCATGAGCAGAACAATCCGAAAACACATTAAATAACAGTACAGCCCATTGAAGAGATGCATGTCTATCCCTCACACCCTCGCTTTCATTCTCATTAAAAATCAAAGATGGCGCTGCCGTGAATAAGGCGTATACCAACCATTATTACATGGCTTGGTTGAATTCTAATGTAGAATGCGGTGTGTTATTTCTTGATAACAGACGCTGCTAATAACACGCCGTTGCCATGGAAACAGCGTTGCGATGGATTCTAACCGTAGTGACGAACGGACTATTTTCTTTAGCGGAAGCAATAGAGAGCCTAAGTCCCTCCCCTTCCGGTCGACCACCATGGGACCTTAATTCGGAAAAATATTGTATGGTAGTCAATGGCGAATGACAACAAATATTTTGATCTCGTTTGAATTGTGCCCTGAATTACACATATGATGTTTATCAATTTAAAAGATACATTTTAAAGTCAAGAAAGTCGCAGTTTGATGTAAAACTGTTGAGGTATAAGACTGAGAAGATACGTAATTACAAAGACTACAAACCCAAAAGGCGCACATTTTCTCTCAATGAATGAAGCTAACTTTACTGAAGCTAAAGTCTGTCATTTTTTCTATATTCTTACGTTATAATCGTAACGTGACGCCGTCATGCCTGAGTGTTTTGTAGCAGACTGCACACACGCGAGCAACGGATCTTGCTCGTTGTTTCACTTCCCGGGAGATGTAGTTCATTGAGCGATTTTCACATAAATCTAAATGTTACTCTTCTGTTTTATGACAAACTGCGACTTTCTTGACTTTCATAATTATCTTTTAAATTGACAAACATCATATGTGTAATTCAGGGCACAGTTCAGACGGAATAAAAAGATAACTTGTCTCTCGCCATTGACTACCATACATATTTTTTCCGAAATAAGGTCCCGTGAACCGGAAGCGGAGGGGCGGGACTTAGGCTCTCTATACAATCGTTTTTAAATCAATTAACTCCTTTTTAAATCAATATTTTGAGTCAAATTATTGATTTATTTGGTAGATAGCCATGTAATAAGCGGGATAATGTAGAGCGAGGCGGTTGTTATAGCAAATACAAACCATGCAGGCACGGCGCCAGGATTCCAGGTTTGGATGACCCAGACCAATTGTGGGTGGGCCTTAAATTAAAAACGTTATTCAATCACTGTTTAACCTAATAAAAATTACTGACTAATATATCTGTATGTAGGCTATAATATAGATTTTAATAGCTTGATGCTCTTTAAATATTTTGTTGCATTGTTAAAAAGTTTCGGTGCATATGGAGTCAGGACGGACCTATCCGCGATCGCTCTCCGTGGTTCTGACTAAAGAAGAGCGCTTTGGAATCTCCATTACGCATCATACCTGGGCTGCGTTTCCCGATAAATGAAAAGCGGTGTTCTTTATAAAAGTATAAATTCATAAATAGTTGAAATTGCATTTATTAGGACTCATGGCATAGGCAGAGGCGCTGGCGCCCTCCTTCCAACGGCGCTGGTCGCGCTCGCTGCGATAGTCGCACAATAGACCTTATGTAGCCACGCCCCTTTTCCGCGCTGAGCTCGTTGTCTTTTGACTTCCGGTCGGTATTTTCACAACGATCTTGCATAGATGAATGAACGGCTCGTTTAAAAAAGTTCCCGGTCGACATTTGTTAAGACATCTGCTTTACAATGCTTATGATAAACATTACAATGCTAATGATAACTTCCGTTAACTGTACAGTAAGTAAATCATGAAGTAAATCCACTTCACCAGCTAATTACGCCTGGACAGCGATGCCTTAGAGATATACAGAGCGACCGCAAAAACGGAAGTTCAAAGACAATTTTCTAAAGATGGCAGCGCCCTCGTTTCTCTCGTGCATAAGGTCTATAGCGGGTGGCAGAGACAAAGATGTGCTGGTGATGTGGATCTCAGCTCTCCTTCATCTCCTGGTTGCTGCGATGACTCAGAGACAGTATACGTGCGCGTTTAAGGTACCTAAACAACGACTGTTGCAACATTGTCCTTTACTGGAAATTATTTTCACACTTTCACAAGCTAAGCGCTGAAGCTGCAATATTTCTGGAGACATGGAGTGGGTAAAACATTATTTTGACCACTTGAGTTTTGTTTTGTAGAAAGACTTTTTTTTTAAAAGATTTTCGTTTTGTATAAATTGTATCTCAATTTTGATCAATGTTTTATAAACCAATTGCCTGTATTTAATAAATAAGAAGCAAATATATAGCAGACAATGTAATAAGGCGCCGGCACGATTACTTGCATTGCACAACAACTGGAGCATGTTTCCGCCACAGAGTGAAAAATAAAAAATGTAATTACGATTTTTTTAATCTCACAATTCTGACTTTTTATCTCAGAATTACGTGATATAAAGTGGAAATTGCAGGTTAGCTATAAAGTCAGAATTGCATGATATAGGCCTCAAGTCGCAACTATAAGTTAAGTCAAAATTGCGTGATATAAAGTGCGAGAAATATAGCTTGAAATTCTGACTTTTTTCACAGAATTGCATGTTTATATCTCGCAATTCTGACTTTATAATACGCAATTGGTGTATATATAAAGGCAGAATTGCATGATATAAAGTCGCAATGGCATGTTACAGAGTCAGAAATGAATTGTGAGATATAAACTATTCTGGGGTAAAATAAATAAAAAAAGAAGCAATTGCGACTTTATTTCACGCAATTCTGACTTTATAACACGCAATCGCGGCTTTATTTCACGCAATTGCGACTTTATTTCACGAAATTCTGATTTTATATCTCGCAATTCTGAGAAATAAAGTCAGAATTGTGAGATGTAAACTCGCAATTGTGAGATAAAAAGACGCAATTATCTTTTAAAATGTTTTATTCTATGGCGGAAACAAGCTATAGCCTGCCCTATTTAAGCAGCCAATTAAATTAATATAAAGGGGCGATTTGCCCACTAATGGCTTAAATGAACAACTAGTCGACTAGGGGGAAAAATAGTCGGACGCCTTATTCCACATATCTTCGAAGTTCGAACCAGCAGGCCATTCTGGGTTGAGCGAGCGACCCTGCGGAATATTCAGAAATGCGCTCTCTGCTCACATGCTCTGATCGGAACAAACCCGAACACTGTCTGCTGAACTTGCACAGAAACATCAAAATAGACATAACCAGCTTTTTAAAATTGTTTTTAAAACTAAACATTTAGACCATTTTAGCACAAATTATGAGCTTATTGGCGATTTTGTAATAATTCTTGACAAAACATTTTTGAAGAGAAGTTTTGGGTGGGCCTGTTGAAAAGTGGGTGGGCCTAGGCCCGTCAGGCCCACCCATAACGCCGTCCCAAACCCTTCAGGCTGATTCAAGATCCCTCTGCTTCGCGCTCTACATTATCCCTTACGCAGCCTCAGACCATAGACTGTAAACGTGGCATGAATGAATTTACACACCAATTATAATTGCATCAATTATGTTAAGAGATTAATGTTTTAAATGTTTTAAATATAACATTTTAATGTAGAAAGATTAAATGAATGGAAAAAATAAATAATAGGTTACTTTTGAAATAAAACTAAATCCGCCAGTGACTGTGTTAATGAGTGAGTGTAATAATTTACTCTTGTGCGTCAATTTAAAAAAAGTTACACAGCTAAAATTGTAAAAACTGTCATCAGGTTTTGAAGCTTGGGAGCACAGACTTAAAGAGGTTTAAATAGAGGTTTAAATTCATGAAAATGATTTATGAACAAAAATATGTATTTTATGCAACATGTTGTACTCGAAGGCAAAGCCATAAATCTAAACAAGTTTTGTTCCAAATTTGAGGTTGATATCTGAAAAGATGAGCTTTCAGTGAGATGTTGTTTGGGCGCAGTACTCCAGTTCTCCACCGGGACACAGTGGGACTTGGGATTTGCAGTAGTCTCTCTAATATTACATGCACACACACACTTTTTTACACAATAAACCAAAATCACACCCACACAATTATAGCTGCATCATTTATTTTCAATTGCCTATAATAATATGCAGAAGCAGAAAATCAAGTATTTACATCATAGGCCAAACCTGATAAAATGTCACAGCTGGAAAAAATATTATTATTTTGTTTAATTTTTTATTTTCTTTTTATTTTAAGCCTTGCCAACAGAATGAAAGCCTATTAACAAATACCGCATCATTTTATAGTTAAATGGGCCTAGGATTAAAAAGGACTTTTTTGTGTGTAACTATTTTGCAATACTAGAGTAAAATATATTTATTAAAGGAAATGAGGGTGAAATGGTAAATTTCCAATAAAAATACACACCTGTGCTAAAATGTATGCAGTTAATGCACAATACACAGTAAATGCTATCAGTATATGAGGAGACTTTCAACCATTATATCAGACAATGTTTCTATTCAGACTTCACCTTTAATTAAAAAGATAAACTCAAAAATGCTAATTCATTTAATTTAGCAAACGACTGTATTTCTAGCCTAATTTAATCATTTACTCATCTGATTCGTTCGAATATGCTGATCCTTTGAGGAACAAAACGTTTCCTTATGTAAATCCTGTTCCCTGAAGGATGTAATATTTAACCCTTATTTAACCAGGGAACCTTACAGTAATAAGTTACTGTACTTAAGTATCTTTTTGGCTATGAGTATCAAAGGTATTAGCAACTTTTACTCTCTATCTGAGTACATTTTTTAACAAGTGTGTAGTCTTTACTCCAATATGTTTGTGAAGAGTAATGCCCTATTTTGCACGGCACCTATCTTTTTCTTCAGCAGTTTATTCCTGCTATAAAGAAGTTGTAAGACTGGAAAAACGGGAAGAACTGGAAGATAGCGCAACTTTCTGAGAGAACAAAGCAAATTTACATTCGAGTTTCTCTCTTGTGCACCATTCGAGATGCAAGTCTCACCTAAGCAGTCCTAATCTACATCTTTTCCCTTGACCCCTCCCCCCCCCCCCCCCCCCCCCCACACACACACACACACACTTTCACATCTGAAATTCACCCAAGAATAAATAGAGTTTAATATGAATAATTATCACACATGTTTGATATCATTTGAAATGTCTCAGTGCGACTGGCACAAAGGTCTCATTCTCAAAGAAGTAAACCAGAAGGTAATACGATATTTAAGAGTTTAGAGATAATTCGCACACATAGGAGGGCGTGTTTTCCTGGAAAATGGCCTCATGTTTTCAGAAGGTGTAGTCTCCATTCAAATTCCCATTGTTAGTAAATGGTTCCATGTAAATTAACTTCTCCCCCCAGTAAGTCTGGGATGGTGATTAATGTGAATTCCCACTGTGAAATCATGTCTACATAATGAAATGCAACTAGAGTAGGGGTGTTTTCTGTGACCCAGATTAGCCAGTGATGCGAAGTGCACCAAAACACTCGTTTTATAATGTCAAGGTATTGCATCTTCTCTCTTTATTTCAGAGCATTTGATGTTTGTATCGATTATCTTTGAACTGATGATTATGCAACTGGCGTGATACATTTACTTGACATTTTATTTGAATCCAATATCCAATTGGAAAAGGAAAATATCCTTATCCAATTTATTTTAATCGACTCTATTATTTTCAGTAAAGAGTTAAAAAAGTATAATCTAATATTCGTTCATTTTTAATGATGCCCAGATATCATTAAAACCTTTTTCATTTATAGAGTCAAATGAAATAACGGGATGAGAAAATGTATTTCGTTTAATCAAATTACTTTGTCACGCGGAAACACATCCAGTGCAAGTAAGCTTTGACTATTTAATATTATTTTCTTTATCCGTTATGTTAAAGCAGAACTTGGTAATTTTTTTTACTTAATAAGGCTGTCTAGAAATCTTTTGGATGGTTAAACAACCTGTTCTGGTGATATTGGTGACTTTCCCAGCGTTCCCAGGCGGAAAACCAACCTTGGGGACTACCGTCCCAGCAATATGAAAATAGGAAGTCTCGTGAGAAGCGAGACGAGAACAAGAACGAGCGATAAACACGAACTGCTTTACTGGTTGATAACAGAATACAAAATGTACATGTCAATGTTCTATGATAATGTGTATGATGTATTACCCACCTCGGTAGACACAGCTCCGCAAGTAAAGTTGGCCGGCTCCGATAATAACAAATGCACATGAGCAGCGGTAGAACGTAACTAATAACTAATAACTTCAATTAAGTTTCAATTATTTCATGTTGACTTTTTGTGACAAAGGTCAGAACTCTAAATTCATAAATTCATCTTTTACTGTTCCAACATAATTTGTGAATGAATTACTCATTCTTCAAATTATTTTTCCTCAGGAGGAAAGATGCCAAACCCAAACGTGAGACAGAGACTCCCTCAAAACTCCCTCGCTTCATTTGACATCGATGATCACCGGAACACGATAAATCCAGCGCTGAAGGAACTGCGTCTGGTCCTGCTGGGAAAAACCGGAGCGGGGAAAAGCGCGACGGGAAACACCATCCTGGGAAAGAAGTGCTTTGATGACGGATTGAGCATGAGCTCGGTCACAAAAGAGAGCAAGAGAGAGAGAGCGAGGGTGGAGGAGCGAGAGCTGGTTGTAATCGACACGCCTGGGTTTTTTGACACGGATTTAACAGATACAGAACTACAAGAAGAAGTGATACGCTGCCTGGCTTTGTGTTCTCCGGGTCCTCATGCGTTTCTGCTGGTGGTGCCGATAGAGCGATTCACAGAGGAGCAACAGCGCACCGTACACATGATCCTGGAGATGTTTCATCAGGACGTCACTCATCACACCATCCTCGTATTCTCCCACGCGGATAAACTCAGAGGAGAACCCATCGAAAGCTTCGTTTTGAAACAAAATCAGAAAGTGAAGGAGCTCGTGGAGAGATTTGGGAGGCGATTCGTGGCCTTCGACAACAAAAACTCGACAAACAAGGATCAAGTGACTCGACTCCTGCTAAGAGTTGATGAGATACTCGCTCTAAATCACAACCTGCACTTCACCAGTCAAATCATGGAAGTAATGAATGAAGCACAGAGGATAATAGACACAAAACTGCAAGCTGATAGAGCCGAAAGAATGAAGAAGATCGAGAAGGAGGTCGGACAAATGGCTGATGATCAATTGCGTTCGTTTGTTGTGTTCCTGAATGAAGAGAGGCAGGACACAGAGAGGAAAAAGAAACGCATGCAAGGCCGGATTAAACAGATAGAAACGGATATAAAGAAAGAGGAGCAGAATGCGCGACCGATCCCTGCGAGACTGGGCCGTTTCAGAGCATCTCTGGAGAGAGAACTGGAGATCATGTGGAGATTTGAGGAACGAGAGATGGAGGAGGAGAAGGAGAGATTGAGAAGAGAGGATAAAGAAAAGAAGGAACTGGAAATCTGGGCTGAGGAAGAGAAGGAGAGGAGAGTGAATGAAGAAGAGCAGAACTTTGAGCTTTTCTCACAGCGCAATATGAAGTTGTTGATAATGCTGAGTATGTTTATGGTGGGGGCTGGAGCCGTGTACGCTCCTGCGCTCCTGGCGTTCCTGTTCCCGGCGGCTCCCGCTGTCGAAGCCGGAATATCCGCGCAGATTTTGTCCACTTTGCTCGGCGCTGGAGCGACGGAAGGAGGGAGTTTACTCGGGTCGGTCGCTTTTGTTGCTGTGAAATCTGCATCTTTGAAGCTGGCGGCGATGGCGCAGTGTTGCGTTCAGTGATACGTTTATGATTGACAACCAAGATGAGTTCACAAATCAAGATTATAACAGGTTTTCTCCCAGTATTAGTTAAGCGTGTTTGTATGGAAGCTTGTTTCCGCCACAGAATAAATATTTTAAAAAATAATTGCGACTTTTTTCTCACAATTGCGAGTTTATGTCTCACAATTCTGACAACTTTTCTCAGAATTTAGAGATATAAACTCACAAATGCGAGTTATAAAGTCCAATTATAAGGAAACAAAGACTGACTTTATAACACGCAACAACTTTATATCATGTAACACTGAGTGTATAAAACGCAATTGCGACTATATCACGCAATTCTGACTTTATAACGCAATTCTGACTATATCACGCAATTTTTACTTTATAACACGCAATTGCGACTCATTTGCATATTCATAGAACCGTGTCGATTTACAATCAAGCTATTTTAAAGCATGAAGACATTTTCAAGGAAAAAAACATGAAAATGTGTACGTAACAGATAGACTTGTGTCATATATCGTTGAACTAGCCGAATGTTTTGTTTCTGTTAGAGACCAAACTATATCAAGTATTTGTTTGAAAAATGCTCACGTAAACACTACAGGTGATGCTTTTGTGCCACGTTTTGGTTCGTAACTTCACAAAATATTAGTATTAGTAAACACTAGTAAATAGTAGATTGCTTATCTTTAATTTAAAGCAGGTGGTCTTGAACGAGCCTAAAACAAAACATGAGATCATGCGTAGATCATGGAGGGACATTGACAAGCTGCTTTGATAAAGCCATACGACTAGATCACGAAATTTAAATGTAGTGCGATTTCGGACATTGTTTATTCTATGTAGTTTTATTGTGGATTTTACAGAAGTAAGTAGTTCATATGTTTACTAAAATCAATTGTTTGAAGGTTAAAGGTACAATATGTAGGATTTTTACAGTAAAATATCCAAAAAGCACTAGGCCAATGTTATATTTTTTGTTTAGTTGATTACTTACAAAATCCCAAATGTTCCCAACTATTAGTAAATCGTGAGAAAATTGCGATTTTAAGCAAGGAAACGGGGTGTGTGAGCAGCGGTGGAGGAGTCGCCAGTCAATGACGTCATATCCGCGTTAGCCTCGGTTTCCACCATTGTTTCTGCTCGTACTGCCATAGTAACCATGGCGACAGACGTGGATAACTGGGTTATGCCTAGCAGGACGCTCACGCTGTTGTTGTTTTCTTCAAACATTATGGACCATGGCAAGCAGACTTTGAGACAAAAAGAGACTAAAACGAAGATCAACATGTTTCGAGATGCCGAGAGCTCCACGTCCACGACTAACTTCCACTCGACAGAGACGCGAGTGTTGCATGTGCTTTATTAGACAGGAGAGCAAATGTACATAAAACTAATCAATGTTATTTAGTTCAACATGATGAAATGTTAGAATATGATCTGTATGTTATTCTAATGTTGATCTAGCTTACTTAGTCTCATACAGCCAACAAACAACCCAACTAACAACATTCAACACACTCAAATGCGTTTAGTGTGATAGTGTAACTGTTAGAGCGAGTGAAACAGCGCTGCGTTACCTCAAGTTTCATTCCTCTAATAAACTGACCTGTGTGAGTATTAATTCAGCACTTGTGTGTAGTTGGGTAGAATTAAATGTCCTTATTTCTTTATATCCGCGGGACTGGCGTTGCGTGTGGCGCTGGTGTACGTCTAGCAATCGCTCCTGCTTCACCACAGTCATGTTAAACACATCAGTGTATTCACTCATCCATAAAAGATCCATCAGCTTCACGACAAGATCCATAATTACGCTTAATGTGGAATATACGTCATCAATATACGCCTTTGTTATTGTAAGAGGTTATGACCCCTGGTGGCAAAAAATCCTACATATTGTACCTTTAATTATGTTTAAAAATAAACGGCTAGCCTAATTAATCCATTGCATGGCTTGAAGACATTTAGAATAGTATACGGAACAATTTATGCACATTATGCCTTACATATCATACTTATAAGGGAAGAAAATGGAAATATAAAGACTTTTGCTTTCTCAAATTCTTTGTCAAAGTTATAAACGGACATGATATGAGATAGGAGGGGAAAAAATCAATGCTTTGAAAGGGAAAGTTCACCTAAAAATAAGCATCTATTCAATTCAATTCACTTTTATTTGTAGCGCTTTTCACAAAAAGTACAGTTTTAAAGCAGCGTTACAGAAAATGCCATTAAAAAAAAGTGCTGCTCACGTGGCGGTCAAAAATTACAGATTTTTTTAATTTAATTCAATTAATTTATTTACTATATTTTACTTTGATAATGTTTTATTTTATTTCATATTTTGTATTTTTAAGGGATTTATGGTGCTAAATTATATTTATGCAACAGTTATAATCCACTTATTCACTTTTCAACTTAAATTTCCAACTTAAAATGTGTTAAATATTGAATGCTTTGGAGCAACAGACTAAAGTTTGGTCTCTTTTTAACATATTATTGCTGATATGATTGGTTATTATTAAGCAAAATGCACAAAAATACTAATTTTAAACACGTTTTACTTGACACTAGATGAAATTCGTCTCCCTTTCATTTCCAATGTTAGTGATAAAGTATGTTTATGAGTATTCATAAAATTGAATTAAAATTAAATAGAAAACTTATACAGAACCTTTTCTTCTGAGATTGAGGTGTTTTTATTTCTTGTTAACTGAACTTTTTCCAAATAAAACATTTTCTTGTGCATATTGTTGTAATTGATCATTGATTTACAGGTTTGTCTTCAATTTCACCTTTCAGTGTTTAGTGTAAAACCCCTTTAACAAACAAAAGTCTTTTTTAGATACTTTATTTCTGTTTAACTTATTTAGGTGTTCAAGCACGAAGTGCTGAAAACCTATTGTAATTGTACCGATTTTTATTATTATTCTTCAGACTTAAAACGCATCGTGCAGCCCAAACCGTAAGTGCTAGAGACTTGAAACTTTGTCAGATGGTAGTACAAAAATCGAGGAGAGGTTATCAAAGTATGAGCCCGATTGGCCCATAGGTGGCGCTATAGCAAGCAAAAGTAGTAAATCGTGAATAACTCCTAGACCATTTATCCTAGAATCAAGTGTCTTATATCCCTGTAATCCTTGGCTCAAGACGGACAAAACGTATATCTCCGATTTTATTTGCGCCTGGAAAAATCTTCCGCCATCTTGGATTTTGTCCAAAACCTACTTTTGCGAACTAGTCCCTGGTTTTTCGCCCGATCGGAACCAAACCAGTGGAGAAATGTTCTCTAGAGTCTGAATGTCAATAATTATCAAAAAAAAGTTGAAATTTTGATTCAGGGTCACTAGGGAGCGCAAAATGAACGTTGTGGGCGGAGCCTATTTTACTAAAATGGCTATAACTCAAGAAGTAAAAGAGATATCTCCACCAAAGTCGGTACACGTGTGAATGAGTTCATTCTGAGGTCACAGTAAAAAAATTGCGTCGATTGGCCACATGTTGGCGCTATAACATTAAAAAAACATAAAAAGAGCTATGACCACCTGACCATTAGTCCGATTAACTTGAAAATTGGTATGCAGTGTCTTGGTCCAACGTGCCATGTATGTGTAAAAGGATATTGGCGTATCTAAAAAAACATGGCCGCCATCGGCCAATGAAGTTTGAGCACCTATGAGACAAGGTTAACGGAGGCCGATCAGAACGAGACTCGATGGGTATGTTTGACTCATGGCCAAAGAGGTCTGTAAGAGTTTTGAAAGAAATCGGCCACTAGTTGGCGCTAACGAGTTTTATGGCTCTGTAATCACGTGGTGTTTACACACATCCCCATAATATGCATATCAATCGATAGAGCTCCTCATTTTGAACAACTTTGCCTCTAGAACCATTGCTGTCAATCAAATCGTTCATTAAATATTCACGAATATGTTAAAAACCTACTTTTGCGAACTAGTCCCTGGTTTTTCGCCCGATCGGAACCAGACCAGTCTAGGACAATTCTCTGGACTGTCGAGATCAATAATTATTGAAAAAAAGTTCAAATTTGCCCTTTGATTCACTATAACAGGGTCATTTAGGAAATGGGCGTGTCAAAATACACTCAAAAGCCTATAAATCATAAATCCAAACTCAGAACTTCACAAAAATTGATGAGCATATGTGTCATAACATGGTGAAGAAGCGTGCAAAGTTTCATGGAGATCGGACAATAAGTGGCGCTATAACTGTTGAAAAGCTTTAAAACCATGTATTTCCTATGGTAAATTGCCTGTATTGGCTGTAAATGGTGTGTTCCATCTATAATCATATAATCTTTATATCATAATGCTCAAAATCTGTGCAGTACAATTCGCTGGACTCTCTAGATAAATGATTATCAGGAAAAAGTATAACTTATTCATTTGGATGGCTATAATAGGGTCACTTCAATATGTAGCCTTATGTGTCCCCGAAAGCCTATATCTCTTCAATGACTGCTCAGATCTTCTTAAAAACATGTCAGAACATGTGACTCTAAATAAGATAAGAATTAATGCCCCTCTAACAGTTAAAAAGGTGAAAATTCTAAGAACATAATTGAATATTAAGCCAATAAGTGGTGTTTTACTGCCCCCTGCTGTTTAAAATAGTCATTTTGTCATGCTACTAACTAATATTATTCTATAATTCTTATTTAGACTTTAGAAAATCACTATTTTAACATTTACACTCACATTTAGTCAAAATTCATCTATTGAAGTATACTGACTATTTAGCTCATAGAGAAATCCTGAAGGAGACTTGTATGTTGTTTTACCATTACATAGTTCAAATGTCTGTATGTACAACAGAATATGTGTGTGTAGTTGTAGATTTCTGAATAAATGCTGAATAATCTGATTCATAGTTTACAAAGACATTGTGAAATGCTTATAGACCATTAAAGTACACTACCGTTCAAAAGTTTGGGGTCGGTAAGATTTTATATGTTTTTAAAATAAGTCTCTTCTGCTCACCAAGGCTGCAATTATTTGATAAAAAAAAAAAAAAAACAAAAAAAAAAAACAGTAATATTGTGAAATATTATTACAATTTAAAACAGCGTTTTTTTATGTGAATATATAGTAAAGTGTAATTTATTCCTGTGATCAAAGCTGAATTTACAGCATCATTACATTACATCATTACAGTCTTCAGTGTCACATGATCCTACAGAAATTATTATAATCTGATGCTCAAGAAACATTTATGATTATTATCCATGTTGAAAACAGTTTTTTTTACATTTTTATTTCAGGATTCTATGATGAATAGAAAGTTCAAAAGAACAGCATTTATTTAAAATATAATCTTTTCTAACATTATAAATGTCTTTACTGTAACTTTTGATCAATTTAACTCATCCTTGATGAATAAAAGTATTTTATAATTTATTTTATTTTCCCCCAAAAATAAAAAATAAATTCTTACTGAGCCCAAACTTTTGAATGGTAGTGATTAATGTTACAAAAGCTTTCCATTTCAGATCAATTCTGTTCTTTTGAACTTTCTATTCATCAAAGAATCCTAAAATAAAAATGTAAAAAACTGTTTTCAACATGGATAATAATCATAAATGTTTCTTGAGCATTAGATTATAATAATTTCTGTAGGATCATGTGACACTGAAGACTGTAATGATGTAATGTAATGATGTATGCATGCTAAATTCAGCTTTGATCACAGGAATAAATTACACTTTACTATATATCCACATAAAAAAACGCTGTTTTAAATTGTAATAATATTTCACAATATTACTGTTTTTTTTATTTTTTTTATTTTTTTTTATCAAATAATTGCAGCCTTGGTGAGCAGAAGAGACTTCTTTTAAAAACATAAAAAATCTTACCGACCCCAAACTTTTGAACGGTAGTGTATATTTTCATAATGACATCCCAATAGCATTGAAAAAAACTAACAACAATATTTGTCTTTGTGTGTGTGTGTGTGTGTGTGTGTGTGTGTGTGTGTGTGTGTGTGTGTGTGTGTGTGTGTGTGTGTGTGTGTGTGTGTGTGTGTGTGTGTGTGTGTGAGCAAATATCTACATATGAGTGCAAAATCACCTGTGAGAACACTTTATTAATAAGCAGAATGGCCAGCAGAGGGCAGTAGAAGACCACTTATTGGCTCACTTTCATTTTGAACTACTTGGTTTCATCAGTATTATGTACTAAAGAAAACCAGTTTTTCCATGTTAACTATTGTAATACAATCAATTTTTTTGTCAGAGTTGATCACTTCATTTTAAATGAGACTTCACATCAATGCAGCAATGTGGTAAATCATGATAGAAACATGGTAAATCATAGCAAAAAATACTATTACATGGTGTATCATGGCAAATCATTCTACAAATGTGATGAATCATGGTAAATCATGCTACAATCCTGGTAAATCGTTGTAGAATGTGGTATATCATGGTAAATCATCCTGTAACATGGTAAATCATGGTAAATCAAGCTAGAATCATAGTAAATCATTGTAAATCTTACTAGAATTTGGTATATCATGTTAAATCATGCTAGAATCATACTAAATCATGGTAAATCATACTATGCTCCGAGTTTCAGACTTTTTTGCTTTTCGTTCCCATGATATAAGTGAAAAACCAAATCCCCATTAATTTAGTCATTTTGGCCAAGACCTAAAAACCATGATCACAATTGTGCTGTAATTATAATTAATGTGAACCATGAAAAGGGTGTTACAAGAAGGCTTGCACTAACGATTTTAATACCTATTATTTTTTTTATAAATCTGGTATTGTCCATTGTGAGTAACATATCTATATATTGTTTGCACAAAGCTGAAACTTCACAAAACTTTCTTCATGTGGAGAACAAGTCATTTTGAAGAAATATGAAAAGTTTCATGGATTTCTGATGCTGAGAGGGCTGACAGTAAATTATAAACTATGAATCACTTCAACTGTAAGATGGATACTGTAATACCACTGTTGTCCACTAGATGGAGCAGCAGGATTAGACATCATTTTTAATCTTTTTATCAGCTTTCAGAACAAATGCTTAATTGTGTGTGTGTGTGTTGTGTGTGTGTGTGTGTGTGTGTGTGTGTGTGTGTGTGTGTGTGTGTGTGTGTGTGTGTGTGTGTGTGTGTGTGTGTGTGTGTGTGTGTGTGTGTGTGTGTGTAAGCATGCATAATGGAGTTAACATGGAAAAACTGGTTTGCTTTAGTGAATACTGGTGAAACCAAGTAGTTCAAAATGAAAGTGAGCCAATAAGTGGTCTTCTGCTGCCCTCTGCTGGCCATTCTCCTTATTAACAGTCTTTTCACATGTGCATTCATATCTTTAGACTCTTAAAAATGCCTTATATAACTATTACTATTATGACACAATCATATTTTGTCAAAGTTTATCACTTCATTTGTTCTGATGCTTCACATAATGGCTAGCCACCTGGTAAATCATGGTAAATAAAGCTAGAAACATGGTAAATCATAGTAAATAAGGTAAATAATGCTAGAATCCTGGTAAATCATTCTAGAATGTGGTATATCATGGTAAACTATGGTAAATCATGCTAGATTCATGGTAAATCATACTGGAACATGATCAATCATGAAAAATCACACTAAATGTGGTATGTAATGGTAAATCATGCTAAAACATGGTCTATTCCATCTATGATGTCAGTGGTTAAATGCTTGCTACATAAAACTTAATGTCTTTTGTTGCTTGTGTACTTAAAAATCTTAAAGGCCTTAACAGCTTGAACACCGCTAAATGCTGCTAGCAGCTTTAATTGTTTTTATATCTGTTCAATTATGAAAGCTTGTTTCCGCCAAGGAATATATATTTTTTGACTACATGCACAATATACAATACAGTCTGCGAGATTAGAAAAAAAAAGTACAAAAAAGTACAAAAAAAGTAACAAATAGCCTACCTTTTTCAAATTTATTTTATAACAAGCTTCATTAGTTCACAAAGTGTTATACATGTTTTGATATGCAAGTGGTTATTATTATCATGTTGATTGATTATAATCTGACGGGCAATAGCCTAATAATAAATAAACTAAACTGCTGGTGCTGTTGCTGGAGTAGCTAGAGGAGTCACAGGTGGAGCATCCAACATTACTAACGCGATCAAGCAGAAAAACCTGAGACTATTGAGAAGATCATTCCTGAGCACAATCAACCCAATGATTCAGCTTCTGATTAAAATCCTAACACCACAGAGAAAATAGGATTTCCAAAGGAGACATTAATTAACGCAGAATGCGGTTAAGTTTTTTTTTTGGGATAAATAAACTAGTTTACATACAAAATAGGCATTGAACAAACTTCTAACCGGCACACATCTCATGGTGATGACCATTATTTTCTGTGCAGATTTTGCTCAACTCAAACAAGCCTATTCTCGAACTGTATCTTCAACTTTAACCTGCACTTTCCGTTACAGATTGAAACAGTTTTTTTTTTTACTTTTGTAATGTGACTCCGCCTGCAAACCTCTTCCTGCTTTCATGCTGGCAAGAAAGAAACGTCTAAACTCGATGAAACTTCGACACAGAGGTATCACGTTTCTTTATAAAAACCCTCTTTGTGTTTGTTATATGAAATGTAAATGTGAGATGTAACAAAACTGATGAATGAGATTAATAACTTGATGAGGTAGTGTGGGTTTCAGTTTCACTTTAGCTATATCAGAAACAAATTAGACTTCTTTTGGTACATGTAACATGTGCAATGAGATTTTGGAGCACAAACAATGTCGAATTACTGCATTAGTTGTAAGTGTAGAGATTAAAGATCTATATCATGTTGTATGCACCGATACCATTTTTAAGGATCGAGTATTGTTGTGTTTCAATGATAAAGGGAACAAGGAGGCTCGCACGCATTGTATGTCTTTATTACAAACAACTTCGACTCTAACATATTATGAAAAAGGAATCATTCTTATGTGCTTGTCATAAATTTTCAAAACACAAATTTCACAGTATCCAATAACCTCCAAAGGGCATAATAACCAAGGGCATAATAGATGTCATTTTTACCTGCCTGTCATAAAGTGCCAAAGAAATATCACAGAACAAATGTTCATAACATAACACTGTGTAACAATGTAATCACAGTCGAAAGTGTACAGTAACAGATTACAGTGTACTGTTAAATCTGGATGAGCAACACTATAACTGCAGGAGGAGTGTCCATAAGAGTTAAGCCTTGCAGTGTTGGAGAAAAATCTTTATTCCTAACAAAAAAACTAATGACTATAAGCATTCGTTCTATGCAGTAAGAAAAAAAATCTCTTGCATTTTAAAATTTAAAGTGAATAGATCACCCTAACATTTTTTTTAATCATTATGATGAAATTGTTTTATATAGAAACGTAATAATACATAATACTGATATACTGTATACACTTATTTAATTAGAAATGTAAACTCATTTATTATAATTATTTAGATTTTTTTTTAACCTTGGATCGAGTAACAATGCGATGCTGTAAAGCGGGTTTTGTTCAATGTTGGAGAATCGCTTCTGCAAAAGCAGCAAGCAAAGTGCTCTTCATAGTTTTGATACCTTGGTCCTCATCCATATGTTTCAATAACAGTACAGTAACTGCATCTGAGGCTAAAGCATCTGAAGAACTCACTTTTGACGAGTCATTTCTCAAAGGGAGCCACGAGACACACACTGTTTTCAGACATACACCAATGGTTCGTTTCTGCTCAATCAGAGACTGCAGCGTGTAGAATGTGCTATTCCAATGAGTCTGCACCGTCCTCCATGTGGTGTCCACTCATGGTACTGATCCACTTTTGCGACACGACTGAAGCGTGGTGTCGCAACGGCTTCCCACATTTGTACGTTGATGGGCGTTCCTCAAGTTTACCGCTATGGGCGTGGTTTTGAGAAAGCGGCCAGTCTAGAACAAAGGCCCCTTGAGAGACTACTTCTATTGGATAGACGCGTCGCGTTTGACGGATTCATTTGCATAAAGATGGGCATCGCCCAGCTGGGTCATCGGCCACCCATTAAGATGGGTGGCGTCACGTGACTTTAACGCGCCCGCAAAGCATCCCGGGAAGGCGGCGCTTCATTTGGAAAAATGCTGCGTGTCCAAAAGCTGGCCGATGCCCATCAGCAGATGTGCATACGACATGAACAGAGTCTCAGGATTGTGATGAATCTCTTGCAGGACGATGAACAGACAGACATCAGGAGTCACAGAAGATGATCAGCTGAAGACTTTGAGAAACAGAGGAGAGAACAGAATATCAACATGTCCAGTCCTGACATCACAGGTGATGAACACAGACACATCTAAATCTGACATTAATGGTTATTTAATTCCATCAATACAAGTCAAATTTCTTCAAGCTCTCTTTCAGTATGCTCAAGGATTAAATTAACGTGCTTTAAATTTTAATAATTTTATAAATATTATTGTTTATGTACACAAATCAACAACATATTTGTAGCACACAATGTCAAGATTCAAGGAGCGGAACTTAAGCGCTGAATAAATAGTTTCGTAGCCCTCAAACCGCATTCACTTTATAGCCCTTAATCCTGTAATTGTGGACAAATGTGGGCACGAGGACTCAGGTGTGATCCTAATTTTTATTTATTATAAATGTTATATCACTTTCTTCGATAAAGTTTTGTCTATCCATTTATGGTGTTTTTTTTATTTTGGGGGTATTTTTGAATTTATTTACTTCAAAAAGTACCATATTTTCTATAAAAAAAAATAAACATAAAAATAAGCATAATTGATATTTTTTTTAACTACATTAAAATATCATTCCAATACGTTCTTAGAGCTAAAACCTAAAGATGAAGTGACTTTGCTGTCACCTGGTGTCTTATTTTGGCTTATTTTAGAATGCTCTAAATTACAGTTTTTCCCATTCATTTCTATGGGTGCCCATTTTTGACCCAAATACAGGATTAAGGAGTTTTGTTTTTTCACCCACTTAACATTGTAGAATTGAGTCAAAAAAAATTGTGTGTGTTCAGGAGGCAAATTTAGGAAAAGTAGCCAAGTCTTGTACCGCTCAGATCAAGGGAAGTATTTTTTAAAAATAAATCAAGACTATTTTGCCCACATTTGTCCAGAATACGGTTTTTAAAAATGATGCACATGTCTTTTATGATGAAGTACACATGCAAGAGGTTTGTCTTCAATCATTCCCCTTTAGTCAATAAATGTATCAACTCATCTTTGATCACCAAAATTACATATTTAAAAAAAGATCCTTGAAAAAAATGTCTTCATGTCTTAAAATATCTTGAATGTAACTCGACACCCTTGCCTCATTTAATATTCGCGATCCTATGAATATGCAAATGAGCCCCGCCTCCACTCACTCACTCACTCAGAGACCCACTGGTTGACGATCACACGTTGATCTGATTGGTTACAAGGTAGTTTGTGACGTCAGAAACACCAGCGATTTCAGTGTTTTTGAGACTGTCTTTGGTTCACTGCAGTTTTAAGCAGAAAATACTCAGCAATGCTGTCGACTTATGAATTTACACATGCTTTATTTAAAAGCATATTAACATGAAAAGCTGGATTTTCACCAGGGAGATTTTATTTATTTATTTTTTTAAGATTGTTGATATTACTTTTTAGATTCAGATTGTATATCTTTAATTTGATTCATTAAATTAATTAATTCCTGTAGTACACAATACTGTTCACCAGATTCACTAACAATCTGTGTGTGTGTGTGTTTATTTTTCAGTGGAAAGAAGTAGTCCGGTGTTGGATCGCCCCAACTGTACGTTAAACTGATTTACAGTAACTGCATTATGATATAGTATATAGATTTGATGAACTGTGTCTATGATCAGTTTTTCATATTTAGCGCTGTAAATGATAATCAGGAAAATAATCACAAAATGACAAATTCTGCATGTGTACTATGTTTGTCAATTCTAACACTTGTTTTAATTTGATCAGTTTCAGAGGGAGAGAAGCTGAGTCTGGTTGTGTGTGGAAGTGACGGCACATTAAAATCCTCCATATCAGAGCTGATCCTGCAGCTGAAAGACAGAAGATCAGATGTGGAGCTTCATGGGCGTCTGGTCAGTGTGGAGGAGCTTCCAGCTCTCCATCAGCTCTCAGAGGAGGAAGTGATGCGTCAGACTCTCCGCTGTGTGTCTCTCTGTCATCCTGGAGTTCATGCTTTCATCCTCACTATTCCTGATTCTCCACTTAATAATGAAGACAAAGCAGAAATGGAAAAGATCCAGAGGATATTCGGCTCCAGAATCAACAAACACATCATGATCCTCATAATGCAGACTTCAGAGTGTCAGACAGCAGAGCTCAGTGAAGAAACACAGTCTGTCATTGAGAGTTTTGGAGGACGACAACAATGTTTTGGTCCCTCCACACAAGTGTCCACATTGATGGAGAACGTTGAGCAGATGGTGGAAGAAAACGGAGGAGAGTTTTTCTCCACAGAAACATTTTTGGAGGCGCAGGTGAAAAAACTGCTGCAATTTGAAGAGATGAAGAAGAAACTGGATTCACTAGAGACACATTTGCTGTCACAAGGTAATGACCAGAAAAATGTAGACTAAACTAAAGAGCACGAAAAAATGGCAACATTTTTTTTTAATTTAAAGGGATACTTCACCTCTGGGAAGATGAATGTGTATTTAATATTGGTCATTTAAGTAGTAGAAATGTGAAATTATTTTTGAAATTGAAGCATTCTAGACTAAGAAAAGGCAGAAAGACAACAACTACCAGAATGCACTTGCTTTGCTGCCCTTACCAGGCCATTCCCAAACCACGCCTACCGGTTACAGGCGGCAGAATCCGAAAAATGGATACAACTAGGCTTGCTTTGATACATTGTGAGTTATTTGATAAATTTCCATCGAAATGGTGCTAAATTGCGTTGTACCGGGATGTAGTAGCCTAATGTATATAACATAACTTAGACTTTCACATTAAAAATATGATGCAGGGCAGGACCATGTCAACAGAGTAGCTTAGCCTTAGTAGCTCTGCATATGAACTGTTTTCCTCCAAATCACTATTTCTCTAAGATAATACATTCTCTAGGCTAATCCATACTCTAGTAACACTAAAGGTTTATAAAAAGAACCACAACCAATGTGAGTAATACATTTTAATAAAAAAAACATATTAACATTTTTACACTCAAAGCTCTGCGGATTCAGCGATCTCCTCCAGAAGAAAATGGCATCACTGAGATTCGAGATGGCAATAGGACTCTATGTTTCAATAGGCGCACAGCGAGAGCACTAACACCGGTCCGCCCCAGCTGGAGTCTGGCCGGCTCAGGTCTCGCTCCGGCCGCCTATTGTTTCTCCATCTCCCGCAACTGTTCATCGCTGTATTGCGGCTCGTACAGGTCTCGCTCTGGCCGCCTCTTGTTCCTCCATCTCCCGCAACTGTTCATCGCTGTATTACGGCTCGTACAGGTCTCGCTCGGCCGCCTCTTGTTCCTCCATCTCCGCAACTGTTCATCGCTTATTGCGCTGTACGTCTCGCTCTGCCTCTTGTTCTCATCTCCCGCAACTGTTTATCGCTCTATTGCGGCTCGTACAGGTCTCGCTCCGGCCGCCTCTTGTTCCTCCATCTCCCGCAACTGTTCATCGCTGTATTGCGGCTCGTACAGGTCTCGCTCTGGCCGCCTCTTGTTCCTCCATCTCCCGCGACTGTTTATCGCTGTATTGCGGCTCGTACAGGTCTCGCTCCGGCCGCCTCTTGTTCCTCCATCTCCCGCGACTGTTTATCGCTGTATTGCGGCTCGTACTGGTCTCGCTCCGGCCGCCTCTTGTTCCTCCATCTCCCGCAACTGTTTATCGCTGTATTGCGGCTCGTACAGGTCTCGCTCCGGCCGCCTCTTTTTCCTCCATCTCCCGCAACAGTTTATCGCTGTATTACGGCTCGTACAGGTCTCGCTCCGGCCGCCTCTTGTTCCTCCATCTCCCGCGACTGTTCATCGCTGTATTGCGGCTCGTACAGGTCTCGCTCTGGCCGCCTCTTGTTCCTCCATCTCCCGCGACTGTTTATCGCTGTATTGCGGCTCGTACAGGTCTCGCTCCGGCCGCCTCTTGTTCCTCCATCTCCCGCAACTGTTCATCGCTGTATTGCGGCTCGTACAGGTCTCGCTCTGGCCGCCTCTTGTTCCTCCATCTCCCGCAACTGTTTATCGCTGTATTGCGGCTCGTACAGGTCTCGCTCTGGCCGCCTCTTGTTCCTCCATCTCCCGCAACTGTTTATCGCTGTATTACGGCTCGTACAGGTCTCGCTCCGGCCGCCTCTTGTTCCTCCATCTCCCGCAACAGTTCATCGCTGTATTGCGGCTCGTACAGGTCTCGCTCCGGCCGCCTCTTGTTCCTCCATCTCCCGCAACTGTTTATCGCTGTATTACGGCTCGTACAGGTCTCGCTCCGGCCGCCTCTTGTTCCTCCATCTCCCGCAACTGTTTATCGCTGTATTACGGCTCGTACAGGTCTCGCTCCGGCCGCCTCTTGTTCCTCCATCTCCCGCAACTGTTCATCGCTGTATTGCGGCTCGTACAGGTCTCGCTCTGGCCGCCTCTTGTTCCTCCATCTCCCGCGACTGTTTATCGCTGTATTGCGGCTCGTACAGGTCTCGCTCCGGCCGCCTCTTGTTCCTCCATCTCCCGCGACTGTTTATCGCTGTATTGCGGCTCGTACTGGTCTCGCTCCGGCCGCCTCTTGTTCCTCCATCTCCCGCAACTGTTTATCGCTGTATTGCGGCTCGTACAGGTCTCGCTCCGGCCGCCTCTTGTTCCTCCATCTCCCGCAACAGTTTATCGCTGTATTACGGCTCGTACAGGTCTCGCTCCGGCCGCCTCTTGTTCCTCCATCTCCCGCGACTGTTCATCGCTGTATTGCGGCTCGTACAGGTCTCGCTCTGGCCGCCTCTTGTTCCTCCATCTCCCTGCGACTGTTTATCGCTGTATTGCGGCTCGTACAGGTCTCGCTCCGGCCGCCTCTTGTTCCTCCATCTCCCGCAACTGTTCATCGCTGTATTGCGGCTCGTACAGGTCTCGCTCTGGCCGCCTCTTGTTCCTCCATCTCCCGCAACTGTTTATCGCTGTATTACGGCTCGTACAGGTCTCGCTCCGGCCGCCTCTTGTTCCTCCATCTCCCGCAACTGTTTATCGCTGTATTACGGCTCGTACAGGTCTCGCTCCGGCCGCCTCTTGTTCCTCCATCTCCCGCAACTGTTCATCGCTGTATTGCGGCTCGTACAGGTCTCGCTCCGGCCGCCTCTAGTTCCTCCATCTCCCGCAACTGTTCATCGCTGTATTGCGGCTCGTACAGGTCTCGCTCCGGCCGCCTCTCGTTCCTCCATCTCCCGCAACTGTTCATCGCTGTATTGCAGCTCGTACAGGTCTCGCTCCGGCCGCCTCTCGTTCCTCCATCTCCCGCAACTGTTCATCGCTGTATTGCGGCTCGTACAGGTCTCGCTCCGGCCGCCTCTAGTTCCTTTATCTCCCGCAACTGTTCATCGCTGTATTGCGGTTCGTACAGGTCTCGCTCCGGCCGCTTCTTGTTCCTTCATCTCCCGCAACTGTTTATCGCTCTATTGCGGCTCGTACAGGTCTCGCTCCGACCGCCTCTCGTTCCTCCATCTCCCGCAACTGTTCATCGCTGTATTGCTGTATTCGCACGAACTTGACGCGTGAATGAGGCGTATTCGCGTCTATCGCGCCGCGCTCTACGCCTTATTCGCGCAACAGGAATTATTTTACACGCGTAATGCGTCTTTGCATTGACTAACGGTACTGATCCACTTTTGCGACACGACTGAAGCGTGGTGTCGCGACGCCTCTCCACATTTGTGCGTTGATAGGCGTTCCTCAAGTTTACCACTGGCCGTGGTTTTGACCCAGCGGCCAGTCTAGAACAAAGGCCCCTCGAGAGCCTACTTCTATTGGATAGACGCGTCACGTTCAACGGACTTAATTTGCATAAAGATGGGAATCGGCCAGCTTTTTGACGCGCAGCATTTTTCCAAATGAAGCGCCGCCTTCCCGGGATGCTTTGCGGGTGCGTTAAAGTCGCGTGACGTTACCCATAAGAATAAAGTTGAGTGCGGTGCGACTGAAGGTTCGCACGGACAAGTGGATCCACACCGTTTACATTGAAATCACTCGCGCCAGACGCTCTATTCGCATCTGGTGTGAACGCACCATTATACTTTACATTTTGTCTGATTGATAACAATTGTCACACCAATGGCTGAAAGCACACAGATTGTGTCTCTTAACTCTTACACCAGTGGTTTATAATATGCAAATTTTACAGTGAGCTTCGTGGTGGCAGTAACAATATTACTCTTACCTATACTGTATACATTGCATTTTTTTTCATTATTTTCCTCTTTTACAGGTTCAACAGAGAGTGAAGATGATGTGAGGATTGTGCTGCTGGGAAAAACGGGAGTTGGGAAGAGTGCAACTGGAAACACAATCTTAGGAAGAAACACATTTACAGCAGAAACATCTCATGAATCAGTCACTAAAGAGAATAAGAGAGAAACATCTGAAATCAACGGCCGACACATCACTGTGATCGACACTCCAGGACTGTTTGATACTGAACTTACTAATGAGGAGATACAGAGAGAAATCAGCAACTGCATTCCTATGATCCTGCCTGGACCGCATGTGTTCATCATTGTGCTCAATTTAGGACAACGATTCACTCAAGAAGAAGCAACATCAGTGAAGATCATCCAAGAGACGTTTGGTGAGAAATCTTTAAAGTACACCATGGTGCTCTTCACCAGAGGAGACGATCTGAAGGACAAAACTATTGAACAGTTTTTGAGAAGACCTGGATCTGCTTTGGTGAAGCTGATTGAAGCGTGTGGAAAAAGATATCATGTGTTCAATAATAATCAGCCTGGAGACCGAACACAAGTGTCTGATCTACTGCAGAAGATAGACGACATGGTGAAAGCAAATGGAGGGAGTTTCTACTCATGTAAGATGTTCAGACAGATGGAAAGAGAAAAACAAGAACGACAGATGAAGATCCTGATGGACAGAGTCAGAGAAAGAGAAGAACTGATGAAGAAACTGGAAGAAGAAATGAAAAGAGAAAGAGAGACAGTTAAAAATAAAATAGAGCAACTGGTGAAAGAAAAAGAAAGACTTCTCGTGAAATATGACACAGAAATAGACAGACTGATGACCAGAATAGAGAATGAGAGGAAGAAAAGAGAAGAGGAATATATAAAAAGAGAAGAACGATATAAAACATTAATGAAAGAGAAAGAAGATCTTCAGTCTAATCATGAAGCAGAAGAAAAGAAGAGGAAGATCCTGATGGAGAGAGTGGAGCAAATGAGCAGAGAAAGAGAAGAACTGATGAAACATAAAGTAGAGAAAGAGAGAATGAAGATGATGATGGAGGAAGAACGACAGAATCAAGAGAAAGAAAGAAAGAGAAGCGAAGAAGAATTGAAAGAGAGAGAAGACCGATATAAAAGAGAAATCAAGGAACAGGAGGCGCAGATGCGAGATGAAATGAAGAAAGAAAAAGAGATGTTTAAAGATGAAATAAAGGAAATGAGGCAAGACAAAGAGACTGTGAAAAAAGAAAAAGACAATCTTCAGATCAAATACCAGACAGAGATAGATAGACTGATGAACACAATAGAGAATGAAAGACAAAATCATGATAAAGAAAGACAGAGAAGAGAAGAAGAATTTAATGAGAGAGAAGAACGATTTAAAAGAGAAATGAAAGAGAGAGAGGAGCTCGAGAGAAAGATACGAGACGAGATGGGACGAGAACGAGAGACAGTTAAACATGAAATTGAGGAAATGAAGCAAGAAAAAGAAAAACTTCAGATCACATACAACACAGAAATAGACAGTCTGATGAACAGACTACAGAATGAACGACAGAATCATGAAAAAGAGAGAAAGAGAAGAGACGATGAATATACAGAAAGAGAAGAACAATATAAAATACAGATGAGAAGAGAACGAGAGGAATGGGACCAGCAGAAACTGGAGGAAAAGACGAGAAGAGGAGAAGATGAGCAAAGAAGAGAAAGAGAAAAACTGATTTGTGATGAACAGATACAGAGACTCGAGAGTGAAATGGAGGGAATAATCAGAGAGAAAGAGAGAATAGAAAGAGAGAGACAAGGACAACTAGATGATTTAGAGAAGAGACTGAAAGAAGAAATAAACATAAGAAAAGATCAACAACAGAACTTTAAAGAACAACTGGAGAGAAGTGGAAGACAAACAATCAAGCATCTATTTCACAGACTCCATGTTGAAGTCAAACACCTCAATAATCTGAGAGCTTCAGATGTTCTTCAGATAACCAAACATTCATTACAGTCACATCAGTCTTGTGCTGAAGAGGAGCTGATTCAGACTTTCATTCAAAAACTACTGATGATGGACTACAGAGCAAGATACATTCATGCTAGAGAGACCAATGTAATGTCTTTGTCTAATAAAGGACACAGTCAATCTGAACTCATTCACCCAATGGATGTTCAGATGGCCGTGTTTCATTGTGCTGATGGTTTCCTGAAGCAGATGATGGTCACTAAACTCTCCCAGTGCCGGTACGCCCTGCCTCTGCTTGTTCCTGATATATTCACTGATCAGATTGAGTTCCCTCTCTGGACATTTAGAGAAATTAACCAAAGCTGGAAAATAATAAACAACAACAAAGAAATCATCAGTCATATCCAGCCGATCTACAAGGCAGAAACTCCAATGGTGTTTTTCTTCAGGTTTGGCTCAGTGTCCTCATCCAAGTCTGAGCTGATGAACAAGCTGATCAATGAGAAACACGACACATTCTTCAACAGGAACTGCCCAGGCAGCAGCAGAACCAGAGTCCTGATGGACGGAGTGGTGGAGATCGCCTGGTTCTGCCCCTCTGGGACATATGATGATAAATTCACTGAACACGTTGCATTCTGTAATCTACACGGTGATGCGGGAGACCATGAGAAACAGATGCACATAATGACTAAAATGGCCTCAGTCAAAGTTGTTGTTTTACCAAAACTGGACAGAAATGACAAAAGTGCAGAAAAAATCCAAAAACTCTACGAGGACCCAAAGCCACTGATTTGCCTTCTGCCTGAGGATGATTCACCGTACATCAAGGTGGGGATTGGAAAATATAAAATTGGTTTGAAAGACAGAGGTCAAGCAGATATATCTAAAGATCTCAGAAAAGCGATTACAATATAGCCTCTCATTCTCATCTTCACAATCACCTTTTACTTTTAGACTTGAAAATGTGGCCAAATACTCAGACATCAGAGTAGATCAGCAAGATGTTTACTGCAGAAGAGGAAGAGAAACAGCTCAAGAAATGGTGAGTCTATTGGAGAAGAAAGATCTGACAAAAATTAAAGAATCATTTCTGCCCTGTCAGGGCGAACTGTGGCATCAGTGGTGTCAGAAGAATAAAGAACTAAATCGACCACAAGGCGATGCCCCAGAAATGGAAATTAGTAATAAAAAAACAGAGATGATGAAAGTCCGTGAACAGCAGCATAAATCTGACATAAGCAGGTTTATAAATTTATTCGTGGAACAACTGAACTCAGGTGCTTCAAATGAGTCAAAGTTTTTTCTTAAATGGCTCAGAATCCTCCTGGATGAATATACCTCTGCTGACCTTTCTCGTCTGCATCATGAGTATGATGAAAAGTGGTCAAACATCTTAAAGCTGAAAGAAAATCCTGATAAATCTGAAAAACTCAAGGCTGAACTTCTGGAACTATCTAAGAAACTTCAAGCTGCAGCCTTTGGTTTGGAGCACGTCTTCAGAGAAATTGGACAGATTTATGAATCATGTTCATCTATGAAGAAGAACAAGAAAGACCTGCAGATTGACTACCGTTCTCTCCCGGCTCTTGCAGCAGAGATGATGATCTCTGGATTTCCACTGGAGTTGATGGATGGAGATGCTGCTCATGTTCCTCTGGTCTGGGTCACTGCTGTGCTAGATAAACTCATCCAGAAACTGGGAGACCAGAGAGTCTTTGTGCTGTCCATTTTAGGGATTCAGAGCTCTGGGAAATCCACCATGCTGAATGCCATGTTTGGACTGCAGTTTGCCGTCAGTTCTGGCAGGTTCACCAGAGGAGCTTTCATGCAGCTGGTCAAAATTTCAGACGAGATAAAAACACAGATGAACTTTGACTATATTCTGGTTGTTGATACTGAGGGACTTCGTTCTCTTGAACTGGCAGGAACATCAACAAGACATCATGACAATGAATTGGCCACGTTTGTTATTAGCCTTGGAAATTTGACATTGATCAACATCTATGGAGAAAACCCCACAGAGATGCAGGACATTCTTCAGATTGTTGTTCAGGCCTTCTTAAGGATGAAGGAGGTCAGATTAAACCCCAGCTGTGTGTTTGTGCATCAGAACGTTTCAGACGTCTCAGCTGAAAAAAATACCATGCAAGCAAGGAGACGACTGCAGGAGACACTGGATAAGATGACCAAACTCGCTGCAGAAGAAGAAGTCTGTAATAAAGAATGTTTCAGTGATGTCATTAAATTTGATGTACAGAAGGATGTGAAGTATTTTGCTCAGCTCTGGGAGGGCAGCCCACCAATGGCACCACCCAACCCTTCATATTGTGAAAATGTTCAAGACCTTAAGAAAACTATTCTTTCTTGTGTTTCACAATCAAATGGCATGATGCTGACGCACATCAAAGATCATATCAAAAATCTCTGGGATGCTTTACTTAAAGAACGCTTTGTGTTCAGCTTCAAAAATGCTCAGGAGATTGCCACATATAGAAAACTGGAGACAGAATACAGTAAGTGGACCTGGAGTCTTCGGAAGGCCATGCTGGAAATTGAAAACAGATTACAGAACAAAATAGAAAATGAAGCACTCAATGTGGTTGAGGAAAGTTTTCTTCAAAAGGAACTCAATGCAAAAAGTACAGAAGTGAATAAATCTATGTCAGAATTCTTTGAGAGAGACAGCAATGCCAATATACTGATTCAGTGGAAAAACTCTTTCGAAATAAAAATCTCACACATACAGGGAAACATTGTTTGGGAAACAAAGTCTAAATTGAATGAGGTGCTACAGCAGCGAGTCCTAAAGAAAAAGATTGATGCTCAGAGGACACACAATGAAAATGCTCTCCTTGAGAACGCAAAATATCTTGCCTTAACTCTCAAAGCCCAAGCAAATAATGAGGCGTTCCTGCAAAGAGATTTTGATTCATTTTGGGAAAGATGTGTACAGAAGATTAAGAAAGACACACCTCAAGGCACAGACCTTGACATTTTTAAAGATATGATGGAGGTCCTCGGTGATGCCAATGAAAGTTTCACAGACCCCTCTATGAAAAACAAAAAGTGCAATATTTTCATAATGTCAGACTATTCAGAGTATGTACAAAAACTGGGTGTATACAGATTTACTTATACTCTTTCTAAAGAGGATCACACTCAAATCAAAGCCTTAACTTCAGATACTGCAGAGCAAGCAAAAAAAATTATCATGTCAAAAAACATTGCAAAGATGGGCTACAATAAAAGTTACATTCAAGAACTCAGCGGTTTCATCAAAGCAAAATTAACAGAATATGAGGAAAGACAAAAAGAGAAATATGTGTTCAAGAAACACTTCTTCAGTGATTTGGTCCTTGCCATATTGGACACAGCAAAATCGATAATCAATGACCAGCACAAAATCTTCAAGCAAGCCAATGATCCTGTTCAGTATTTTGCAAGAAAAAGAAAATATTATTACAGTATTTTCCAGAAATACTGCCAGGGGGCAACATCAGCTACGATCATCGGTGAGATCATCTGTAACAAACTTAAAGAACCCATTGAGCAGAGTGTCTACAAAAAAAACTGCCCGAGATGTGGCAGATGAAATGAAAACAAACTGTGAATCACTGAATGGAAACAGATCTAATCTGGAGAAACACATCCTGAAGACACTGGCAGAAAAGGAGGATTTTGAGGCATACAAAACCTACATTCATAATCCCAAAGAGCATTTCCAGAGGTTCATCAGGGAGGAAGTCAATCAGTACATCACTGCTAAGTTCGACACCAGCGTTCGGCCCAAGATGAACGATGATTTAAAACAGAAGGAGAAGCGGATCATAGAAGCAGTGAAAAGAGCAACTGAAGAGGTTAATAAACATGGAGATGCTGATCTCTGGTTGAAGACTTTCACTCTGAAGTTATCAGATGTGCTGCTATCTCTGAGAATGACCTCAGAGGAGTTAGTCGTGATGATGTTGATGTAAAACTCCTAGAAGAGGTAATAATAAAAGAAATTCCTTTTATAATATCTGGCATTGGCAAGAAATTCAGTACAGAATCTTTTCCATCAAAGCTGGAATATAAAGACAGGCCCGATGAGATACTAAATGAACACCTCTGTAAGTGCTGTTGGGTTCAGTGTCCGTTCTGTAAAGCCATTTGCACAAACACAGCAGAAGACCACGATACACCTCACAGTGTTCCTTTCCACCGAATTGATGGACTGAATGGGTGGCATTATAAAGGAACAGAAGATCTTTCTGCAGGTTTTTGCACAACTCGAGTGTCAAGTGATTTGTCTTTTTACCCATCTCATGAATCTAAAGAATCCATTAAATATAAAGATTACGAAACTGCAGGAGGGGATTATGCTGAATGGAGCATCACACCTGATCTTTCTGAGCTGTCATATTGGAAGTGGTTTATCTGCAGATTTCAGAAAGATCTGGGAAATCACTACAATAAAAAATTTCAGGGTCGAGGTGAGATTCCCGCTGAATGGAGAAACCACCAAAAACAGGATGCTATTGAGAGTTTGGACAAATACATGTGAACAAGCAGTCATTTTATTCTTTGATTTAAGTCTTTTGAAATTAATTTTTGATTCAAACGTGGCATTAATTAATTTACACACCAATTATAATTGCATCAATTATGTTAAGAGATTAATGTTTTAAATATTTAACATTTTAATGTAGAAAGATTAAATGAATGGAAAAATATAATAATAGGTTACTTTTGAAATATAAAACTAAAACCGCCAGTGACTGTGTTAATGAGTGAGTGTAATAATTTACCCTTGTGCGTCAATTAAAAAAAGTTACACATAGCAAAAATTGTAAAAACTGTCATCACAATCTGAAGCTTGGGACAGACTTAAAAAATGTATAGAGGTTTAAATTCATGAAAATTATTTATGAACAAAAATATGTATTTTATGCAACATGTTGTACTAGAAGGCAAAGCCATGAATCTAAACAAAAAATTGTTCAAATTTGAGGTTGATATCTGAAATGATGTAGCCTGGTTCTACCAGACTCTCGTACAGTTCATTTGTACAGAGAGTCTGGCACCGCTCCATTGACAAGCGTTAACTTCCTTGTAGGCGGGTATTCTATTGAAGTCTAAAACTATTGGATCTGCCCAGAGTCACTCTTATCTGCCATAACCAATCGCTAACGTTTGGTCGTGACATATGTCTTTTCCCATAAACACAAAACTAAGCAAAGATTGTTCTTGCTCCGGCTTTAACTTCTTGATTTTCGGCAGCGTTGCCACAACGGACCGAATGCCTTCGCTCGCTTCTTTCTTATTTTGAACTACAACTCAAAATAACGCACTAGTCGACATCAACGTCATCGTTCTCAGCCACTCCCTCTGTTCGCTGATTGGTCCTACAAAAAATTTATTTCTGGAAACCAAAGTCTACAGCACAATCCCAGACGTAGTACTGAAGGAAAATGAAATTGAGCGGAAGTGCGTAGGAGGGCGGAGCCAGGCTAGAAAAGATGAGCTTTCAGTGAGATGTCGTTTGGGTGCAGTACTCCAGTTCTCCACCGGGACACAGAGTTTTTCTCTCTCTAATAATGCATGCACTCACACACTTTTTTAATACACACAAACCACAATCTGACATCCATACCAACACACCTATACAATTATAGCTGCATCATTTATTTTCAATTGCCTATAATAATATGCAGAAGCAGAAAATCAAGTATTTACGTCATAGGCCAAACCTGATAAAATGGCACATCTGGAAAAATTATTATTGCAAACAGAATGAAAGCCTAACAAATACTGCATCATTTTATAGTTAAATGGGCCTGGGATTAAAAAGCGCCGTTTTAATGGGACTTTTTTGTGTGTAACTATTTTGTAATACTAGAGTAAAATAGATTTATTAAAGGAAATGAGGGTGAAATAGTAAAATTCCAATAAATATACACACCTGTGCTAAAATGTATGCAGTTAATGCACAATACACAGTAAATGCTATCAGGATATGAGGAGACTTTCAACCATTATATCAGACAATGTTTCTTTTCAGACTATTCCACCTTTAAAGGATTAGTTCACTTTTTAAAAAACTTTTGCTGATAATTTACTCACCCCCATGTCATCCAAGATGTCCATGTCTTTCTTTCTTCAGTCGAAAAGAAATTAATGATTTCGATGAAAATATTCCAGGATTTTTCTCCATATAATGGACTTCAATAGTGGCCAAAACGGTTCAAGGTCCAAATGACAGTTTCAGTGCAGCTTCAAAGGGCTTTAAACGACACCAGACGATGAATGAGGGTCTTATCTAGCGAAACGATGCGCCATTTCGAAAATAAATAAAACAGTAAAAGTATTATTAGCACAAATGCTCGCCTTGTTCTGTCCTGAGATGTACGTTTGTGATTCTCCTGTTCGAACTCTTTCATTAAAATGAGGGGGTGAGTAAATTATCAGCAAAAGTTTTTTAAAAAGTGAACTAATCCTTTAATTAAAAAAAAATAATTAAAAAATGCTAATTTATTTAACTTAGCAAACGACTGTATTTCTAGCCTAATTTAATCATTTACTCATCTGATTCGTTCAAATATGCTGATCCTTTAAGGAACAAAACATTTCCTTATGTAACTCCTGTTCCCTGAAGGATGTAATATTTAACCCTTATTTAACCAGGGAACCTTACAGTAATAAGTTACTGTACTTAAGTATCTTTTTGGCTATACAAAGATATTAGCAACTTTTACTCTCTACTTGAGTAAATTTTTTAACAAGTGTGTAGTCTTTACTCCAATATGTTTGTGAAGAGTAATGCCCTATTTTGCACGGCATCTTTACATCTTTTTCTTTAGCAGTTTATTCCTGCTATAAAGAAGTTGTAAGACTGGAAAAACTGGAAGATAGCGCAACTTTCTGAGAGAACAAAGCAAATTTACATTTGAGTTTCTCTCTTGTGCACCATTCGAGATGCAAGTCTCACCTAAGCAGTCCTAATCTACATCTTTTCCCTTGACCCCCCCCACACACACACACACACACACACTTTCACATCTGAAATTCACCCAAGAATAAACAGAGTTTAATATGAATAATTATCACACATGTTTGATATCATTTGAAAAGTCTCAGTGCGACTGGCACAAAGGTCTCATTCTCAAAGAAGCAAACCAGAAGGTAATACGATATTTAAGAGTTTAGAGATAATTCGCACACATAGGAGGACGTGTTTTCCTGGAAAATGGCCTCATGTTTTCAGAAGGTGTAATCTCCATTCAAATTCCCATTGTTAGTAAATGGTTCCATGTAAATCAAATTCTGTCCCCAGTAAGTCTGGGACGGTGATTAATGTGTATTTCCACTGTGAAATCATGTCTACATAATAACATGCAACTAGAGTAGGGGCGTTTTCTGTAACCAGATTAGCCAGTGATGTGAAGTGCACCAAAACACTCGTTTTTATAATGTCAAGGTATTGCATCTTCTCTCTTTATTTCAGAGCATTTGATGTTTGTATCGATTATCTTTGAACTGATTATGAAACTGGCATTTACTTGACATAATAAATTGTAAACATTTGAATGTATTCTAATCGACTTGGATATTATTTTCAGTAAAGAGTTAAAAAAGTATAATCTAATATTTGTTCACTTTTAATGATGCCCAGATATCATTAAACCCTTTTTCATTTATAGAGTCAGATGAAATAATGAGATGAGAAAATGTATTTCGTTTAATCAAATTACTTTGTCACGCGGAAACACGTCCAGTGCAAGTAAGCTTTGACTCTTTAATATTATTTTCTTCATCCGTTATGTTAATGCAAATGCATTTGAAGGATATTGGTTTACTTATGGCCTTTTTGTGCACTTGAGTTTAACTGAGACTTGAGAGTTTGTAGACCTTTTTGAGAATGGACATTAAAATGCACTTTTCAAACTTAAATGGTTGTAATTCAAGAATGCTTTAGAAGGCCTAAGTTTGGTCTTGTTTTAAAAACGTAAAAGCACTTCAAAAAATGAAAGTATGAAAAAGTTATGGAAGTTTAAATTTACATTAAATCAAATATACTGTACTTGATATTTTTTCTTTTATATAAAATATATATAATTTACAAAATGTTTTTTACTATAAAATCAAAGCCATATATCTAACCAAGTTGTGTTCCAAATTTGAAGTCGATATCACAAAAATTGAAGTTCCCATGAGATTTTGTTTGGGCGTAATACCATAAATAGCCACCGGGTGACATACATTCCATTGAATTTAATTGTATGCATTCTGCCGTAACAAATTAATACATTTCTGTCCAAATATCACTTCTGTCACTAAATATGGAACCTTGAGACTCATACAATATGTTTTTTCAAGATTAAAAAAGGTTTTGATCATAAATTATGAAACATGATGGCGCCCAAAAGGGGAGAAGCCCGATAAAAGAATTTAGAATACCGTTTCTATGGTCCAATTTCAAAACGGTTTTCACAGGATGAATTCTGAGTTTGTAAACTTTCAAATGATTATGATAACTACTAAAATATGTGATGGAATAATATATATATATATATATATATATATATATTTGGGGTGGAACGGTACACAGAAGTTACGGTTCGGTTCATACCTCGGTTCAGACGTCACGGTTCGGTACGATTTCGGTACAATGGAGTGAAAAGCAAAACAAAAATGCAGAAGGCATTTTTATAAATGTCTTAAGCCTTGTATTTTTATTAATTAGTAAGTTTTATTAATAAAGGCATAGAACCAGTTTATTTTTGCACTGACAGGAGTTTTATATAATTAGTTTATTAATTAAATTATTAAAAGATGAAAAGACCTTGAGATATGTTTGGTAATTGTACCTGAATGAATTTAAATTAATTTGCTATTTCAGATCAATATATTTGTTTTCCTTCATTTTAGTTAACCCTAACTTTATTCTCATCTGAATTATAAAGAATTTATTTCTGTATAAAATAATACTACCATTAAAAAGTTTTGTTAACAGTTGTAGGTTACAGTTTGACAAGAGTTTAGAGTGACAAAAGCACAATGTTGTGTTTTATTGCGAGTGTACACAAATATAAGTAAACAAGTTGCAGTTTTAATGATGTCCTGTATGAACAAAATGACGGAGTATGTTTTTATGTTTCCACTGTTCGATCGCGCACGAGAGAGATCTCTCTCTCGCACGCGCGCGCACACACACACACACTGTTCATCCCGGTGTTCATCGCGCCTCTCTCTTTCTCGCGCACACACACACACACACACACACACACACACACACACACACACACACACACACACTCCATCATTGCAATCTTGATCGCAGCCTGTTCATTGCTGCGTTCACAGTCACACCAAAAGCGAATAGAGCGAAAGTTATCACTATTTAAGAGTTTTTTTTGTACCGTGTATTCTCCGTGCAAATTCGTGCACCGAACCGTGACGCCCGTACCGTTTCGGTTCGATACGAATACATGTACCGTTCCACCCCTAAGTGAAAAGCAAAACAAAAATGCAGAAGGGATTTTTATACAAATATATTTTTATGTCTTAAGCCTTGTAATTTTTAAATAAGTTTTATTAATAAAGGCTCTAACCAGTTTATTTGTAGTGCACTGACAATAGTTTTATATAATTAGTTTATTAATTAAATTAACAAAAAGACAAAAAGACGTTGAGATATGTTTGGTAATTGATCTGAAATATAGCAAATTAATTTTAAATTCATTCAGGTACAATATATTTGCTTAAATTCCGTGTGTGAGAGAGAGATTTTGGTTGGGTGACAGTTGTAGGTTACAGTTTGACAAGAGTTTAGAGTGACAAAAGCACAATGTTGTGTTTTATTGCGAGTGTACACAAATATAAGTAAAATTTGCAGTTTGAATGTCCTGTATGAACAAAATGACGGAGTATGTTTTTATGTTTCCACTGTTCGATCGCGAATGCGCCTCTCACACACACACACACACACACACACACACACAGACACACACACAGTTCGATCGTGCCCGCGCCACAGATACACACACACACACACACACACACACACACACACACACACACACACACACACACACACACACACACACACAGTACAATCGCATCCACGCCCCTCTCTCTCACACATACACAGTTCGATCGCGCCTGCGCCACAAACACACACACACACACACACACACACACACACACACACACACACACACACACACACACAGTACAATCGCATCCACGCCCCTCTCTCTCACACATACACAGTTCGATCGCGCCTGCGCCACAAACACACACACACACACACACACACACACACACACACACAGTACAATCGCATCCACGCCCCTCTCTCTCACACATACACAGTTCGATCGCGCCCGCGCCACAAACACACACACACACACAGTTCGATCGCGTCCACGCCTCTCTCTCTCACACACACACACACAGTTCGATCGCGCCTGCGCCTCTCTCTCGCGCGCGCGCGCACACACACGCGCACACACACACACTCCAGCATTGCAATCTTGAAATTGCAGCCTGTTCATTATGCTGCGTTCACACCAAACGCGAATAGAGCGAAATGTATCCCTATTTGGAGTTTTTTTTTATTTTTATAACATGTATTCCAAATACTAGATTATATGTTTTATTATGAACTTTTAGCATGAAAACCAAAAGTTTCAATTATTAACTTTGAATTATTAACTTCAATTATATGGAAGAAAAACAGTATCAAAACCATCCACAAATGCACGCGAGAGATCCACACACACACAGAACAATCCACAAATGCACGCGAGAGATCCACACACACGCAAATCAATCCACAAATGCACGCGAGAGATCACACACACACAAATCAATCCACAAATGCACACCATGAGATCCACACATGCAAATCAATCCACAAATGCACACGACAGATCCACACACACACAAAGCAATCCACAGATGCACGGGAGAGATCCACACACGCAAATCAATCCACAAATGCACGCAACAGATCCACACACACATAGCAATCCACAAATGCTTTATCTGTACCTGTAATTTCATGCACAGCGAATCACGTGATTTTTGAGACTGTTGTTCCGCGGCCTTGATTCACAAATGCACACGAGCTGATCTGTCCACAAGCCTGTATCTGTCCACATTACCTGCGAGGATGCGATATGATGTCTTCCTCCAGAGGGCGCTAACCGGCCTTTGAGCTGAATCTTTCAAAGGGCTGGATTCATTTCGTTTTCTGACTTTCCAGACAACTGAAGTCTAAACATTTTTAACTAAATATCATATACATAAATGCAAATATGGAGTAAAACCAAACCTCCTTTTTTATTCTTCAACGTATAATCAGAATATATAGCCTATTAAGAAAACCATTTGGATAACGAGACGGCTTTAAAGTCTTTCAATTATTTCTGTAACTGTTAGCCAACTACTAGGCTGTACTACGTTTTCTTTTGTTTATATTATTGTAATTCTGAATGTACTTTGTGGTAATGTAATAACCCCTCCCCCCATAATATATTTTCATCAATTACCTATGTTTTGCTTTCCTTATTTTTAAAGAAAGGATGAATGCTTCCACAATTTAACAAACAAAGTAAAAGATTTCTTTTTAAAAGGATTAACAAGTATTACCCTCAAGCAAACAATTCTCAAGCAAACCATTACGTGCAAAAGTTTGAGATTTGCCTCAGTCGCTCCTTTTGCGGTGAATCAGATTAACCAGTTGTTCGTCTTTTTCAATCTGTCCATTTACTAAAAAGCTTTTACAAAATATTTCTAAGTTTATTAAGAGTTAAATAGTAAAAGTGTGTGTGGGGGGGTATTATTTCAACCAACTAAATAATGAGACTGAATGATATACTCAATTCAAGGCAATGTTTATTACAAAGCAACCTCAACATGAAAACCATTTTAAATTGAGGTAAACAGATTAGGTGTGTGTGTGTACACATTAAACTTGCAATACACATACTCAATTTAAAGTGGTTTTCATGTTGTGGTAGCTTTGTAATTGCTGAAAATATATTATGGGGGGAGGGGTTATTACATTACCACAAAGTACATTCAGAATTACAATAATATAAACAAAAGAAAACGTAGTACAGCCTAGTAGTTGGCTAACAGTTACAGAAATAATTGAAAGACTTTAAAGCCGTCTCGTTATCTGAATGGTTTTCTTAATAGGCTATATATTCTGATTATACGTTGAAGAATAAAAAAGGAGGTTTGGTTTTACTCCATATTTGCATTTATGTATATGATATTTAGTTAAAAATGTTTAGACTTCAGTTGTCTGGAAAGTCAGAAAACGAAATGAATCCAGCCCTTTGAAAGATTCAGCTCAAAGGCCGGTTAGCGCCCTCTGGAGGAAGACATCATATCGCATCCTCGCAGGTAATGTGGACAGATACAGGCTTGTGGACAGATCAGCTCGTGTGCATTTGTGAATCAAGGCCGCGGAACAACAGTCTCAAAAATCACGTGATTCGCTGTGCATGAAATTACAGGTACAGATAAAGCATTTGTGGATTGCTATGTGTGTGTGGATCTGTCGCGTGCATTTGTGGATTGATTTGCGTGTGTGGATCTCTCCGTACATCTGTGGATTGCTTTGTGTGTGTGTGGATCTGTCGTGTGCATTTGTGGATTGATTTGCATGTGTGGATCTCATGGTGTGCATTTGTGGATTGTTTTGTGTGTGTGTGGATCTCTCGCGTGCATTTTTGGATTGTTCTGTGTGTGTGTGGATCTCTCGCGTGCATTTGTGGATTGTTCTGTGTGTGTGTGGATCTCTCGCGTGCATTTGTGGATGGTTTTGATACTGTTTTTCTTCCATACAATTAAGTTTAAATTATTTCATGTTGACTTTTTGTTTCAAAGGTCAGAACTCCTGTTTATAGTAGATTTTCATATTCTCTAAATTCATAAATTCATCTTTTACTGTTCCAACATAATTTGTGAATGAATTACTCATTCTTCAAATTACCTTTCAAATTATTTTTCCTCAGGAGGAAAGATGCCAAACCCAAACGTGAGACAGAGACTCCCTCAAAACTCCCTCGCTTCATTTGACATCGATTATCACCGGCACACGATAAATCCAGCGCCGAAGGAACTGCGTCTGGTCCTGCTGGGAAAAACCGGAGCGGGGAAAAGCGCGACGGGAAACACCATCCTGGGAAAGAAGTGCTTTGATGACAGATTGAGCATGAGCTCGGTCACAAAAGAGAGCAAGAGAGAGAGAGAGAGGGTGGAGGAGCGAGAGCTGGTTGTAATCGACACGCCTGGGTTTTTTGACACGGATTTAACAGATACAGAACTACAAGAAGAAGTGATACGCTGCCTGGCTTTGTGTTCTCCGGGTCCTCATGCGTTTCTGCTGGTGGTGCCGATAGAGCGATTCACAGAGGAGCAACAGCGCACCGTACACATGATCCTGGAGATGTTTCATCAGGACGTCACTCATCACACCATCCTCGTATTCTCCCACGCGGATAAACTCAGAGGAGAACCCATCGAAAGCTTCGTTTTGAGACAAAATCAGAAAGTGAAGGAGCTCGTGGAGAGATTTGGGAGGCGATTCGTGGCCTTCGACAACAAAAACTCAACGAACACGGATCAAGTGACTCGACTCCTGCTAAGAGTTGATGAGATACTTGCTCTAAATCACAACCTGCACTTCACCAGTCAAATCATGGAAGTAATGAATGAAGCACAGAGGATAATAGACACAAAACTGCAAGCTGATAGAGCCGAAAGAATGAAGAAGATCGAGAAGGAGGTCGGAAAAATGGCTGATGATCAATTGTGTTCGTTTGTTGTGTTCCTGAATGAAGAGAGGCAGGACACAGAGAGGAAAAAGAAACGCATGCAAGGCCGGATTAAACAGATAGAGACGGATATAAAGAAAGAGGAGCAAAATGCGCGACCGATCCCTGCAAGACTGGGTCGTTTCAGAGCGTCTCTGGAGAGAGAACTGGAGAACATGTGGAGATTTGAGGAACGGGAGATGGAGGAGGAGAAGGAGAGATTGAGAAGAGAGGATAAAGAAAAGAAGGAACTGGAAATCTGGGCTGAGGAAGAGAAGGAGAGGAGAGTGAATGAAGAAGAGCAGAACTTTGAGCTTTTCTCAAAGCGCAATATGAAGTTGTTGATAATGCTGAGTATGTTTATGGTGGGGGCTGGAGCCGCGTACGCTCCTGCGCTCCTGGCGTTCCTGTTCCCGGCGGCTCCCGCTGTCGAAGCCGGAATATCCGCGCAGATTTTGTCCGCTTTGCTCGGCGCTGGAGCGACGGAAGGAGGGGGTTTTCTTGGGACGTTCGCTGCATTTGCTGTGAATTCTGCATCTTTGAAGCTGGCGGCGATGGCGCAGTGTTGCGTTCAGTGATACGTTTATGATTGACAACCAAGATGAGTTCACAAATCAAGATTATAACAGGTTTTCTCCCAGTATTTGTTAAGCGTGTTTGTGTGGAAGATTTCCGCCACAGAATAAAATATTTTAAAATAATAATTGCAACTTTTTTTCTCACAATTGTGAGTTTATATCTCGCAATTCTTACATCTTTTCTCAGAATTGTTAGATATGAACTCGTAAATGCGAGTTATAAAGTCCAATTCTAAGGAAACAAAGACTGACACGCAATTGCGACTTTATATCATGTAACTCCGGCTGTATAAAACGCATTTGCGACTATATCACGCAATTCTGACTATATCACGCAATTTTTACTTTATAACACGCAATTGCGACTATATCTCGCAATTCTGACTTTATAACACGCAATTGCGACTATATCTCGCAATTCTGACTTTATAACACGCAATTGCGACTATTTCACACAATTCTGTCTTTATAACACGCAATTGCGACTATATCACGCAATTCTGACTTTATAACACGCAATTGCGACTATATCACACGCAATTGCGACTATATCACACAATTCTGACTTTATAACACGCAATTGCGACTATATCACACGCAATTGCGACTATATCACACAATTTTGACTTTATAACACGCAATTGCGACTATTTCACGCAATTTTGACTTTATAACACGCAATTGCGACTATATCATGCATTTCTGACTTTATAACGCAATTGTGACTATATTTCGCAATTTTGACTTTATAACACGCAATTGCGACTATTTCATGCAATTCTGACTTTATAACACGCAATTGCGATTATATCACGCAATTCTGACTTTATAACACGCAATTGCGACTATATCTCACAATTCTGACTTTATAACACGCAATTGCGACTATATCACACAATTAATATAGTCACACAATAAAACTGCAGTGAACCAAAGACAGTCTCAAAAACACGCTTTGAAATCGCTGGTGTTTCTGACGTCACAAACTACCTTGTAACCAATCAGATCAACGTGTGATCGTCAACGAGTGGATCTCTGAGTGAGTGAGTGAGTGGAGGCGGGGCTCATTTGCATATTCATAGAACCGTGTCGAGTTACAATCAAGCTATTTTAAAGCATGAAGACATTTATTTCAAGGAAAAAAACATGAAAATGTGTACGTAACAGATAGACTTGTGTCATATATGTCATGGTGGAATATATCACAGGAAGCAATAGCGAGTGAGAACACTTTATTATTAACTCAGTCCAATGCAGTAAGCCAGATGTTCACGGTAACGCAGGGACTTCGATGGCCAACACGGTGAAGTGAAGACAGACGGTGAGACAAATCCTCAGGTGACACGAAGAACAGAAATCCAAACACGGTAGAAACTCCAGGAAACACGAGACGATCAGGAACACGAGAACCAGACAGGGACACACCAAACAACGATCTGACAAGGATGAGAACACAGTGGTGAGTATAAATAGTGTGGTGATGATCAACAGCAGCTGGTGATGTGATGATGAACAGCTGGAGCGGATCAGGTAATGTCATACAGACACGCCTCTCACACACGTGCATTCATACAACAACAAACAGACGAGACTGGAAGGAAACAGAGAAATGTCTACCGTGACAGTACCCCTCCTCCTAAGAACGCCTCCTGGCGTTCCCAGACTCCCTTACCTGTCGATTGTAATCATCGATAAGAGAGTGATCCAGAATGTCTCTAGCAGGAACCCAACTTCTCTCCTCCGGACCGTAACCTTCCCAGTCCACCAAGTACTGGAATCCGCGTCCCCTCCGCCTAGAGTCCAGAATGCGATTGACCGAATAGGATGGTTCCCCATCTACGAGTCGCGGCGGTGGGGGAACCGGGACTGGCGGATTAATGCGAGCATAAAACACGGGTTTGATTTTGGATACATGGAACACGGGATGAATTCTCCTGTACGCCAGAGGAAGTTTGAGGCGGACTGCCACCGGACTAATGATCTTGGTAACAGCAAACGGGCCAATAAATTTGGGAGCAAGTTTATTCGAGACGGATCGGAGAGGAATGTTCTTGGTTGAAAGCCACACTTTGGAACCGACGACGTATACGGGAGGCCTCCGCCGGTGGCGATCGGCTTTGGCCTTGGTGCGAGCTCCCACTTGGAGTAAAGTCTCACGGGCTCTAGTCCAAGTGCGATGACACCTCTGGATGAAGGCGTGGGCAGAGGGGACCGCGACTTCGGACTCCAGACTAGGAAAAATTGGTGGCTGGTAACCTACACTACACTCAAACGGAGATAGGCCCGTAGATGACCCTGGTAACGTATTGTGGGCGTACTCCACCATTGACAGTTGCTGACTCCATGAAGAAGGGTTCTTGGAAACCAAACATCGCAATGTTCTTTCCAGATCTTGGTTGGCTCTCTCAGTTTGACCATTGCTCTGGGGGTGAAACCCAGAGGACAGACTAACAGTCGCCCCCAGTAATTTACAAAATTCTCGCCAAAATTTGGACACAAATTGGGGACCCCTGTCGGAAACCACGTCTATCGGGAGGCCATGTAACCGAAAGACGTGATCTACGATCGTTGCCGCTGTCTCCTTAGCTGAAGGCAATTTGGGTAAGGGAATGAAATGTGCTGCCTTCGAGAATCGGTCCACCACAGTTAAAACCACTGTGTTACCCTGAGAGGGTGGGAGGGCGGTAATGAAATCTAGCGCGATATGGGACCAGGGTCTCGAAGGCACCGGCAGCGGCTGAAGTAACCCATCTGGAGGTCGATTGGAAGACTTACCAGTGGCACAAACTGAGCAAGCCAAAACAAAATCGTGAATGTCGCGAGCCATACGTGGCCACCAAAACCGTTGCTTGACTGAAAAACCAGTTCGATTAACTCCTGGGTGACAAGCTACGTTGGAACTGTGACCCCACTGGATGACGTCAGACCGTAATCCCTCCGGCACAAATAAACGATTCGGTGGGCAACCGGGCGGAGGCGTTACCCCTTCTAAGGCTCTCTTGACCTTCGCTTCGATCTCCCATGTGAGTGTTGAAACAAATATGGTTTCGGGTAAAATACACTCGGGAGTAGACGGGCGTTCGGAAAAATCAAATATGCGAGATAATGAGTCCGGTTTGATGTTCTTGGAACCCGGACGGTAAGAGAGGGTAAAATCAAAACGACCGAAAAAAAGTGCCCACCGAGCCTGCCTGGAGTTAAACCTTTTGGCAGTTCTGATGTATTCGAGCTTCTTATGATCAGTCCAGACGATAAAAGGTACCCCCGACCCTTCTAACCAGTGGCGCCACTCCTCCAACGCCAACTTGACTGCCAACAACTCTCTGTTACCAATGTCATAATTTCTTTCGGCTGGGGATAATCGATGTGACAAAAACGCGCAAGGGTGCATCTTGTCGTCCATAGGTGAACGCTGGGATAACACTGCTCCTACTCCCACCTCTGACGCGTCGACCTCCCCCACGAACTGACGTGATGAATCAGGGGTTATCAGAATTGGAGCTGAAACAAAGCGGCTCTTGAGTTTAGTGAACACAGCTTCGGCTGAGTCAGACCACCTGAACGCAGTTCGGGGGGAGGTCAAGGCAGTCAGAGGCGCGACTAGCTGGCTGAAATTGCGAATGAAACGCCGGTAAAAATTGGCGAACCCCAGAAACCTCAACAGGGCCTTGCGTGAATCTGGACTTGGCCAATCAACCACAGCCTTGATCTTCTCAGGGTCCATCCGCATTCCCTCGGACGACACGATGTATCCTAGAAAAGGAACAGACTGTGCATGAAAATCGCATTTCTCCGCCTTGACAAAAAGCCCATTCTCTAGCAACCTCTGAAGCACTCGTCGGACGTGCTGCACGTGCTCCTGGAGAGATGAGGAAAAAATCAATATGTCATCCAGGTAGACATATATGAACTGGTCGATCATATCTCGCAACACGTCATTGACCAGTGCCTGGAAAACTGCTGGGGAGTTGGACAGCCCGAACGGCATAACCAAATATTCAAAGTGCCCCCTGGGGGTGTTAAAAGCAGTTTTCCATTCATCCCCTTCCCTAATGTGAACCAAATGATAAGCGTTACGTAAGTCCAATTTTGTGAAGATAGATGCTCCCTGTAACCTCTCGAAGGCTGAAGACATCAACGGCAAAGGATAAGTGTTCTTTACCGTGATGTTATTCAACCCTCGGTAATCAATGCAAGGTCGCAACGATCCATCCTTCTTCCCCACAAAAAAGAACCCCGCCCCCGCCGGAGAAGAGGAAGGGCGAATGAACTTGGTTGCTAGAGAATCAGAAATATATTTCTCCATAGCCTCTCTTTCAGGAATCGAAAGTGAATATAACTTGCCTTTAGGCGGAGACTTACCTGGTAGTAAATCTATAGCACAGTCATAGGGACGATGCGGAGGGAGAGAAGCAGCACGAGACTTACTGAACACTTCCTTCAGGTCCAGATACTCCGCGGGCACGTTAGACAAATCACCTGCTTCCTCCTGCAACACAGAAACAGGTACAGACGAACAAGCAGACACAAGACAAGACTTATGACATTCCTTATTCCACTCCAGCACAGCTTTATGAATCCAGTCCACACGGGGGTTGTGTTTGATCAGCCAGGGATGTCCGAGAACAACAGGTGCCAAGGGTGAGTCCAAAATAAGAAAAGAAATAGTCTCGGTATGGTTGCCAGAGGTAATGAGTGTGATGTCTTCAGTCGTGTGAGAAATGGTAGGAAGTTCTTGACCATTTAATGCGTGAACTGAAATCCGGTGAGTGAGGGGTTGAAGGGGAATCTGAAATGTGCGTGCAAAATTATAGTCCATAAAATTACCTTCCGCCCCGGAGTCCAACAGTGCAAGACAATCGTGCTGGTTGGTTGACCATCTTAGTCTTACCGAGAGGAGGGTGGATGTAGATGTAGCTGATGAGGTCTTCCTGGCGGATATCCCACCCGATAGTAGCCTCAGGTTTACTATCGGGCTTGGCCTTTTACTGGGCAGTTGTAAGCATAGTGACCAGTCCCTCCACAGTAAAGGCAAAGGCCCTGGGACCTCCGCCTCTCCCTCTCCTCTCGGGAAAGCCGAGCTCGACCCACCTGCATGGGCTCGTGATCGTCGACGGGACTGACCACGCCCCTGCCGCTGGATCGGAAGGCGTCGAAATCTCCAAGAGTGCGGGTGGAAGTCGTTCTGCGCTCTACCCTGGACAGCCGAGCGTCCACCCGCAGGGCAAGGTCGATCAACCCGTTAAGAGTGGTGGGGAGATCCAGGGCATAGATCTCCTTCTGGACGTGGTCAGCCAGCCCATGCAGGAACATGTCCCACTGCGCCTCCTCGTTCCAGCCACACTCCGCCGCCAGGGTTCTGAACTCGATCGAGAAATCTGACACTGAATGTCCTCCCTGACGGAGCTCAGCCAACGCTCTGGCCGCTTCTCTTCCCGACACTGCCCGGTCGAACACCTTCCTCATTTCGTCGGAGAGGGTCTGGAACGAGGAACAGCATGGGTTTTGGTTCTCCCACACCGCCGTTCCCCAGAGAGCGGCTCTCCCAGTCAACAGCGTCAGCACGAACGCCACTTTGGTTTGTTCATTGTAGAAAGTGCGTGGCTGTAAAGCAAAGTGCATAGAACAGCGGGTTAAGAACGCTCTGCAATGGGATGGCTCACCCGAATATGGTTCAGGAACAGGTAACCGGGGTTCCGACTGGGAGGGGCTTCCAGGTGGTGCGAGAGGAACGGCTGGTGTGGGGGGCGCAGCGGGGACACGGAGACGCTGGACCTGCTGGGTGAGCTCGGACACCTGCGTTACCAGGGCTTGAACTGCGCGACCCGTGTCGCCGATGTCTTTCTCTTGCGAATTCATTCTTTGAATGCTGTGATGCACGAATTCCTCGATGGATGATGGTGACGCACTCGCTGCTCCCTTTTGAGGGTCAGATCGTTCTGTCATGGTGGAATATATCACAGGAAGCAATAGCGAGTGAGAACACTTTATTATTAACTCAGTCCAATGCAGTAAGCCAGATGTTCACGGTAACGCAGGGACTTCGATGGCCAACACGGTGAAGTGAAGACAGACGGTGAGACAAATCCTCAGGTGACACGAAGAACAGAAATCCAAACACGGTAGAAACTCCAGGAAACACGAGACGATCAGGAACACGAGAACCAGACAGGGACACACCAAACAACGATCTGACAAGGATGAGAACACAGTGGTGAGTATAAATAGTGTGGTGATGATCAACAGCAGCTGGTGATGTGATGATGAACAGCTGGAGCGGATCAGGTAATGTCATACAGACACGCCTCTCACACACGTGCATTCATACAACAACAAACAGACGAGACTGGAAGGAAACAGAGAAATGTCTACCGTGACAATATATCGTTGAACTAGCCGAATGTTTTGTTTCTGTTAGAGACCAAACTATATCAAGTATTTGTATGAAAAAGGCTTACGTAAACACTATACGTGATGCTTTTGCGCCACGTTTTGGTTTGTAATTTCACAAAACATTAGTAAACCATTAGTAAACACTAGTAAATAGTAGATCGCATATCTTTAATTTAAAGCAGGTGGTCTTGAACGAGCCTAAAACACAACATGAGACCATGCGTAGATCATGGAGGGACATTGACAAGCTGCTTTGATAAAGCCATACGACTTCAGATCACGAAATTCAACTGTAGTGCGATTTCGGACATTGTTTATTCTATGTACTTTTATTGTGCATTTTACAGAAGTAAGTAGTTCTTATGTTTACTAAAATCAATTGTTTGGAGGTTAAAGGTACAATATGTAGGATTTTTGCAGTAAACTATCCAAAAAGCACTAGGCCAATGTTATATTTTTTGTTTAGTTGATTACTTACAATATCCCAAATGTTTCCAACTATTTGTAAATCGTGAGAAAATTGCGATTTTAACCAAGGAAACGGGGGCGTGTGAGCAGCGGTGAGGAGTCGCCAGTCAATGCGTCATATCCCCGTTAGCCTCGGTTTCCACCATTGTTTCCGCTCGTACTGCCATAGTAACCATGGCGACAGACGTGGATAACTGGGTTATGCCTAGCAGGACGCTCACGCTGTTGTTGTTTTGTTCAAACATTATGGACCATGGCAAGCAGACTTTGAGACAAAAAGAGACTAAAACGAAGATCAACATGTTTCGAGATGCGAGAGCTCCACGTCCGCGACTAACTTCCACTCGACAGAGACGCGAGTGTTGCATGTGCTTTATCAGACATGAGAGCAAATGTACATAAAAGATAAAACTAATCAATGTTATTTAGTTCAACATGATGAAATGTTAGAATATGATCTGTATGTTATTCTAATGTTGATCTAGCTTACTTAGTCTCATACAGCCAACAAACAACCCAACTAACAACATTCAACACACTCAAATGCGTTTAGTGTGATAGTGTAACTGTTAGAGCGAGTGAAACAGCGCTGCGTTACCTCAAGCTTCAGTCGTCGAATAAACTGACCTGTGTGAGTATTAATTCAGCACTTGCGTGTAGTTGGGTAGAATGAAATGTCCTTATTCCTTTATATCCGCGGGACTGGCGTTGCGTGTGGCGCTGGTGTACGTCTAGCAATCGCTCCTGCTTCACCACAGTCATGTTAAACACATCAGTGTATTCACTCATCCATAAAACATCCATCAGCTCGACGACAAGATCCATAATTACGCTTAATGTGGAATATACGTCATCAATATATGCCTGTGTTATTGTAAGAGGTTAGCGACCCCTGGTGGCAAAAAATCCTACATATTGTACCTTTAATTATGTTTCGAAATAAACGGCTAGCCTAGTTAATCCATTGCATGGCTTGAAGACATTTAGAATAGTATACGTAACTAAAATCATTTAATGCACATTATGCCTTACATATCATACGTGTAAGGGAAGAAAATGGAAATATAAAGACTTTTGCTTTCTCAAATTCTTTGTCAAAGTTATAAACGGACATGAGATAGGAAGGGAAAAAATCAATGCTTTGAAAGGGAAAGTTCACCTAAAAATCAGCATCAATTCAATTCACTTTTATTTGTAGCGCTTTTCACAAGTACAGTTTTAAAGCAGCTTTACAGAAAATGCCATTAAAAAAAAGTGCTGCTCACGTGGCGGTCAAAAATTACAGATTTTTTTAATTTAATTAAATTAATTTATTTACTATATTTTACTTTGATAATGTTTTTTTTATTTCATATTTTGTATTTTTAAGGGATTTATGTTACTAAATTATATTTGTGCAACAGTTAAAATCCACTTATTCACTTTTCAACTTAATTTTTCAACTTAAAATGTGTTAAATATTGAATGCTTTGGAGCAACAGAATAAAGTTTGGTCTCTTTTTAACAGATTATTGCTGATATGATTGTTTATTATTAAGCAAAATGCACACAAATACTAATTTTAAACACGTTTTACTTGACACTAGATGAAATTCGTCTCCCATTCATTTCCAATGTTAGTGATAAAGTATGTTTATGACTTGCTTAATTCATAAAATTGAATTAAAATTAAATAGAAAACTTATACAGAACCTTTTCTTCTGAGATTGAGGTGTTTTTATTTCTTGTTAACTGAACTTTTTCCAAATAAAACATTTTCTTGTGCATATTGTTGTAATTGATCATTGATTTACAGGTTTGTCTTCAATTTCACCTTTCAGTGTTTAGTGTAAAACCCCTTTAACAAACAAAAGTCTTTTTTAGATATTTTATTTCTGTTTAATTTATATTTGTTTTATATCTGGTCAATTATGAAAGCTTGTTTCCGCCACAGAATATATATTTTTTGACTACATGTACAATATACATTACAGTCTAAACTGCGAGATTAGAAAAAAAGTCAGAATTGTGAGATAAAAAGTAACAAATAGCCTACCTTTTTCAATTTTTTTATATTATATTATATTATATTTATTTTATAACAAGCTACTTCATTAGTTCACAAAGTGTTATACATGTTTTGATATGCAAGTGGTTATTATTATCATGTTGATTGATTATAATCTGACGGGCAATAATAAAAAATAAACTAACAAAAGCCACTTCTTAATAATGACATCATCCTCCAGGAAGTGACATATTACTTCCTCAGAATTTTTTTTCTTATACAAAAATCTAAGAATACTTACATCAAGATATATTTACTGGAGAAGCAAAATGACTTCATTTTGAAACAGTTTTCATTAAACAAGACAGCTAATATCTGAAGTAAGTTTGAGCTTAAAAATTTGTGTTTATAAAACATTGATGCATCTAAAAGATTGAAAACCCCGATTTACTAGTCGGGTGCTAATATTCTGATATTTATAGTATACTTTTTTAAATACATATGTATATATAAAAGCGCAGCCAGCCTGCGGGAAGATCAGGCACGCGCACACACACGCGCGCGCGCGCGCACACGCTCTGGTCAGCTGATCTACTGCGTCATCATCATCATGTGTCCATAGCAACTGTATTTGGACTGGTGTGGCTGCCGAGTCAGACCGTTGCTGGAGATCATTTATGTTATTATATGCAAATGCGATGATCTAAAGCGCACGGAATGATATTGTAAGATGGCGGAGAAGCGTCGCGTGGGCGTCGCGATGTCGGGCAGCTGTGAGCTCGACGGCGCGTTCGCGTGTGAGTCTGGCGTGAGCGCGCTTCTCGGATCTTCTCTGCTCACACTGTTGGAGTCCAGGCCGCGCGATCCCGTCGGGTTCCTGGCCGAACACTTCGCGCATCTCTCGGCGCAGGATGATGACGCGGGCCCGGAGCACCAGGCCGTGAGTCGCGCGCTCTGGAACCTGAGTCTGGCGCATCACTCACAGAGGTCTGGCATCATTCACTCTCTCTTTTATTTATTATTAGTAGTACCCAGGGGGCAAATGGGCTGCTGTAAAAGGTTGTCATATAAAAATGAAATCTATGATGTCTGAGGATCACAACCTGGGTGGACAACCCGGTCAACAAGCTGCTGGAAACCTGTAATTAGGGTCAAAACAATGATACCTCAAATTCTGCTCCCCAGAATCACCCAATAGTCCAGTCATTTTATGAAAAAAAGGTTGAACAAATTGCAACTGAAGCAAACTCAACTGATTTTGTATCCTCAATATGTCCTAAGAAAAAAAAGCCCTGAAGAATCCCATTAGGGAAAAGTTTCGAAAAAGACCCAAATATATTCTAGAATACGCCATTCATTCTCTTTCTCACGTGAATAGGGTAAAATTTTTAACCTTTAGATATCACCATGAAAATTACTGAGTTGATTACTTACATCAAGACAAACAAAAAATGTATTACAAGTTTTTTTTTTAAATTGTTTGTTAACATGGACAAACGGTGCATAATCTAATTACATATGTGCTAATTTGCATATATACCACAACAGATCTAAAGATTGGGTTTAGTAGGTGAAAATGTTTTGTTGAAAAACTTCTTCATTTTTAGCATATCGTTGTCGTGTAAACGTTCCCTCAGTTCGAGCTCTTGATTCTGTCTTTCCCTGCAGATCAGCGTTCAACAGTAACACCCGCACGGCGTTCGATCTCCTGACCCGTGATCGCGGTGCCGGTGCCGGTGGCGTGCGCGGGCGTCTCTACACCGAGATGCTCCGGTGCCTGTGCAGCGAAGGCGGACTCTCTGGCTCGACCGCGGCTCCGCTCCTGCGCCGCGTCCAGTGCCACGACCACGAGTCCGTGCCCTTCGAGCTCTTCCGGCAGGGCGTTCTGACCTGCTCCGTGTTCTCCGACTACATCCGGGCCTCCCAGTGCCTGTACGGGTCGGTGGCGAGCGCTTCGGACCGGCCGGCGGAGAGAGCGCTGGGTCAGGCGGTGCTGGAGACGCTCCGGGAGGCGCTGGAGACGGCGGATGGGGACGATGTGGGCCGGTACCTGGAGGCCAGTGCCAAGATCTCTCCTGGTAAAGTGGCGAAGGCCATGGCGGAGGCTCATCCCGGGAACCAGCAGGATAATCCCGTCATGGACGCGCAGGAGTTCGAAGACGCCGCCGCCGCGCTGTTCATCACTCGAGTGCGCATGGTGACCTGACTGGGTCTTATTTTCCAGCACAAATATCCAAACATTCCTTTATCAAGATACATTTACTGGAGACGCATAATGAGTGAAGGTGCGAAATGAAGTCAGTTTGTGCTTAAAACAAGAACAAATATCCAAACATTCTTTAAAATCAAGATCCAGACAGCAACATAGTGTCGGCCAGGATCCGGTCCACATCCGGTACATGAGGATTCAACGCGTACCAGATGTGGACCGGATCTAGGATGCATTTACTGGAGAAGCAAAATGACTGAATATGTTTAGTCTTGGAAAAAGTATCAAAATTAAGTGAGTTTGTGCTTAAAATAAGAAGAAATATCTGCCAATGGGGTCAGAAAAATACACTTTAATTTTCATACGTTTCAGAAAATAAGACAAAGTATATCCGACTTATTTTCCAGCACCAATATCCAAATATTCTCAAAGCAAGATACATTTACTAAAGAAGCGAAATGACTGATGATGTTACACTATATTGCCAACATTTTTGGGACGTCTACCAGTGATGCGCGGGTCAATGTATAAACAACCCGCACCCAACCGACGTTTTCAACTAACCCGCCCGCAACTCGGACCGCAAAAAAATAAAATATTGTATCCAACCCCCTTCCTGACCCGCATTTTTTAAAAGTAGTAAATGCTCATTGGGCCATAAACGTGTAACACAAATGTGTAAATAGCATCGCAAGAAGTACACATGACAAAGCCAGCACTTTGGTCATCATCTTTCATTATTTCGGCAAATGTCTCCCACACTTTGCTCTTTCTGTTTGTGTATTTGCGGAGCTTCCACTCCCCAGTCTTCAGCTTTCCTCTCTCCGCCTCCATCTCTCCCTCAGACTGAGCTCGTGCGTCATCTTCGCACCAGTTATTCAGCCAATAAAGTGTAGGACTATGTATTCATAGAAAATTGTGTCTAGTACTATATAAATTACAAAAGTTTAATTGGCATCATTATTTCAAACGACCCGACCGACCGCTGCCGGAAAATCACTATAAGTATATTTGAATGACTCGTAACCGCGGGCAACTGCTCGTTTTGGATCAACCCGCGCATCACTGACATCTACCTTTACATGCACATTCTTAATCCATAAGGTTTAATAGATAGTTGGCCCACCCTTTGCAGCTTCAACTCTTCTGGGAAGGCTTTCCACAAGGGTTTAGGAGTGTGTTTATGGGAATTCTTCTAGAAGCACATTTGTGAGGTCAGCATTTGAGATTAATTAATTCCCACAAAGTTTGGAGCATGGAATTGTCCAAAATGTCTTGGTATGCAGAAGCATTAATCAGTCCCTCCAGGATTTCGCGGGCCTTTTTTGTGATTGTTGCGGCCTAAAATGCCTGATGTTGCGGCCACTTTTCTAAAAAGTTGCGATGAAAGTTGCGATGTTTTTCTGCATTTGTTTTTAGGTTAAAACAGCAAAGGTAGATAGATTTTTACTTAAAGTAGTCATATTATGCTTTTTGGCTTTTCCCCTTTCTTTTATTGTGTTATATATCTTTTTTTGTGCATGTTATAGGTTTACTAAGTGAAAAAAAAAGCCCAAAGTCCAGCCCAAAGAGACTTATGTCCCACAGAAAACACTGTTCACCATCTGCTCTGTAGTCCAGAATTTACTTCAGAGACAAACGTGCTCACTTTGTAACTCACGTTAATGAGCACAAAACCAGTTAATAACCTTTAGTAACCTTATAAAGGCAAAACAAACGATTTAAAGACACAGCAAAATCTAACAAACTAAGCTTTTTTTTAAAAAAACAAGATCTGCACCTGCAAAAATGTAAATGTGCAGAACCTCACAAACATTAAGTAGCATTTATGTTGAAAGATGCCAATATAGCCTACTAATAAAGTGCAAAATACTGTTTTCTAGCCACAAAAGTTAAATGGTGGAAAAATCAAAAGTTTAATACTGTATTTTAATATAATATAATATTATATACCCGAATATCCAATAAAGCGGTTCTCGTTTCCTTAATCTTTTTGTCAGACAATAGAACGAGTAGCTATTTTTTATGTGTAAAATTATCTGAATTGAGAGAGTTCGGGAACTGGGTGAACTAATGCACTGTGATAGTTAGTAGCCTATTACAAGTGATAAACACAAGAAAAGAAAGGAAAATAAAATGGTCAAACTCAATTCTTTAAATATAAAACAAAAGAGAAGCAGATACGTGATAAGTCCGTGGAAACAACACTAAACACTTTGCTGTTTGAATGTCATGCATGAACAAAATAAACGTCATTTTGTTCATGTGTCCACTGTTCGATCGCGCCACACACACACACACACTCCGATCTCTCTCTCCTCTCTCTCTCTCTCTCTCTCTCTCTCTCTCTCTCTCTCTCTCTCTCTCTCTCTCTCTCTCTCTCTCTCTCTCTCTCTCTCTCTCTCTCTCTCTCTCTCTCACCTCACACACACACAACACACAACAAACACACAGTCCGATCGCGCGTGCGTGCGCATGCACGCACGCACGCACGCACACACACACACACACACACACACACACACACAGACAGTCCGATCGCGCCCCCCAGCACACATGTCTGCTGCGTCTTCTGAACAAAACAAAGAAGTGAGTTTGATGACGCTTAGCAGGAGACCGCGACGATTGGTCAAAGTTGCAGAAATGTTGCGGTGATTGGTCAAAATTGCAACGCGCACTGAATTCACGGGGATTTGTTGAAGTTGCGTTAATAGTTGCGATCGCGACATCGCGAAATCCTGGAGGGACTGATTAAGAGTTCCTTTCACTATAACTAAGGCGCCAAGCCCAACCTCCGAAAAACAACCCCACACCATAATCCCCCCTCCACCAAACTTTACACTTGGCACAATGCAGTCAGGCAAGTACGGTTCTCCTGGGAAACGCCAAACCCGGACTCGTCCATCGGATTGCCAGACAGAGAACACATGCCCACTGCTCTACAGTCCTTGGATGCAGTTGCTCGGCCATGGAAACCCATTCCATGAATAGGGTTGGGTACCGTTTGAATTTGAACGATTCCGATTCCTTGTTTCGATTCCGGTTCCTAACGATTCTCGATTCCGATTCTTTTAAGAGGCAGGGTCAAAAAAGTTTAGGATATTTTAAACTCGGAGGTGCTTTATCATGTTCGACGTGCTCCCTCCTATGAATGAAAGGATCTTGTTGCAAATGTTGCATTTTGCCGAGATTTCGTTCTGTTTAGAAAAGTGAAGCCACACTTTGGAACGCCGACCCACGCTATCCATGTTCGACTCGCTCGGTTATGCCAACATCTCCGGTGGACGCTTCTTCGTTGGTGTTCAGCGGTTTATTCTTCCGGTCGGCGGACTGTGAATCGAAACTAGGAATCGAAATTTAGAGGGTTAGTTTACCCAAAAATGTAAATTCTGTCAGTAATTACTCTCCCTCATTTTGCTCAACCCCGTAAGACTTTCGTTCATCTTCGGAACACAAATTAAGATATTTGTGATTAAATCTGAGAGCTGGGTCACTCCTCCATAGGCTTCTAAGGGATTGAAACTTGCCAGCCCCGAAAAGTTATTAAAGAATTCATTAAAATAGTCCAAGTGACTACAGTGCTCAATCTTAAGTTTTAGACCAGTTGCACTGTATATGGCATCCTTTTCTGGGATGGTACAATAAATAGAGTTTGTGATCTCATTTATAAGGTTGTCATATGCAATATCAGGATCATTGCAGTCATAGACTGCTTCCCATGTTTTAGCCTGTAAGTTTTCACTCAGTTGTTTCAGGGTTCTCTCATTTAGCACTTTAAGTAACCACATCATGTGGTTTTCTTTTTTACCGCCTGTATCAGTATATTATTAAGGTGGTTATCAGTATATTATTAAGGTATAAAACAGATTTTAATCCTTTAGTAAAATTGAATGATAACATTTAATGAAATATAAGGGTTGTCCCATGAAAACTAAAAGGTTACTACTGTATTTTTACGGTAAAATACTGGCAACCAAGCTGACGTTTTTTTTACCGGAAATTTCCAAGTTTTTTTTTACAGTGTAAGTTTAAGTTAGACTTCTTGAAACAACACCACATTTGTTTTTTGAATGTTGTTAAGCAAAGGAGTTCTGGGGAAAAAAAGTTGCCTGGCTTATTTTCTCTGCTTATAACAAACTTTTTATTTTTGAAGCAAAAAATTTATGTTTTTGATTTGGGACTCCGGGTCAAAAGAGATGGAGAACAGATTAAGACTGCTAACTCTATGTGGCCAGTTTCATCTCTATAAATGTAAAGTCACTGATTCTAAGCCCAATTTTAGGCTTTTCTGTGTTGATTAAAGTTATTATATGACTGTTTATCAGCTAACAAGAAAAATGCATAAAAAAAATTTGGTTTCATCATAAGTTACTTACCTCCTGATTTCCTGAAGATGAAAATTTTAAGTTTCACGTTATTTATTTCTATTTATTTTTATTCATGTAGCCTATTGTATGTAATTTCTATTGCTTTAAATGTTTTATGAATTAGGTTTTTAGTAGACTATCTCTTGTATCTTACTGCCTTTTACCTTGAGTTTCTTATCCCTTTCTTTGTGAGTGATACATGTGTCCCCTGTGATCTATGTTTAAAAAAATAAAAAACCAACTCTCTGCTGTTCCAGACGACGACATCGCCTATCGGCCACTGTAACTTCTGTTGGTAACCTCACCAGAATGAGCGAAAAATTAAAATTTCACATGTGTGACCCAAATTTGGGTTGAAACAACCCAGAATTTTTTTTTGTCAATTTACTCTTAGAACAAGAAAGATTTCGTGAAACTTATAATGAGACTTAATCATTTGATGTTGGCTGAACATCATCTGATTTCATTGTCTGACAAAGTACTAATGAAGATTCATAAAGAGTAGACTTGCCATCCTAACACACCTTTTAATTCGCTGATTGAAAAGATTAGTCAGATTTTTCAAATAAACTATGGGTGTCAAAGATTTAAGAGAGTATCTTTGAGATTATACTGACTGACTCAAAACAGTTTTCAATGGCAAAGGAGGCACTGGCTCCTCAAAATGTGAATGTAAAAAATAAAATAAAACAAATGATGTAATGTGAGATGGAAATATGTATAATACCTCACATTTTCAATTGGCAAGGAGAAAAATCAAAGGAAAGGATTTTAAATGTGTCTATTTATTTGTCATTTTTGTGTGACAAAACATTAAACATTGACTATTTAATCTTACTAACCTATTTTAAAGAATTAATAATAAAAAAAATACTTTATTAAGTTTGTATGCAAATACAATTTTGTGTAATACATTGCTATGCAAGTGAAAATTATAAAGCAGAATACAAAAATAACAGCAAAAAAGCAGTTTTTGATCAATAATGTAGAGCAAAAACAATGCAATCTTACATTTATAAAAGATAATTATAGTTTCCTTAAAAAAAAAACTCCTGTAGATATGCTATATAGTTTTATCTTTTGATTATATTAACATTAATCATTGTAGGACATTGAGATGTTCAAATCATTCAATATAATGTAATGTTGGTCACAGTCAGGCTTATATTGTTAGGTTGTATTCAGATTCCTTGATATTCTTTCTTTCACTTGCTCAATTTCATTCATGATGTTCTTTAACTGGTTGATTCCTGTCTTCATGTCATCAATGAATTTCTCAGTTTTTTTCATGAACTCTTTTTGAGCTGTTTGTTTAGGTCTGGGAGTTTCTGCAGGCCTGTTGCTGTTGTCGTGCACCTCGTCTCCGAGAATCTCTTCAAGAACATCAAGCACAGAACTAATCTCAGCAAAAGTTTGTGACAGATTTCCACTGAAATGCAACGTTTTAGACATCCGGTCACCAACTTCTCTGTTGTCATCTCCCTGGAAAAGCTGCATTTTTTCAAAGCAGTAGGAGAAACGTTCACGTATTGCATTGGCTTTGTGTTCTGATAGTGTCGGGTTTCGCAGAATTTCCTCCATTAGACTAAAAATCTTTTCTATCACGTCAATAATAGGGCTTATTTTCTTCTGAATCTCATCAAGTTCAGTTTTAATGTTTCCTCTGAAGTTGTTCTCCTTGTACTTTTTCTGTAATAGCACGATACCAGTAAGAACTCCAGCAGTTATAGCTGCGAGTGTCAGTGCACTAACAATAGCAGACAACCCTACAGTAAATGCAAATAATGCTATTCCCGCAGCCGCGGCAGTTGTTCCCGCTACTGCTCCTCCTACAGCGAGACGAGTAGCATGTTTGTAATCACCTTCAAACTCAACAACATGATCACTCATTTTGTCTAAATGCTTCAGGCATTCAGGAGAAATTTCATCATGTAGCCTATTCAATTCATTTTTGAGATAAATGACATCAGATCTAGAGAAAAACAAAACAGAAACATCAGTGTACTGTACATTTAGTAGGCGTGTACCGATACACTCATGTCATGATTTGGTCCGGTACATGATACTGATCTGACAATATACACGATACTTTAGAAAAAGACTAAATTAAAGGGTAATTTTTTGGGAAATAAAAATGTCCTTGATCTTTTGACAAATAAGAGGTCATAGCACGATAAAAACTCCTGTAAGTTTCAGAGCTCAAAACTGAAACAGTAAGGATTTTTGTCACCCATGGCTTCTCCATCTTGGCTTCATAAATAGTGATAATGCTGTTGTTCCATCTAATATTAAGACCTGCCAAGGACCAGATGATTTTGTATTATGTCGTGATAAATAAAATTCAATAGGGAGTCTTTTTCACTTGACTATATACATTGGCTACATATATATACAGGGGTTAAAGTGGGCCGGAACAAAAAGATCTCTCACAATTCGGGCGGTTTCTCCATGCTGATGTGCCGTCTCGGGAGCGTCTGCGGTTATCCATTGTTTTCTACAATTAAATAACACAAGTGAAAACATTAATGTTGCAGATTGGGACAGGAGGCAACAAGTCAAAATAGATATCTAGACCACCCTACTCAACCTAGAAAAAGCCCAACACCACCAAACTGTCCCCCCACAACATGCAGCTGGTTGGCGTCCCCCCGCTCAGGATATTCGAGGGCACTAACTCTCCACAGGGTACACAATGTGAAGACGAGAGCAATGAGGGGTCTTACTACAGATACTTGTAGCCAGTACAGAGCAAAACTGTCTCAATTGTAAATAGCTACTTGTTTTTGTTGAGTTTCAGTTGTTCATTTGTTTTAAAAATGCTTGTTACTTTTACTGTTTTAAAAAAATTGAATGGTTTAATGTATTTGTTAGTAAAAAACCCTTTTGTACTTTTGCTTTTCTGTACAGTTAAATGTTTAATTTACTTTCTTAAACTTGAAACTCGTTCAGTTATTGCAAACACAATGTATAGGCCTATACACTATCTTATGTTAGGATAGTGTAAATTAAATTTAGGCCTACGGCTGACAGAAAATGGTGGTTTGTGCATATGCTTATGACTGCATGCTTAAAACCAAGCTGTGTCGCATCCAACATTTCCTGCTGTGCGCGATTGGTTTTTTTTAGAAATTATAGAGGCAATACCAGTAGGCCTAATGGCCTATACCACCCGAAAAAAAATGTATTCAAAATTTTATTCAACTTTTCAAAAGCTTACAATGACAGTTAACATCAAACATAAGACAAACATATTTTGGGGAAAGCATATAACAGATCTTACATTGTATAGAGTAAAACATTAAATTCTACAAACAATAATGCACATTTGTCAATGTTTGGATAGCGTAGATACCGCGACTGCATAACTACAGAAAGAATACAAACAACCCCATTTCCGTTTCCGGCGGCGGAGTAATACCGTTACCGCACAGAACATCCAATAGTCAATGGAGTTGGACAAAAACCACGATAAAACCTGTTGGAAAGCATCCTTTGCAGTGATTTTTCTGTGAGCATATCAGTGAACACCAAAGACCACTCAGTGAGTTTCACGTCTTTGTAAACTAAAGTTTAATGCGTTTTATGAATGATTATTCCAGTGACCCTATGAAACCATTGTGGGGGGTGGGTGGTGCCATAGACATAATATAATACATAGACGCCCTATTGGCCGCTTTGGAACGTTGCTGCGATACGTCAACGGGTCCGCCATTTTGCGGAGGGCAAGACTGCACTGTAATGCTGTAATCAAGGGTGAGCTGCGTTTTTTTCTGGATAAAAACAAAAACTGTTTTTATATTTATCAACCGATTTCAGTGGTTTGTATGTGGTGTACAAAAAGTTCCATCTCTAGTTATTTAAAATCTCAATAGTTACACTTGTAAAATATTTGTTTTAATAAAGAATGGTCAAAGCTCAGGCTTGTCATGTATCTGGGTTTTTATTCTTGGATAAGAATGATGAAGACCCCCATACTGAGATATAATTTAAGTTTTCTTATTGTGGAAAAAGCATTTTCTGTGATTGACCAGATTTGAGCAATAACAAAGATAACTGATGGGTCCTTTATGCTAATACATATGTTATGGTACAACTACTGTGCAATGCAGTAAATATAACATTTGTGAGAAGTAATAGTAAATAGTTTAGTCAATAAAATAAACAAATAGTATACAGCAAATAAAATAGTAATGAATAGTATAATTATATAATATCATACAATAATACAATCATAAAAATATTGATAATAGCATATGGTTTATTAATAATACTATAATAATAGCAATAGAATAAGACGTATCAATTACAGAATATACACAATAAAAAATAAGTTAAATAGTGACTTATATTTAATATTTAACTCTTTTTGTTAAATTTCAGTTTTATTGATCAGTAATAGCCATTATACCAGAAGTAGCTTCAGTCAAACATACAGCAGGATACAACGTTAAAAAAGCCTAAATATAAAGTTACGAAACTTCACTTTGCGCTCAGCCAAAACGATTTACCAGGGAACCATTTATAGATTAATGAGACCAAAGATCGCCCGTTAGATATACACAAGACGAATTATATCTCATGTTTAATCACTAGAGTAGAGACATCCGAGCCGGCGGCACGCTTCAAAAGGACTCGCCGAGGTAAGGCTGTCCTCTGCGGGCTTAATGAGCGCTGAGTGCCCGGTGATCGCATCTCACAACTCCGAAACCGTCAGATCAAATTTTTAAATAGGCACTATCTTTATCAACAAACCACATATTTAAGCTTTAAACAACTACATTGGCGACTGAAAAACTATTAAAACTCCATTTCGTGACACAATAACAGTAGTATTTTTAAATTTATCCTCTGAACGTTACTATTACTAATTAAATCATGACCAAATACAACCAAAAACAAACGTTCAGTCTTGCCTGTGAAAGATAATTCCTCGGAAGCGGTTTTCAATTGTGTGGCGACTTGTTCAGCCCCAAGCAGCGCACAAAACAGGCATTTTTCTCAATTCCCAGTATGAGAGGTATGGGAAAGTTGCCATCCCCAATATGGCGGCGCGGTTGACGTGCGCTCCAGCGGCCAATAGGGCGTCTATGTATTATATTATGTCTATGGGTGGTGCTAACACAGAAACCGAAATTTCTCGGAACAGCAGCATTTGTCCAAATTTCAATCTTAACCGTTCTATTTAAGAGGAGAAACGATCTTAAAACAGGGCTTTAAGTGTAAAATACCGAACATGTCCGTTAAAAATCGCCCATTTTGTGTTTAGTTTCGGTTTCGTTTAGTTTCTTTGCATTGCGTCTAATAAATTACTAAAAAAGTTGATATTGCAAACTAATTAACGGGCCCCAAAACACATCACAATATAACACTAGTCTGACCTTGTTGCAGTCCTGATCGAAGCTCATGTCTGTGTTTTGCGTAATGATGAACCCGGAGAAGCTGTTTATTACTGCTTCACGCGTTGAATCTAAGCACAATAACAATAACCCTCTTCCGCCCTAAAACATGTAGGCCTACACCGCAAACCACTCTCAGTATATATGTGCAAAACAAACCTTAAAATAACAAAGAAAGAAAACGATGAAAATGTTTTTTTATAAAATAAGAATGAAAATTACTTCATTGCAATATGGGTGTTAGAAATGAAAAGACTTCCGACCGTGCCTTTTTCTCTCCGTCTCTTTATTAGGTTGTGAATGAATAATGAAAGACCAGCGCTGGGAAACCATTCAAAGAATAGCTTAGTTTGTACTTTCGGGGTCCCGTAATATATAGTGAAATATCAAGAGGAGTAACATACATCTAACCAATAGAAACATACATTCCTTCATCCCATATAACAATCCCATAAATGGTAAAGAAAAGTTAGATCTCCTCTGGAACTTAGAGATCCAGAAGGCCTTCTACCATATACATACTGCACATCTTCTATAGGACACACACACACATACCTGTAAAAGGAGAGGGCTCTTTAGCTCCTTCCTTATTGTGACAGATGTTTAACTTACATGTAAACATGGAATGTGTGTAGACTAAACATTAACTCTGGACAGTGCTGAGAAGGAGAAAATATAATTCCTTACAATGCCCCCTTTGATAATGACAGTTATCCTATAACATAATTATCACAGTACATTATTCTCAGCATATTCTTTCTATACATAACAGTGAGTCGGGAATGGGACCTACAGTTGCCATTTTAGCATGTACTTGTACTGCAACTGTCAGTATCCTGTTCACAGGACAAGTCCAATTCCCCGTTGAATTTTGATGTGTCATCGATCCCACAGTACTAAGAAATAAAGGACAGAACAGTTCTTCATCTGTCGTTGGTGATTTAACACTTACATGAGGTCCGGAAGCACTTTGTGGCATTTTTGTACAAACATAACAGTCACTCTTTTTCCCCGTAGACTTAGCAGTGAAATTGGCTAACCTCCACCACATATTGGAGGCAAACGCATGTGGTTCATCTTCATGTCTCAGCCAAGTTTCATTACCACTGCTAATAAGTGCTTGTGTATAAATGAACAAGTTTGTCAGCACAATGAGGTATAATAGCGACTGTGCAGACATGGCTTTAATGGATTCAATGATAATTATTGCTAATCTCAATCAGCAATCTCGTTCTTCGTCTACTTCTCTTCCTCGTTCTCCTTTCAATCAATGTTGGATGTCCACCTCCGCATAGGCTTATGCGTTCCCCGGGGTTGGAGCTAACTTCACCCTGCTAGCATGGATCCACTGCGGCTGGAGGTCAGTCAGAACACCGGTCCTCGTCACAGCGATCACCGTGGCAGGCCCCAGATAGTTAGGTTCCCCAAGTTTTGTGGGTTTCAGACACCTTATCAGCACTGATTGTCCTGGAATGAAAGGATGATTTGGCTTTTCTGAGGGAAGAGGGAGAGAGAGAGAGACATCACCATTTATGCCATTTAACGTTCTAACTAGGGAATCCACGTAATCTGCGATGATCACCTCCGTGTCACCTGTGGAGAGATTGCCAGCGCGACCTCTGACCCAAGAAGGTCGGGAAAGGTCTACCCATCAGAATTTCAAATAGAGACATTTTTGTGGTTGCTGATGTGGACATTCTTATTTCTGCCAATACGGCAGGCAACAAATCAACCCAATTTCTGCCCGTAACTAGACACGCTTTATTAAGACGTTCTTTTATCGTTTTATTCAAACGTTCTACGTTCGAAGATGACTGAGGATGATGCGGGATATGGAAGTGCCAATTAATACTAAGTTCTTTAGCTAATAATTGCGTGACTTTAGAAGCAAATGGAGTTCCATTGTCACTTGCTATAACGGTTGGAATACCGAAGCGCGGTATAATTTCTTTGGCAAGAACCTTTACTACCGTCTTTGCATTTTCTTTGGCACACGGAAAAGCTTCTGGCCACTTTGAAAATCGATCGATAATCACGAGCAGGTATTTGTTATTTCCACATGGAGGCATGTGTGTAAAATCAATCTGTAAATATTGGAAAGGGAGTTCAGGATGCGGTAAAGCATCATGGGCGATTGCCTTGTGCCTGTTTGTTTGTGCACATATCAAGCAAGCATCCAATATCAACAAAGTATTCCTTCGAACATTTGCTATGCAGTATGATTGATTCAAATTTTGTATCACTTTCTCTTTTGATACCTGCGATACACCATGATAATGCCTACACAGCATTACAACGGTGGATGCTGGTAGCGCGATTCTACCTTGTTTGTCTCTTAAGATACCAGCTTGATCTGGTTTTACTTCATTGGCTGCCCAGTGATTCAAATCGTTTTGAGTAGGATTAGCTTGCGGTATTTTAATGTCCAAATCATTAATCAGCGACGAACTCATCATTGGCACTTCGGTGCTCTTTTCATTTACATGTGGACTACGTATCGCTTCTTTTACTGCCCATTTCGCAACTTCATCTGCAAATCTGTTTCCTTTGGCTTCATCAGATTCACCTGTTTTATGACCAGCTACCTTAATAACAGCAAGCTTCAATGGTTGCTGTGCTGCACTAATCAGCTCGGCCACAATGTTATGATGCGAAATTGGTTTTCCATCGGAGGTTTTGAAACTTCTTTCCTCCCACAATTTAGCAAAATCATGGACTAGACCGTACGCATATTTGGAGTCAGTATATATGTTGATGCACTGACCTTTTGCCAATTGACAAGCTCTTGTTAGAGCAATCAGTTCTGCGACTTGTGCTGATTTATATGGCAACGAATATGCCTCAATTACACGATCAGGTAATTCAACAATAGCATAACCACACAAGTATAAATTGTCGTTTGGCTTGAAAACAGGATCCTTCTATAGTCTAGCTATATATCAAATATCTCCCTCCTCCAGGACAGATATTATAAAATATCTGGCCTGCAGGCAGTCGAAGTTTGGATTCTGGTCAGGCAGTCGTGGTCGTCACTCTCTAATTCACCATCCTTCAACAACCTGTGCAAATGTACAGTAGGGCCATATATAACAGAACTTACTTTCAATGTTAAATTAGCAGTTGCTAATAATATAGCCTCATAGCCTGAATGGCGTTGAGCAGTCATGCGTTGAGTAGAAAGAAGTGTGTACTGTAAGTGGATGTGATAAAACAACCCTTTCAGCATCCTGTACCATGATAGCTGTCGCAGCCACTGCACGCAAACAGGCAGGGAGTCCCCTAGCCACTGAATCAAGGGTTTTAGATAAATAAGCTACTGGACGAAACGTGCCCCCATGCTCTTGAGCCAGGATTCCCGCGGCTGTCCCACCACCCTCATGCACCTACAAATGAAAATCTTGGACGTAGGATGGCAGGCCGAGGCCAGGTGGCCTTAAAAGGGAGGATTTCAAATGTCTGAATGCTTGATTCATCTCATTTGTCCATACAATGTCCTCTGTATCACCCAGCGTAGCTTCTCGCAGGATTTTGTCATACATTGAACAGTTCGGCACCCACAGTCGACAGTAATTGACCAGTCCCAGAAAGCTTTGCATTTGCTTCTGTGTTGAGGGATGCTTGAATGAAGCGATGGCTTTTACTCTGTCCGCAGACAGGCGAACTTTGCCTTGTGACAGTTCATGGCCGAGGTAATTGACTTTTCTCTGCACCCACTGAAGTTTCTCTTTAGATGCTTTGAAACCAGCCTCTGCTACAACGTTGCAGACAATTGTAGTGGCAGCAGCACACATGTCCTCAGAGGCACCAGTAACGAGAATGTCATCGTCATCAGCGTAAGAGCAGGCAGGTGTCAGGAGGGAGTCTGACATCCTTCAAAGTTGCGTGCATTTCAGTGGAGAAAACAGCCGGAGAATCACTGAACCCTTGAGAGGGAGTCTTGTAATTCTGAAAACAGAAAGCAAAAGTGGCTGATTTTGTTGGTCAACAGGATGACTGAAGAAGGCGGAGCATAAATCAATAACAGAATAGAATGCATGTTCTAAAGGGATAGAATTAACAATAGTTTGTACATCTGGCACAATAGGAGCAAGTGGCTTTATCAAATCATTAATTCTTCTCAGGTCCTGCGTTAAACGACAAGAACCATTTGCTTTCCTGATTGGATTGATTGGTGTGTCGTAAGGTGAATGAGCGCGAACCAGAATGCCTTGAACCAGAAACTGATAAATGAGGGCCGAAGTCCCTCCTCTTGTTGCTTTAAAAGCAGATATTGTTTTTGAAAAACAGGCCTATTCGTTGTCAAATTGGCCACATAGGGTTGGATATCAAGAAGTCCTACGTCATTCTTATGGGCCGCCCACAATTTTGGGTTTATTCAGTTACTTCCTGTCCGAGCTCAGTTGCAGACAGATCTTAGAAGAGAGCACTTCCTGTGTCGGTTGTAAGAGAGAAAGCTGCAGGAAACAGAAGTTTCAGAGAGTCAGAGTCAAATTCATGTTTAACACCCGATTTGTGCATTAAAGGTCTACCCTAATAGGCAGAATGAGGAATTTGGTATTATTGCAAAATCATGCATTTTGAACAACGATGGTACATCCTGAGAAGTAGCCGGTAAAGTTGGTGTCATTGCACAATTTGTAATTGAGCCCGTGTACACAACAGAAGACAGTGATGAAAGGCTTGCCTATGAGAAAAAAAAAAAAATATGGTTTATGGTCAACATTTAATTCAATGAATGGCAAAACATTTGATTTTTTTGGGTAAGACATTGAAGTCATTGAGAAATTTTCACAACAGGGCTCAGTATTCTGTGGGCAGCGTCATTGTGTCTTCCAAGCAGTCTGATATTGCTTCTGAGACTGAGAGTTGGGAGAAAACGAAGGAGGGGGCTTTGGCACGTAGCCATCCGAGCGCCGACATATCTGGTTTCCATTATTCCTATGCAGCTCTGCTCTCTGCCTACAAAACTTGGCAGTGTGACCTGATCGGCCGCAAAAGAAGCAAATCAGTGGTTTATTTGTTTTAGGAAACGAACGGTTCTGAGCCGGCGCGGCATTCAACTGCAGCATTATGGGAGCCTTTCCCCTGGGAGATTCAAAAGCCCCAGCGGAAGAAAGCTCCCGTAATCGTTTACCCAATTCATTAATAGTGATATTACTAATGTTGGTTGTAGTGATTCGAATCAATTGTGCAGTCTCATGCAGCATGTTATTTAGAAACGTGTTCACAAACAGCAAACAATTCTCATCATCAACAGGAATGGCAGATTCGTTTATCCAAACATTTTTGAATCTATGAAAGAACGCTACAGGACTTTCTCCTGTTCTTTGCTTAGTGTTGGCTGCATGCGAAATATCCTGTTTAGCTGAAGACAGCTTCAATAAAAATGCAGTCAATTGTTTGAAAAAATCATTGAGTCTTCTTGAACTGGCCCAAACCCAATCAACATCATAATCATCATCATCATCATCCTTCACCCTAAGTCCGCGAAAAGGTTTAGATAGATCAACAGGTTCTGAATCTTTTATCACCAAGCTACGAGCTGGAGGCGAATCGTGGGCTGGGTGCAAAAGATCAACCTCATCAATTAATTCGTCTTCGGTAATTTCGGTGGGGAGAGTTTTAGTTAATATAAACCTATAATCCCGTCCCGTAAACTGGCTATACGCCGTCGCACGCTTCAAAACCGAAACAAACTGGTGGGGGGTTTTAGCTGGATCGGGCAATTCTTTACAGATAGCGATAACGTCAGCAAGAGGCAACGGATGCACTTTAAAACCATCTGACGTTTCCACAAAAGGAAATGCGGTCGCGGTTTTTAAATCAGGGTACAATCTGTTTTTTTTACGCGCTCCGACGCTACAGGAGTCTCAATACACTCGTATTTTTGGAGGTTGTGATATGATTTCGGCTGTCTTTGAGGGACTTTTTTCCTCCTCTGCGAGTGCATGAGAGGGAGTGCGCTCCCCCCGCCCTGACTGCGCTCTGAGTGCAGGAATGTGTGTCTCTGCAGCCAGAGAGGGAGAAATATTTTTCTCTTTCTCCATCTCTGACTGAAAAAGAACAGCAGAAACTGCAGCGAAATCAACATTTGAAAAAATATTTTCTTTTGTCTGTTTAACTTTTTCTGGACCTCGAATCCAGTACTTTTTCATTGTGTCCCAGGTTTTATAGGACTTTTCTATGTAAGATTTGTCCCAATTTAAATCATAAATCATCACTTTGCATATCGGATTGTTTAAAGGACCCATCTCGCGGGAACGGATCCAATTGTGTTTTATCAGCTGACCAGCCAGCTAGATTTGATAGATACGGTTCAGTAAAAAATGCTTGATCATTCCGAATCATAAAATCTCTAGGAGTTTCATTAATTAACGGCGGACTTATCTTATTTCCCATTTTCTTAAAGCCACACAAAAATTTCTCCTCTAATGCCGAATAAATTTCAGATAATCAAATAAAAAACAAAAGAGAAAAAAAAATCTGTTTCAAGTGTTAGTAAAGTATTATAGTCAAGAAAACAAAGAGACAAGAAGAATAAAAAAAAAAAAAAAAAAAAAATAAAAAGGGGAAAAAAAATAAACTATTCATTCACAAACCCAAAAGATCGACGGAGCTTTATGAAATATCTTGCAACAATATTTCCTTCTTACAAAAGTAAGGATATTACAAAAAAAACGAAGAAAATTGATCACTTTTTTCTTACGTTCGTCCCGCATTAATACACGAGGTAAACACAAAAATAACAACAAAAGAGGGAGCTCAAATCTCCTTTGTGTTCTTCCCGCATCTCTTATTAGAAACACGAGGATAACCTTCCCGCAATTATCAAACTACGAGGTACCACAAAGACAGACTGATCAGGTCTCCTTTGTCGGTCTTCCCGCATTAATTAAAACACGAGGATTGTCACCAAATCTGGCAACCTTTAGCTACGGCACGCATCAAAATATGTCTCAGCAGATAGGAAGATCTTTATCAAAAAGTTCTTCTTACCTGGAGAATCCCGGACGAGCGACCAATTGTTAGAAATGAAAAGACTTCCGACCGTGCCTTTTTCTCTCCGTCTCTTTATTAGGTTGTGAATGAATAATGAAAGACCAGCGCTGGGAAACCATTCAAAGAATAGCTTAGTTTGTACTTTCGGGGTCCCGTAATATATAGTGAAATATCAAGAGGAGTAACATACATCTAACCAATAGAAACATACATTCCTTCATCCCATATAACAATCCCATAAATGGTAAAGAAAAGTTAGATCTCCTCTGGAACTTAGAGATCCAGAAGGCCTTCTACCATATACATACTGCACATCTTCTATAGGACACACACACACATACCTGTAAAAGGAGAGGGCTCTTTAGCTCCTTCCTTATTGTGACAGATGTTTAACTTACATGTAAACATGGAATGTGTGTAGACTAAACATTAACTCTGGACAGTGCTGAGAAGGAGAAAATATAATTCCTTACAATGGGTTTTATAAATATAAGTGTAGGCTATACCATATTACTGCAAATTGACAAAAAGCTAAACACTTTGTAAAGTAAAAGAGAACAGAATTTACTTTTTTTCCCTGGTTGAATAAATTAACATATTTTTCAGTTTGAACACATGTAGTGAGTGTGCTCAGGGACAAGACACCTTGTGTCAAATTTTACACAATAGTCAAGTCAAGTCACCTTTATTTATATAGTGCTTTTTGGCCACTATGATAAACAGGATACTCGTCACAGAAAAGCACACAGAAAGGCAATAGGCCTACATGTAAATTTATATTGTCAGCTGTGATGATCTCACCAAAAACAAAACAACAATCAAATTCATATTTTTGGTTGCAAATGCAACCACTTTAGGCACAGTCTGGAGCCCTGTATAAGATAATTAATTACAATAGAAAATATGGACAAATTAAAAAAAGTAACTTATATGGCTGTCACAGTCCTCGTCTGCACCTGTCTGTCTTTTGTCTTCACTACACTTCCCAGGATCCTCTTGTCTCCACACCTGAACTCACTCCCTCATTATCCACCTGTCCCTCGTCATCATCATCTGTGTCACCTGTCTTCACCCCGTTAGTGTTCATTTGGACTTGTATTTAGTTTCCTTCTGTTCAGTCTGTCTTTGTCGGTTGTTAACGTTAGTTTGAGTGTGTTTCCCTGCCTGTTTGTACCCTTTTGATTTATTTTGAGAATAAAACTCTCGTATTGGAACCTTCAGCCTGACTCGTCTTCATCTGCCTGAACACACCCGTGACAATGGCCCATTATTTACTATCATAATCTTTGATTATGATTTACATTAAATGCAGGTGATAGAAATCAACTAGAAGACATTTTTCAAAGGTAAGCGTGTCTTGACTTAATCAGTTTATTGATGTTATTAGAAGTACAGCAATATTTTAAGTTACATCACGGCAAATATTTATTGGTTGAATACTTGTTCAAGTTATTTTATAGTGGTTAGTCCTCAATGTATGTTAACAGAATATGTTCTCTTTTTATGGACAATAAGATTAAAACACTCAAATACTCTTTAATCCTGATAAAAGGTTTGATACTTGAATTGAAAAGAAGCATCGAAGAACTAAAATCAGAATTCAACAGAAATCATCAAACTCTGACAAACCAAATAAAGGCTCTGAATGACACCACAGATGAGCTGGAGTCCGTGCACAAGAACACTATGAAGGAAATTGTTTAATAACGGTTTATTTTTAGTGCATGTATTTAACAACCACTTTTTTTTAATGACATACTCAGAGTTTCTTTCTGAATACAATATGCCAGTTACCCCAAAAGAGTTGGCCATAGTTATGGGAGCAATACCATCAGGAATATGTAGGCCTATTCTCTTTAAAAACTGCATTCACTCTCCTACTATAATTACCACTTTTCTTGAGCCAACTGAAACTCCAGGTAAAATATGTTTTTCAGGGAAAAAAGATAGAAACTATAAAGTTAGATCCCTTTTTCTTGAAGATATCATTTCTGTTTCTCTTGCGATCTCTTACTGGAATAATTTGTTTAAAAATTTAGATTGGGAAAAGATTTGGTCCCTACAACAAAATATTTTCTAACTAATAAAAAAAAAGTATCTTTCAAAATAATAAATTTTTATCCTGTTAAATATTTTATGATTAAATATAAAAGTAACATTGACACAAGATGCTCATTTTGCCAAGTTCACACAGAAATGGTGTATCATTTATTTTGGTCATGTTTACTGAACAACTATGGAAAGATATTGACATATTCATTAAAAAATAATATCCAGCAAGATATATCAGTAACCTTTAATGACATTATTTTTGGATACTTTGATTCTGACCCCACTAAAAAAAACTTAATTTATTTAATGTGCAAATTTTATATCCATAAATGTAAATTCACCAACAACAATCCAATTTATTTTTATTTTTTTTAAGAATTTAAAATGTACCTAAACACTATTTCATCCTCAGTAAATAAGAAAGCAATTGAAACAATTTTAAATTGTAAGGTCTTTAAATTGTGTAGCCCTACTCTAAATGATTTTAGTTAGTCATGCATTGCTAACTTCCTTTGTTCAGATGACATTACATATTGTTGCTATATTTTGTACAGACAAGTTTGCAGTTTTGTTACAAAATTGTGCCATGATTGTCATCTCTTGTTTGCAAGCATAATACATTTTTTTTTTAAAAAGAACACTATGAAGACCAGTTTGGTAGGATCTTCAATAGGAACAGCGGGAGGAACCACACCACTCTCATTTAAAAATGCTGGGTTGTTCCAACCCAAATTTGGGTCAAATATGGACAAACCCAGCCATTGGGTTACATTTTTTAAATTACATTTTTTAACCCCAATGTTTGGGTTTTTCCATATTTTACCCGAAATTGGGTTAAAACAACCCAACATTTTTTAGAGTGTGGGACTGACTTTGGCCCCGTTCACATTTGGGGCTTCTCTGGCTCTTACTGCTACTGGTGCTGTTGCTGGAGGAGTCACAGGTGGAGCATCTAACATTACTAACGCGATCAAGCAGAAAAACCTGAGACTATTGAGAAGATCATCAATGATTTCCTGAGCACAACCAACCCAATGATTGAGCTTCTGATTAAATTCCTAACATCACAGAGAAAATAGGATTTCCAAAGGAGACATTAACGCAGAATGCGGTTAAGTTTTTCTTTCTTTTTTTTGGTTATAAATAAACCAGTTTACATACAAAATAGGCATTGAACAAACTTCTAACCGGCACACATCTCATGGTGATGACCATTATTTTCTGTGCAGATTTTGCTCAACTCAAACAAGCCTATTCTCGAACTGTATCTTCAACTTTAACCTGCACTTTCCATCACAGATTGAAACAGTTTTTTTTTTACTTTTGTAATGTGACTCCGCCTGCAAACCTCTTCCTGCTTTCATGCTGGCAAGAAAGAAACGTCTAAACTCGATGAAACTTCGACACAGAGGTATCACGTTTCTTTATAAAAACCCTCTTTGTGTTTGTTATATGAAATGTAAATGTGAGATGTAACAAAACTGATGAATGTGATTAATAACTTGATGAGGTAGTGTAAAGTGGGTTTCAGTTTCACTTTAGCTATATCAGAAACAAATTAGACTTCTTTGGGTACATGTAACATGTGCAATGAGATTTTGGAGCACAAACAATGTCGAATTACTGCATTAGTTGTAAGTGTAGAGATTAAAGATCTATATCATGTTGTATGCACCAATACCATTTTTTAAGGATCGAGTATTGTTGTGTTTACGTTTCAATGATAAAGGGAACAAGCACGCATTGTATGTCTTTATTACAAACAACTTCGAACATATTATGAAAAAAGGAGTCATTCTTATGTGCTTGTCACAACTTTTCAAAACACAAATTTCACAGTATCCAATAACCTCCAAAGGGCATAATAACCAAGGGCATAATAGATGTCATTTTTACCTGCCTGTCATAAAGTGCCAAAGAAATATCACAGAACAAATGTTCATAACATAATAACATTGTGTAACAATGTAATCACAGTCGAAAGTGTACAGTAACATATTACAGTGTACTGTTAAATCTGGATGAGCAACACTATAACTGCAGGAGGAGTGTCCATAAGAATTAAGCCTTGCAGTGTCTGTGTTGGAGAAAAATCTTTATTCCTAACAAAAAAACTAATGACTATAAGCATTCGTTCTATGCAGTAAGGAAAAAAATCTCTTGCATTTTAAAATTTAAAGTGAATAGATCACCCTAACATTTTTTTTAATCATTATGATGAAATTGTTTTATATAGAAACGTAATAATACATAATACTGATATAGTATATACACTTATTTAATTAGAAATGTAAACTCATTTATTATAATTATTTAGATTTTTTTTTAACCTTGGATCGAGTAACAATGCGATGCTGTAAAGCGGGTTTTGTTCAATGTTGGAGAAGCGCTTCTAAGCAGCAAGCAAAGTGCTCTTCATAGTTTCGATACCTTGGTTCTCATCCATATGTTTCAATAACAGTACAGTAACCGCAGCTGACAGCATCTGAGGCTAAAGCATCTGAAGAACTCACTTTTGACGAGTCATTTCTCAAAGGGAGCCACGAGACACACACTGTTTTCAGACATACACCAATGGCCCGTTTCTGCTCAATCAGAGACTGCAGCGTGTAGAATGTGCTATTCCAATGGGTCTGCACCGTCCTCCATGCGGTGCCAACTGACGGTACTGATCCACTTTTGCGACACGACTGAAGCGTGGTGTCGCAACGGCTTCCCACATTTGTACGTTGATGGGCGTTCCTCAAGTTTACCGCTATGGGCGTGGTTTTGACCCAGCGGCCAGTCTAGAACAAAGGACCCTCGAGAGACTACTTCTATTGGATAGACACGTCGCGTTTGACGGATTAATTTGCATAAAGATGGGCATCAGCCAGCTGGGTCATCGGCCACCCATTAAGATGGGTGACGTCACGTGACTTTAACGCGCCCGCAAAGCATCCCGGGAAGGCGGCGCTTCATTTGGAAAAATGCTGCGCGTCAAAAAGCTGGCCGATGCCCATCGTTATGCAAATGAATCCGCCAAACGCAACGCGTCTATCCAATAGAAGTAGTCTCTCGAGGGTCCTTTGTTCTAGACTGCCGGCTGGGTCAAAACCATGCCCATAGCGCTAAACTTGAGGAACGCCCATCAACGTACAAATGTGGGGAGGCGTCGCGACACCACGCGACTGTCGTGTCGGACAAGTGGATCTCTACCGTCACACCTTGAGCATTTCAGAAGCGAAGCGACTGGATGCGCCTGACCACGTGATTTGCCTGTCTGACGAGTTTTTTCTTGAATTTTGGGTTTCTACCAAGGATTTATTGGAAGTTTGCACAGGGTGTTTATTTTGAAATTGACAGGATTTTTACTTTTATTTTGTATTTATGGGGCGGCTTGGTCGCAGCGTCTGTCAAAAATAGACTAGGCGCCAATCTTTAGCACGCCTCTAGGCCGCTTCTGAAACGCGTCGCGGCTGGTGTAAACACAAACATTGACTAGACAAAAACTCCAGTGTTAAATTAACTCTACTGAGAGTTTATATGGCTCCAGACTCAAGAGTGTTAAAGTGTTAAAATATGAGTGTTAAATGAACTCTCAAGAGTGTTAAAGTTAATGAGCTAATTAAGTGATTCATTGAGTGATGATTGAGTATTATTTAAGACACCTAATGTTAACAAGCAGAATCACCAAAGGAGAAAATCAAAAATTTTAATCCACCATTATGGTGATCAGTGTTAGCTTTAGTTGGGCTCGTGAACCTTAAACTGTTAACTAATCATCACTTGACCTGCATCACAAGACTCATTTAAGAGTTTATTAGTGATTCTATAGCAAAAGATTTTCAGCATTTTCAATATAATTAAAATATTTCTTAAAAGTTGTTCTGATCAAAAGACTTTGAAATATTATTTTATCTAGATACACTGACTTCAATAATCAGCCTTTGAATCTCAACAATGGTGACAATAATAAAGCATGTTGCAGTGCATTCTGGGTGCCACCAATCAAAACTAATTCATGGCTCCCATCATGCATTGCGGTATGAATAAATTATGATCTGAAATGTCTTAGTAATTTCCTTTTCCTAACTGAATATTCTGTTTGTCACCATTGTTGAGATTCATACACTGATTCTTGATGTCTTTTATTAAAGCGTATTGCATTCATTTTAATTAATGAGAATTTTTCATGGAAAAAAGTTTTTGCTCTGTTTTTCTGAATTAATGAGTTAATTATCACAGAATTACGAGATCATTTTTCATGAAAAAAAAGTTTTTGTCTGTTTTTCTGAATTAACGAGTTAATTATCTCAGAATTACGAGATCATTTTTCACAGAAATTTTTTTTTGCTCTGTTTTTCTGAATTAACGAGTTAATTGTCTCAGAATTACGAGATCATTTTTCATGAAAAAAAGTTTTTGGTCTGTTTTTCTGAATTAACGAGTTAATTATCTCAGAATTACGAGATCATTTTTCATGAAAAAAAAAATTCACTCTGTTTTTCTGAATTAATGAGTTACTCATAATTATGAGTCCTCTTGCAGGACGATGAACAGACAGACATCAGGAGTCACAGAAGATGATCAGCTGAAGACTTTGAGAAACAAAGGAGAGAACAGAATGTCAACATGTCCAGTCCTGACATCACAGGTGATGAACACAGACACATCTAAATCTGACATTAATGGTTATATAATTCCATCAATACAAGTCAAATTTCTTCAAGCTCTCTTTCATTATGCTCAAGGATTAAATGAATGTGTTTTAAATTTTAATAATTTTATCAATATTATTGTTTATGTACACAAATCAACAACATATTTGTAGCACACAATGTCAAGATTCAAGGAGCGGAAGTTAAGTGCTGAATAAATAGTTTCTTAAAAAGTATGCACATGTCTTTTATGATGAAGTACACATGCAAGAGGTTTGTCTTCAATCATTCCCCTTTAGTCAATAAATGTATCAACTCATCTTTGATCACCAAAATTACATATTTAAAAAAAGATCCTTGAAAAAAATGTCTTCATGTCTTAAAATAGCTTGAATGTAACTCGACACCCTTGCCTCATTTAATATTCCCGGTCCTATGAATATGCAAATGAGCCCCGCCTCCACTCACTCACTCAGAGATCCACTGGTGGACGATCACACGTTGATCTGATTGGTTACAAGGTAGTTTGAGACTGTCTTTGGTTCACTGCAGTTTTAAGCAGAAAATACTCAGCAATGCTGTCGACTTATGAATTTACACATGATTTATTTAAAAGCATATTAACATGAAAAGCTGGATTTTCACCAGGGAGTTTTTTTTTTTTTTTTTAAGATTGTTGATATTACTCTTTAGATCCAGATTGTACATCTTTCTTCCTATTCATTTAATTAATTAATTCCTGTAGTACACAATAATGTTCACCAGATTCACTAACAATCGATGTGTTTGTGTGTTTATTTTTCAGTGGAAAGAAGTAGTCCAGTGATGGATCGCCCCAACTGTACGTTAAACTGATTTACAGTAACTGCATTATGATATAGTTATATAGATTTATATGTATATAGATTTGATGTACTGTGTTTATGATCAGTTTTTCATATTTAGCGCTGTAAATGATAATCAGGAAAATAATCACAAAATGACAAATTCTGCATGTGTACTATATTTGTCAATTCTAGCACTTGTTTTTCTTTGATCAGTTTCAGTGGGAGAGAAGCTGAGTCTGGTTGTGTGTGGAAGTGACGGCACATTAAAATCCTCCATATCAGAGCTGATCCTGCAGCTGAAAGACAGAAGATCAGATGTGGAGCTTCATGGGCGTCTGGTCAGTGTGGAGGAGCTTCCAGCTCTCCATCAGCTCTCAGAGGAGGAAGTGATGCGTCAGGCTCTCCGCTGTGTGTCTCTCTGTCATCCTGGAGTTCATGCTTTCATTCTCACTATTCCTGATTCTCCACTTAATAATGAAGACAAAGCAGAAATGGAGAAGATCCAGAGGATATTCGGCTCCAGAATCAACAAACACATCATGATCCTCATAATGCAGACTTCAGAGTGTCAGACAGCAGAGCTCAGTGAAGAAACACAGTCTGTCATTGAGAGTTTTGGAGGACGACAGCAATGTTTTGGTCCCTCCACACAAGTGTCCACATTGATGGAGAACGTTGAGCAGATGGTGGAAGAAAACGGAGGAGAGTTTTTCTCCACAGAAACATTTTTGGAGGCGCAGGTGAATAAACTGCTGCAATATGAAGAGATGAAGAAGAAACTGGATTCACTAGAGACCCATTTACTGTCACAAGGTAATGCCCAGAAAAATGTAGACTAAACTAAAGAGCACTAAAAATGGCAAACTTTTTTTTATTTAAATTCCAGATGGGACATTTACTAAATGTAATCGTTTATGTGGTAATTTGTATTTTACAACAGTAGAGGTGAAATTAAGAACATTATAAAATAAACATTCTGACTGTACAAAAACAAGGTCAAAGGTCAAGCTTAAAGGATTAGCTCACTTTTAAAAAAACTTTTGCTGATAATTTCCTCACCCCCATGTCATCCAAGATGTCCATGTCTTTCTTTCTTCAGTCGAAAAGAAATTAAGGTTTTTGATGAAAACATTCCAGGATTTTTCTCCATATAATGGACTTCAATGGGACCCAAACGGTTCAAGGTCCAAATGACAGTTTCAGTGCAGCTTCAAATGGCTTTAAACGACACCAGGCGATGAATAAGGGTCTTATCTAGCCAAACCATCGCTCATTTCAAAAATAAATAAAATAGTTTAAGTTTTATAAGCACAAATGTTCACCTTGCTCTGTTCTGTGATGTGCGTTTGTGACGTCACGTAATACGCAATTACGTTGAAAAGGTCACGCTTCAGTGTTTACAAATGTGAGGAAAGAGGACCATATACACATATTAAAATGTCTTATTCTTAGCTGGTTCGTAGGTCAATAACGTGACTCAAAAGTGAAATTTTCACATCTTACAACTTTGTTGTACAATCTCCTCACTAATCCTCTTCCAAGCGAGGTCCTTTTTGTTCCTGTCTCTATAAAAGTATGAAGTGGAGTCATACAGCTCCGGGTAACCACTCACAGCCAATATTATTTTCTCCTCCATTTTGAATGAGTGACTTCGAGCGGGAGTTTATTGTCACTTTGCCATGTGAAGCAAGCAGGCTCCTGATTGGTTAACACGGCGCAAACTGACGCAGAAGTTCAGATTTTTAAACTCGGGTGGCAGACACGAATTCGCATCAAACGCGTGAATGAACAAAAAGCACTAAAAAAAATCATTCGCTCAATTCGCGCCATTCGCACGAACGAGGCGTATTCGCGTCTGCCGCGCTCTACGCCTTATTCGCGCAGCAGGAATTATTTTACGCGCGTAATGCGTCTTTGCATTGACTGACGGTACTGATCCACTTTTGCGACACGACTGAAGCGTGGTGTTGCGACGCCTCCACACATTTGTACGTTGATGGGCGTTCCTCAGATTTACCACTGGACATGGTTTTGACCCAGCGGCCAGTCTAGAACAAAGGCCCCTCGAGAGACTACTTCTATTGGATAGACGCGTCGCGTTTGACGGATTTATTTGCATAAAGATGAGCATCGGCCAGCTTTTTGACGCGCAGCATTTTTCCAAATGAAGCACCGCCTTCCCGGGATGCTTTGCGGGTGCGTTAAAGTCGCGTGACGTCACCCATAGGAATAAAGTGGAGTGCGGCGCGACAAGTGTCGCACGGACAAGTGGATCCACACCGTTTACATTGAAATCACTTGCGCCAGACGCTCTATTCGCGTCTGGTGTGAACGCACCATTATACTTTACATTTTGTCTGACGGATAGCAATTGTCACACCAATGGTCTCTTAACTCTTACACCAGTGGTTTATAATATGCAAATGTTACGGTGAGCTTCGTGGTGGCAGTAACAATATTACTCTTAACTATACTGTATACATTGCATTTTTTTCATTCTTTTCCTCTTTTACAGGTTCAACAGAGAGTGAAGATGATGTGAGGATTGTGCTGCTGGGAAAAACGGGAGTTGGGAAGAGTGCAACTGGAAACACAATCTTAGGAAGAAACACATTTACAGCAGAAACATCTCCTGAATCAGTCACTAAAGAGAATAAGAGAGAAACATCTGAAATCAACGGCCGACACATTACTGTGATCGACACTCCAGGACTGTTTGATACTGAACTTACTAATGAGGAGATACAGAGAGAAATCAGCAACTGCATTCCTATGATCCTGCCTGGACCGCATGTGTTCATCATTGTGCTCAATTTAGGACAACGATTCACTCAAGAAGAAGCAACATCAGTGAAGATCATCCAAGAGACGTTTGGTGAGAAATCTTTAAAGTACACCATGGTGCTCTTCACCAGAGGTGATTATCTGAAGGACAAAACTATTGAACAGTTTTTGAGAAGATCTGGACCTGCTTTGGTGAAGCTGATTGAAGCATGTGGAAACAGATATCATGTGTTCAATAATAATCAGCATGGAGAACGAACACAGGTGTCTGATCTACTGCAGAAGATAGACGACATGGTGAAAGCAAACGGAGGGAGTTTCTACTCATGTAAGATGTTCAGACAGATGGAAAGAGAAAAACAAGAACGACAGATGAAGATCCTGATGGACAGAGTCAGAGAAAGAGAAGAACTGATGAAGAAACTGGAAGAAGAAATGAAAATAGAAAGAGAGACAGTTAAAAATAAAATAGAGCAACTGGTGAAAGAAAAAGAAAGACTTCTCGTGAAATACGACACAGATATAGTCAGACTGATGACCAGAATAGAGAATGAAAGGAAGAAAAGAGAAGAGGAATATATAAAAAGAGAAGAACAATATAAAACATTAATGAAAGAGAAAGAAGATCTTCAGTCTAATCATGAAGCGGAAGAAAACAAGAGGAAGATCCTGATGTGGAGAGTGGAGCAAATGAGCAGAGAAAGAGAAGAACTGATAAAACATAAAGTAGAGAAAGAGAGAATGAAGATGATGATGGTGGAAGAACGACAGAATCAAGAGAAAGAAAGAAAGAGAAGCGAAGAAGAATTGAAAAAAAGAGAATACCGATATAAAAGAGAAATCAAGGAACAGGAGGCGCAGATGCGAGATGAAATGAAGAAAGAAAAAGAGATGTTTCAAGATAAAATAAAGGAAATGAGGCAAGAAAAAGAGACTGTGAAAAAAGAAAAAGACAATCTTCAGATCAAATACCAGACAGAGATAGACAGACTGATGAACACAATAGAGAATGAAAGACAAAATCATGATAAAGAAAGACAGAGAAGAGAAGAAGAATTTAATGAGAGAGAATCAATCACAGTAACAGAGGGAAAAGATGTAAAAAAAGAAGTGGAGAAACTTTTTCAAAGACTTAAACTTGAAGTCAAGACAAACAAACTAAGAGCTTCAGATGCTCTTCAGATAACTGCAAATTCATTACAGTCCCTTGGGTCTTGTACTGAGGAGGAACTGGTCCATATGTTTTTACAAAAATTACTAATGATGAACTACAAAGCAAGAAGTATCACGGTTACAGATACTACGCAGCATCACAAAGAAAAACAACAAAAAGTCCAACAACCATCTGCAAACATTGATGCGTTTAGTGCACTTTTTGGAAAAACATCAACGTCTAATATAAGACAGAGCAACACAGACCCTATTCACCCAATGGATGTTCAGATGGCCGTGTTTCATTGTGCTGATGGTTTCCTGAAGCAGATGATGGTCACTAAACTTCCCAGTGCCGGTACGCCCTGCCTCTGCTTGTTCCTGATATATTCACTGATCAGATTGAGTTCCCTCTCTGGACATTTAGAGAAATTAACCAAAGCTGGAAAATAATAAACAAAAACAAAGAGATCATCAGTCAAATCCAGCCGATCTACAAGGCAGAAACTCCAATGGTGTTTTTCTTCAGGTTTGGGTCAGTGTCCTCATCCAAGTCTGAGCTGATGAACAAGCTGATCAATGAGAGACACGACACGTTCTTCAACAGAAACTGCCCAGGCAGCAGCAGAACCAGAGTCCTGATGGACGGAGTGGTGGAGATCGCCTGGTTCTGCCCTCTGGGACATATGATGATAAATTCACTGAACGCGTTGCATTCTGTAATCTACACGGTGATGCGGGAGACCATGAGAAACAGATGCACATAATGACTAAAATGGCCTCAGTCAATGTTGTTGTTTTACCAAAACTGGACAGAAATGACAAAAGTGCAGAAAAAATCCAAAAACTTTACAAGGACCCAAAGCCACTGATTTGTCTTCTTTCTGAGGATAATTCACCGTATAACGCAGTGGGGATTGGAAAATATAAAATTGGTTTGAAAGACAGAGGTCAAGCAAATATTTCTAAAGATCTCAGAGAAGCGATTACAGATAGCCTCCATTCTCATCTTCACAAACACCTTCCACATTCAGACTTGAAAATATGGCCAAACACTCAGAGACATCAGACATCAGAGTAGATCAGCAAGATGTTGATGACTGCAGAAGAGGAAGAGAAGCAGCTCAAGAAATGGTGAGTCTACTGGAGAAGAAAGATCGGACAAAAATTAAAGGAATCATTTCTGCCCTGTCAGGGCGAAACTGTGGCATCAGTGGTGTCAGAAGAATAAAGAACTAAATCGACCACAAGGGGATGCCCCAGAAATGGAAATTAGTAAAAAAAAAACTGAGATGATGAAAGTCCGTGAACAGCAGCATAAATCTGACATAAGTACATTTATACATTTATTCGTGGAGCAACTGATCTCAGGTGCTGCAAATGAGTCAAAGTTTTTTCTTAAATGGCTCAGAATCCTCCTGCATGAATATACCTCTGCTGACCTTTCTCGTCTGCATCATGAGTATGATGAAAAGTGGTCAAACATCTTAAAGCTGAAAGAAAAATCCTGATAAATCTGAAAAACTCAAGGCTGAACTTCTGGAACTATCTAAGAAACTTCAAGCTGCAGCCTTTGGTTTGGAGCACGTCTTCAGAGAAATTGGACAGATTTATGAATCATGTTCATCTGTGAGAGAGAACAAGAAAGACCTGCAGATTGACTACCGTTCTCTCCCAGGTCTTGCGGCAGAGATGATGATCTCTGGATTTCCACTGGAGTTGATGGATGGAGATGCTGCTCATGTTCCTCTGGTCTGGGTCACTGCTGTTCTAGATAAACTCATCCAGAAACTGGGAGACCAGAGAGTCTTTGTTCTGTCCATTTTAGGGATTCAGAGTTCTGGGAAATCCACCATGCTGAATGCCATGTTTGGACTGCAGTTTGCCGTCAGTTCTGGCAGGTGCACCAGAGGAGCTTTCATGCAGCTGGTCAAAATCTCAGACGAGATAAAAACACAGATCAACTTTGACTATATTCTGGTTGTTGATACTGAGGGACTTCGTTCTCTAGAACTGGCAGGAAAATCAATAAGACATCATGACAATGAATTGGCCACGTTTGTTATTGGCCTTGGAAATCTGACATTGATCAACATCTATGGAGAAAACCCCACAGAGATGCAGGACATTCTTCAGATTGTTGTTCAGGCCTTCTTGAGGATGAAGGAGGTCAGATTAAGCCCCAGCTGTGTGTTTGTGCATCAGAACGTTTCAGACGTCTCAGCTGAAAAAAATACCATGGAAGCAAGGAGACGACTGCAGGAGACACTGGATAAGATGACCAAACTCGCTGCAGAAGAAGAAGTCTGTAATGCAGAATGTTTCAGTGATGTCATTAAATTTGATGTACAGAAGGATGTGAAGTATTTTGCTCAGCTCTGGGAGGGCAGCCCACCAATGGCACCACCCAACCCTTCATATTGTGAAAATGTTCAAGACCTTAAGAAAACGATTCTTTCTTGTGTTTCACAATCAAATGGCATGAGGCTGACGCACATCAAAGATCATATTACAAATCTCTGGGATGCTTTACTTAAAGAACGCTTTGTGTTCAGCTTCAAAAATGCTCTGGAGATTGCCACATATAGAAGACTGGAGACAGAATACAGTAAGTGGACCTGGAGTCTTCGGAAGGCCATGCTGGAAATTGAAAACCGATTACAGAACAAAATAGAAAATGAAGCACTCAATGTGGTTGAGGAAAGAGATCTTCAAAAGGAACTCCATGCAAAAAGTACAGAAGTGAATAAATCGATGTCAGAATTCTTTGAGAAAGACAGCAATGCCAATATACTGATTCAGTGGAAAAAATCTTTCGAAATAAAAATCTTACACATACAGGGAAACATTGTTTGGGAAACAAAGTCGAAATTGAATGAGGTGCTACAGCAGCGAGTCCTAAAGAAAAAGATTGATGCTCAGAGGACACAAAATGAAAACGCTCTCCTTGAGAAGGCCAAAAATCTTGCCTTAACTCTCAAACACCAAGCAAATAATGAGGCGTTCCTGCAAAGAGATTTTGATTCATTTTGGGAAAGATGTGTACATGAGATTAAGAAAGACACACCTCAAGGCACAGACCTTGACATTTTTAAAGATATGATGGAGGTCCTCGGTGATGCAGATGAAAATTTCACAGACCCCTCTATGAAAAACAAAAAGTGCAATATTTTCATGATGTCAGACTATTCAGAGTATGTACAGAGTCAAAAACCGGGTGTATTCAGATTTACTTATACTCTTTCTAAACAGGATCACACTCAAATCAAAACCTTAATTTCAGATATTTCAGAGCAAGCAAAAAAAATGATCATGTCAAAAAACATTGCAAAGATGGGCTACAATAAAAGTTACATTCAAGAACTCAGTGGTTTCATCAAAGCAAAATTAACAGAATATGAGGAAAGACAAAAAGGGAAATATGCGTTCAAGAAACACTTCTTCAGTGATTTGGTCTTTGCCATATTGCACACAGTGAAAATGATAATCATGGAACAGCACAACATTTTCAAGCAAGCCAATGATCCTGTTCTCTATTTTACAAGAAAAAGAGAAGAATATTACAGTATTATCAAGAAATACTGCCAGGGGCACAGGCGTAACTATTGGTAAGCAGGGTACGCGGTTGCTTTCAGTTTGATCGCATTTTATTTTTTCGCGAATTTCTTTTAATAAATAATGGCAACAACATATTTTACTGATCATTAAATACATGTTTGAAACGAACAATGATTTTGGTGTAATTTGTTTCAAATTGGGACTGGGGAATCCCCGGGTGAACATGCGTAGCCTATTGCGTGCAAAACAGTAAAAAACTTTGAACTTGAGACAGATATGGAGTCGGCAAATTACAAACACAAAAGTGGGTTTCAAAAGTGCAAACGAAAAGAGGAATTTGACAAATTAATTAATAAATTACCAAAAATAGGAAGCTTCTGACAAAACTGCAGGAGGGGTTTATGCTGAATAGAGCATCACCCCTGATCTTTCTGAGCTGTCATATTGGAAGTGGTTTATCTGCAGATTTCAGACAGAACTGGAAAATCACTACAATAAAAAATTTCAGGGTCGAGGTGAGATTCCAGGTGAATGGAGAAAACACAAAAAACAGAGAGTTTGGACAAATACACCTGAACAAGCAGTCATTTTTATTCTTTGATTTAAGTCTTTTTGAATAATATTTTAGTTCAAGTTGGAACACCTTTGAAGAAAATGCTACTGTTAAAAAAAGTTATAAAGCTAATCATTAAATGTATAAAGCTTAATAATTAAATGCATCAAGCTAATCATTAAATGCAACTAAACTCTTCTGTATAATATGATAATAATTATTTCCTAAATGTATACAGAATACCTATGCTTTTTCCATAACTGTGTTATAAACTACAGCAAACAGGTGATTTGAAACTCCTGCAATTACATGTAGTGCAGGTTTGATTTCTGAGTCTGACAATTAATCATTTTGTGACTTTCATAATTATGCTAAGACTAGGGCCTAAATAATAATGCATGTGTCCTATTTTACCTATGATATAAAAGAAAACTGTCCAGCAAATGTATTAAAATGATGTAAATTCTGAATAAAGGACAGATTTAAATTCTTTCACGTGCATTTTGTTCCTGATTACAGTTCACATCCAGACACCACGAGAATCAAAGCTTTAAGTGATCGAATAACAATCTGATTGCTCTTGACCACATTAAAATCTAGGTGTAAAAACATTTGTAGTTGTTCAAAAACAGTTGTTCTGTAATGGACATGTGATTTGTTATTTACATTTAGCTAATATGTAAGAGGTTAACTTATTACACTGAAATAAGAAAGGGAAAGAACAAACGGTCTTTCTTATTACACTGAACAAAATTATAATATTTTATAATATTTTTTATTCACGATCCCCTGGCTGACCAAAAAATGGGTTTTCAACGAAGTCCCAGACACCGGTCATTTTGTGATAGCCTATATTAATTATTTTTTCCCTACACACCAGTGTGAATACTGATATTTTTGTTACTGCATTTCAAATAGAGCCAATTAAAGGGATAGTTCACTTTGAAATACATTTTTGATATGTTTTAGCTTACTTCAAGGGCATCCAAGATGTAGGTGTCTTTGTTTCCACAGTATTTTCAATTTTGATATTTTTAGGTCAAACCGTTCTTGTCTGTCAGTCATATAATGCAGGTCTATGGGGTCCACCTCAAAGAGCATACACAGAGAAGTCCAAATTAAACATGATTTAATGACTCGTAAATGTAAGTACACATTGATGGCCTAAGACACGAAACGAGCGGTTTGTGTGAGAAAACAAACAGTATTTATATCTGTTACATTCACCTCCTTCCTCTGTGTCTTCACCTCCTTCATCTGTGTCTTCACTACACTTCCCAGCATTCCCGGTCATCATCACGGCACCTGCACCTCATCATGATCACCGTCACCTGTGTCCCATCACCAGCATGGACTATAAAACACTCACTCTCCCTGCAGTCACTGTCTGATCTCGTCAATCCATGACTCACAGACTCTTCGTCATCCAACCTGCAACTTACCTGCTTCCCGATCCTTCTGAAAACCTTCCATCTTCCATGTGTCTGCTACCAAACCACCTACTAGAGAGAAAAGGACATTACTCATCAGCTAAGCTTGTTTATGTTTCAATGTCATCTGATTCTTACCTGTTATCTCCGACTGAAAACCCATCTGCACAATAAAACTTTATATATTTACTATCCAGCCTGTTCCATCTGTGAGCCCTGACAATATCGTTTTTACCTCTTAAGAGGTAAAAACTATATAAATACTGTTAATTTTCTCACACAAACCGCTCGTTTCTTGTCTTAGGCCATCAATGTATACTTACATTTACGAGTTTGACAAGAACGGTTTGAAAAATTGTACAAATTGAAACTACTGCAGAAACAAAGACACCTACATCTTGGATGCCCTTGAGGTAAGCTAAAACATATCAAAAATTAATTTCAAATTGAACTATCCCTTTAATAGGCTACTCCTAGGCTTACGTTTTTAAATTACAAATGGTCTACTGATGTTTTTGTTATAGTATTTTCAATATTATACGCTATTATTTGTGCATAAACATATCTGGTTATAATAATAAACATACTGTTTGTTGGGAAAAAGGGGGTCTCAGACAAAGGTTGGGAACCACTGCTATAGACAGTATAAGAAGTGGACAGAGCCATCTCATTGGAAGACAGTTGAAGCCCATTTTTAGCATTTTCGTTCCTGACGCGCAGACTCAAACCGACTCAAACTAAGCTTGATGACGTGAGCAACCCGCCTGACGGACGTAAATCTTCTAGTAGCTGTGCGTGAAAATTGCCAACGTTAATCTTACAGAGACGGGGAACTTGAGCAAAGAGTTCTTTGGCGTGAGTATTTTGTCCCGTTGCTTTTATGGACTCATTATCTACGGGCTTCTCCCTTGACGGGACGTCCCCCCGATTGCCTGTGAGCTTCTCCTCCTGTCTGTACGGTCATTTCTGTACAGCGCGACAGAGAGTCGAGTGGTTATGACGCAATCGTTAGCCTATTTTTACAAAAACTGTTTCTACGGGGCCATAATGTAACATAGAAGGTAATGGAGCCGTTTATACATTGTCGTGTTTCTTTAGAAATAAATAATGGACAAATGGAGTCTTTAAACGCCTCAGATGTAAAGTTATTCGCTGTCAAAGTGACGCCAAAATGAATGGGAGTCAATGGAAATGCTAACGCAAGTGAAGTTCTGCTACAAGATGGCGGCACCCGGCCGACTTCAACTTCCGGTCGATGGATTAACCCCTTGACAAGAACTAGTGATGGGATTTATGGCTCTTTGAGGGGATCCGGATCTTGGCGATCCGTTCCTTTCAAAGAGCCGTTCAAAAGAACGGCTCTTTTGGCTCTTTTTAAATATTTAGTCAGTTTTAAGAAGCCAGCTTGGGGGCATCTCACTTTATCCTGGATATAATCACTCGGAGGAATGATGAGGTGAGATTTGTAGTCAAATAATTAAAACTCAGATATCACACACCAATATCTGAGTATGAATTATTCTGAAATATTGATGATTACCTCATTTGTCATGTGTGGACTATATTCCATAGGGTTGCACAACATCCCTCTGCTTTAGAAAGCGACATCACTATTTTGGATTTACCTTTAGTAGGCTACAAAGTGTGTGTATGTGTAAAGCTATGTTGACTTATGTTATTCATACAATACCACAAGAACATTTTGAAAAAAAATTAATATTTAAAGTTGTAAATATATACTGTAGATACAATAACACGAACATGAACACAAAATGCAATGTAAATAAATACAAAGCAGTTCCGAGAGGCACTCGCACGTGTGTTTTTTTTTTTTTTTTTTTTTTACTGGAGTAACCATGTGACGGCGCGTTTGCCGCGAATGTCTTCCGCGCAATGAAACATTTGAACTCGAGCGAATGTTCAAGCGTCTAACTAGACGCGATAGACGCGTATTTGATGCTCTATTCGCGTTCGATGTGAACACACCATTAGGCAGTAGCACCCCTGCGCTGGGTGCGCCCTTCCCCTATTACTGAGGAGCTAATTCGTGTGCATATGTGTGAAACACGCATAGGAAAAAAAGAACGACAGAAAGAACGGCTCCCCTCCAGCCGCGACTCGGCTCCCATCGTTCATGTTTATGAGCCGTTCAAAAGAATCGATTCGTTCGCGAACGTCACAACTCTAACAAGAACCCGCGTGCAGTTTACCGGAAGTAAACATGGCGAGACGCAGCACAGCATACTTCTGGAGCGAGGTCAGTAACGTTACCAGCATCAAAGCGCAAACAAAGGCGATCGCTATCTGCCCCGAACTATTCATTATCCGCTGCTGCTGTTGTTGTCGTCTTTGGATACAGGAAGAAGAATCGGAAATGACGCATATTGCGTCTTAAGGTTGTCCGTCCAGACGCTAACCGCGTGTCGCCGTTTCCATCGGGATATTGCCATTCCATGTATACAGGAGTAACTCGCTCTGCTCACGCATGTAAACGGGTTATTCCTAATGTTTCAGAAACCCGAATAGTGCCCTTAACCCGACCATAACCCGAAAATTGGCTGCATGTAAACGTAGTCATTGATATACTGCACAGCATAAAGAGATAATGTAAATATGCATTATGTAAACAACGGAAACAACAATCTGTTGGCATTACCTAAATAAGGCTAGGCTCTACATTTCCTTTAAGATAAACAAAACAATCATGTTTGTAAGACATGACACAACCGACTTTTCTGTGCGATATTGATATGCCTCTGAGGCTTTCAGATTGTGCATTGCTTTTCCATATATTGCCATGGATTGGATTGCACGAAGTAGGAGCAAATATTGCTGTACGTTATGCTGGGCCACGTCGTCATGTTATCCTCCCAGTTTGTAACGCTTTGACCAGGATAGCTCTCACGAAGTCAATAGAAAGAGGCGTAAAGGCTGTATCACGTACGTTTAATGGCGAGTACACAGGCAACGCGATCCTCTCATACAGGAGAGATTACTCTTTCAGCGTCACAAAATAAAACTAGTGAAACAAAAGTATATAAAGATGTAGAGCACGCTTAACATCTACGGTGGATCTCAACTCAACTCAACTCCTCATCTCAAAACTCACACACACTCAACAACGTCATTACGCATAGCGCACGTCTTGAATGACGTGTTCAGTCTCTTAAAGGGGCACACCACACAATAATGTGATGCATGTAAATGCACAGTCGCGGTCGTTACAGATTCCCCCGGAAAGAAAAAGGCTGTCCCCAGCCGTACACAACATAAGGACAACAGACACATCCAGCACCATACATGGAAACATGGAAATTCGGAAAACTATAAACCTTGACTACGTTTCACATACAGAAGCCAATAACTGGCATACATGTCAGTATGAGCTACACATTACACTGTATGCACCACAACGACATTTCAAAAACAAAAACCTGTGAAAACCGAGCCATGTGTACAAAATACAATTTCTTGTTTTTCTTTTTAACATAACGTATGAAACTTAAGAACCAAAATTTTCTTATTCTCTTGTCAGAAAATAATACTTCAGGAGAACCTTTAAACACAGATGTTTAAACCAATAAACTCAACATCACTTCAGGTCTAACCTATCGGTATGATACTCATTAGTCCATCCACTATCTGACCAACCTGACGTGATTCTAGGGGCCAACCTAGGTCTGAGATTGTAACGAGGGCCCTGAGGGACAAAGTCAAAGTCAGGAAGGTCTGCACAATCTGTAGACACGTCAATGTCAGCGTCAGAGATGTGAGTACAACTTGTGTATTCTCTGGTCATGTCGTGAGCATTTTCAGTGAAACCGTCACAATCAACAACAGTCTCATCAGGCAGAGCATCGCATGTCTCCTGAGATATATCTCCATTCAACTGTGTTGTTTCCAGACAGTCCTCAAATGCATCATAGGGCGTTTCAGACGCATCTGAGGCACACTCATCATATTTCTGCCGCACGAGTTCCAAGTGTGGAAAGGCTGCATATTGACCACATGAAAAACTCCGGCATCCTCACCAGTGTCCAACTTTGCAAGTCTATAGTTCACACTAGACAAAACTTGAGTGACACGGTATGGACCAGAGTACAGGGGTGCTAGTTTAGCTGTAAAGTTGGCCAAAGCATCTGATTTAGGATGAGTTCTCACTCTGACAAGGTCACCAATGACATAAGAAACAGATCGGCGTCTTTTATCATAGTGCAGCTTTCTTTTGTCATGACTGGCTTCCAGAGCTGCCCTGGCATGATCATGCGCCTCTTGCAGTGACAACCTTAAGCGCTCAGAGTATGGGACTTCAGTCTCCTCCATCCCATCCCAGACGGGCTGAGTGACCAGATCCAATGAAGTGTCCAACTCCCTCCCATACAACATCATGGACGGTGTTTGACCCGTGCTTTCATGTGGCGCGGTCCGTAGTGCAAAGCAGATTTGTGGGATATACCGGTCCCAGGAGGTGTGTTTTTCATCCACGTACGCTCGAATGGCCGTCTTGAGAGTACGGTTTACCCTCTCTGTTGCATTAGTCTGCGGGTGATATGCAGTTGTTAATCGATGTTCAGTTCCCAGGGCAGTAAGCATCTGTCCAAACAGCTCACTCACAAAAGGGGAACCTCTGTCTGAAATTAAGTAAGTGGGGGCCCCATGACGGGAGAAAACTTCACTCAGCAGTTTGCCGGCTGCCACATGAGCTGTGGCTTCTCTTACTGCCACGATCTCAACCCACTTAGAAAAGTAATCGACAAATACCAAGATGTGAGCATTTCCCCTGCAGGTACGAGGTAAAGGGCCAACGAAATCAACACCAACATACTCCCAAGGTTTCTGAGGCCGAATCGGGACCATTAGACCGGCAGGCTTTCTTTGACTTGGTCAGTTGGCAAACTGTGCAAGATGTTACGTATTTCTTTATCTCAGATGGCATTTTAGGCCAGAAAAACCTGAGTTTCAGTCGGGCTAAGGTCTTAGTTATTCCCAGGTGACCCGCAGTTGGATGATCGTGATAATACCTCAGCAAGGTACCTTTGAGAGACTCAGGAGCATACAGCTTTAATCCTTTCAAAGGATGGATACCGCAAGCATGTTTGGGGTCGTTGAAGTACAATAGACCATCTTGAACGCAATACTGAGAGCATCCATCAACTTCATCCTCCTGTTGGAGCGCGGCCTCCATTTTACGGAGAAGGTCACCCGTAACTGGATCATCGAGCTGTAGTTGTCTGACATGAGAACGGTCCGTGAGAGTCACAGAAGAAAGCGTACGGAGGTCAAGACCACCAATCACAGCGTACTCAGGAAGTATGTCCATTGGCGGTGACTCAACTGTTAGAGGATTCCTCGACAGCGCATCAGGCACCGTGTTTCGAACACCAGGCTTGTGGACAATGTCGAAATCGAAGTCCTGAAGGCGGAGAGACCATCGAGCGAGACGGCCAGTGGGATTCGGGCGGGACATCAACCACTTAAGTCCACTGTGGTCAGTGAAGATCGTGACGTGGAGACCCTCAACATAAGGCCTTTAAGTGCTCCAGGGCCCAGATGACAGCAAGGCACTCTTTCTCGGGCGTGGAATAAGGTTTCTCAGCTTTATGCAGGGCCCGACTAGCGTATGCCACAGCTACATCTCTACCCTTCTGATCTCTCTGCATCAACGCAGCTCCCAGACCAGCGTCACAGGCGTCAGCATGAATGAAGAACGGGAGAGTAAAGTCGGGGAAACTCAACACAGGTGCCGAAGTTAACTTTCCTTTAAGCAGGTCCATAGCCTCCTGGCAAGCCGTGTCCCAGACAAAAGGAACGTCGTTTTTAGTGAGGTTGAAGAGTGGCTCAGCAAGGCGAGCATAGTCTTGCATAAAACGACGATAATAGCCTGTCAAGCCCAGGAATTGCCTCACTTGCTTCACATTGACAGGGGGGTTAAAGTCCGTCACAGCCTTTACTTTGTCTTGTTCCGGCAGGATTCCACTTGGACAAACCCGATACCCCAAGAAGGTAAGCTCTTTGCGACAGAACTGGCATTTGGCTAGTTTAATGGTCAACCCGGCGGACTGAAGCCTTGAAAACACTTCCTTGAGATCATCAAGATGTTGTTTGAAGGTGGGCGAAGCCACAACTATGTCGTCCAGGTAGACCGCACAGGACTTATATATAAGCCCAGCCAAGACGCTATTCATAAGTGTAGAAAAGGCCACCCCTTGGAATTGGACTCTCCCGATCTCCCCCGCCTCTGTTCGTGAGTTGGACTGGGCTAGAAAAGTTTCGGGAGAGTTAAGAAGCCAGATCGTCTGAATAGAGGATGTAGACTTGTTTATAGTGAATAAGATAAGTTAAGTTCGATCGAAGTGCTGTCGTTCAAGGATTCAAAGATTATGTGTGTGCGTGCAGCTAATAGTAAGTACATTTGCATATTTATCGCATATGTCCGTGAGGGAGATTGAAGAGCGCTGTCGCAGCATTTTATCTGAGTGTTCATATTGTCGGTTATGTTTGCACTTTGTATTGTGACTTAAATAGCAAGCTATCCTCCTGTATTGTTATCAGTATAGTGTTGAACTGTTCATATATATTCGTATGTGGTGTGGACTTCGATTGGGTCTCGGAAAACATGTACGGGCATGTCTATCGGGCGCGTTAGACGCCTTCGCTGTTAGCACTACGTGATTTAGACATATAGTGTGGAAATTATCATTGGTACATAATTATAAATATACGTTATTATCATATTGCTTTATTTCTTTAACCTTGTTGATTATATTTATACCAGTATTGTAGAACTGTTGTAGATCTGTGATGTGTAATTAAGTTTATTCATATTCTGTACATTGTTTGTTGCAGAACCACATACATGGTCACATACATGGTCACATGTCTGACCTTTGCATAATAAAGCATCTACAAGACCCCTCTGGTGTGAGACATACTGTTCTAACCGGACAACCTGTAGCTGTTCAATTAATCCGAACCAGAAAATATAAAAGAGTGGTCAGCAGATTTTACATGGTCCTTCGAGCCGGATCAGTGGACTGTTACAGCTATGTCTCATCCAAGAAGAGAAACCCCTGTCGCACGACCAAGGAGACGAGTTTACCCTCCAGCTTACTTCGATGATTATGAGCTCAGTGGACCTGGGTCTCGTCGACAGCAACCACTGTCGTCTAACTACCAAGCTGTACAGGAGGATGAACCGCTAAGTCTTACAGGTCATTCCAGATCCACTTCACCAGTCAGTCAAGCATCAGATTGTTCAGAATGGAGATTGACTGACCGCTGGGACAGCACTGCTGTAAAGCTGAGAGAAGAGAATGCTACATTGCAACAGCAAGTGCAGCAGTTACCAGAGTTTACAGCCATGTTTGAAGAGATTAAGAGGGAGAACGCAGCTTTGCAACGACAGGCCAGTCAGCTTCCTGAGATCATCACAGCATTACAAGAGATGCGCCAACAGAATGCTGTACTCTGTCATGAGCTTCAAAGTCTGAAATCTGAGAGTAGAGCTCCACCTGAGTCAGTCACTTCACCAATGCCATCACCACGGTCTTACTCTCCAGCAGTCAACATTCAGACTCCACAGTCATACCGTCCAATAGCAGCCCCACGATCCAAGTTGCCATCACCTGCTGTTAAGAGACAGTCATGCTCAGCTGCGCCAGGAGAAAGCTCCGAGCTGAATGAGGACTTAAGAAACATGAACATTTCTTCCTCCTCACATGAGAGAATCCCTTTTACAACACAGTATAGTGACCCACCACAGATCAGGTATGGCAATTCTACCCCGTATTCTCTTCCACCTCAGCGGCCTGAATATTTGGTTCCATCACAGGACTTTAGGAGGCCAGCTCATGCAGAATACAGTTCAGAGCATCTCTTCCCCTCATCTTCCAATGAGAAAACTTACAGAGGTCCAGCTCCTACCATCCCATTCCTCACGTCTCCTGACCCTAGGGAGTTTTCAAGGCTGAGAATTGCTTTGGAGAACATCCTGCCTGATGATGCCACAGAACACTTTAAGTTTCAAATCCTCACAGACCATCTGAAACTGGAGGAGGCCCTCTTAGTGGCAGACTCTTACAGCAATTCGAGATTTTCCTTCACAAACACTATGAGAGCTCTGACTAAAATGTATGGTCAACCTCATCAATTAGCCCTGCAACGAATCTCTGAGCTGATGGATGGATCCAACATACGCAGTGGAGATGTTAAAGCCTTTAGGATGTTTGGACTGCAGGTACGCTCTCTTGTCAGTATGTTGCAACAGCTGGGCCACAAAGGTAAAGTAGAGCTGGAATGTGGATCACATGTTTCTCGCCTTCAGAGTAAACTGCCACATGACCTTAGGTCTAGTTTTAAAAGATATACTCACCCACTGCAAGTTGCTATTCCTACACTGCTAGACTTTGCAGATTGGCTGGAATATGAGCTTCAAGTGCAGGAGGACACTAGTCAGTATACATGTCGACCAAAACCGGATTCCTCTGCACATATCAGAGAGGTGAGAAGAGAGCCTAAGCAGTTTCGCAGACCAACTACAGTTCTCCTTGGGACTGAAAAGTCACCGTCTACGCTGATGTCGTCAGCTACGTCTAAGCCAGATCCAGCCCGAGCAGAGAGGAGAAAGGCCTTTTGTCCATACTGTGACAATAACAAGCATTATTTGAATAGCTGTGATAACTTCAAGCTTCTCAACAAAGACAGGAAGATCGACTGGATAAAGACAAAAAAACCGATGCTGGCGTTGTGGTCGTGGACATCAAGCAGTCAACTGCACACTAAAGACTCTCTGTCCAACTTGCAACAGGAAGCACCTTCTGGTATTGCATGAAGTCAATGATCAAGTCAAACCATGTCAGCAGAACACAGTTCCATCTAGTGCAGTTTTGTATGTTGACCGCTCAACGTCCGGTAGCAAAGTGCTTCTTAAGGTGGCAAAGGTACTGATTCGGAATGGTAATAGGGTGATTGAAGCTTATGCTGTGTTGGACGATGGATCAGAGCGGACCATCATCTTGCATGATGCAGTAGAGAAATTGGGACTTGTGGGAAAATCTGAGGACCTTATGCTTCGCACAGTGAGACAAGATACCCAGGTAATTCACGGAGCAGCAGTGACTTTTACGGTGTCTCCAACTGTTAACCCCAGCAAAGTCTACAAGATCGGTAATGCCTTCACAGCCAATGTACTCAGCCTGGCAGAACATACTCACCCAGTCAGTGTGCTGCAAAGAAAGTTCAAGCATCTTGCTGGGTTACCACTAAAACATCTGAACAAGGTACAACCTGTGCTTCTCATTGGCTCTGATTGCCCACACCTTATCACACCTATACAGCCAGTCAGACTGGGGCCCCCTGGTGGTCCGGCAGCAGTGAGAACCCGTCTGGGATGGACACTGCAGGGTCCAACTCAAGAATTGAGCAGTCATCTTTCTTCTGATCAATGCTTCTTCACCTCACTGCGGCCCGTCAATGACCTTTATGCAAACGTGGAGAGACTGTGGCAAATGGATGTTCTACCTTACCAGAGTGAAAAGGCGATCACCAGGTCACGCCAAGACAAGGAATGCATTCAGGTTCTGCAAGAAACTACAGTGAGAGTGGATATTGCTGGTGCTCAACGATATGCTACTCCTCTGCTACGTGTCAAGAACATGCCTCGTCTCTATGCACCTAAAGAAGCGGTTTTACCCCAGTTAAGAGCAATTGAGAAACGACTTGAAAGGGACCCTGATCTGGCTGCAGTATACCAAGAGGAGTTAACCAAGCTAGTACACGCTGGGTATGTTGTCAAACTGAATCAGGAACAGGTGAACCGAACAAAGGAAGCCTGGTACATTCCGCACCACATGGTGCAACATAATGAGAAGAAAAGGGTGGTCTTCAACTGTTCATTCTCATACCAAGGGCACAACCTGAACGAACTCCTCTTACCTGGTCCAACACTTGGCCCGTCACTTCTGGCAGTCCTTCTGCGTTTCCGGGAGCACTCTATTGCCATCAGTAGTGACATCCGTGGTATGTTCCATCAGGTACGCCTCTTGCCAAAGGATAAACCACTGCTGAGATACATCTGGAGAGATATGCAAAGAGACCGAACCCCTGATGTCTACGAATGGCAGGTACTGCCTTTCGGGACTACTTGCAGCCCATGTTGTGCATCTTTTTCTCTCCAGAAGCATGTAATAGATCACAGCCAGCCTGGAGAGGACACACAGATTTCGGTGGAGAAGTCATTTTATGTGGACAATTGTCTTCAGAGTTTTGCTTCCCGTGACATGGCCAAGAATCTGGTCGACAAACTCTGCAGCCTTCTAGCATCCGGTGGCTTTGAGCTACGACAGTGGGCTAGCAATGACCCTTCAGTCATAAGCCATCTGCCAGAGGATATTCAATCTCAGAGCAGCATCCTCTGGCTCCGTGAAGGTCACCAAGAGGCTCAGGAATCAACACTTGGCCTACACTGGAATTGTCAATCTGACAGTCTTTCGTATAAACAACGCAAACCTGACTGTCAAGTGCCCACAATGCGAAGCATATATAGAATTCTTGCTCGCCAGTATGATCCACTTGGTTACATTGTACCATTCACCACTCGAGCTAAGGTGTTAGTACAGAGGTTGTGGGACAAAAGGAGGGAGTGGGATGACCCACGGCTACCAGAAGACCTAATAGACTCTTGGAAGCACTGGGAGAGCGAGTTGGAAGGCCTGCAGCATATCGCTCTGCCCAGATGTTATTGTAGTAGGGAACTAGACTGTTCCAATAATAATAGGCAGCTTCATGTATTTTGTGATGCCTCAGAAAAAGCCTACGGATCTGTGGCTTACTTAAGAACAGAGAACCCTCAAGGTATAGTGGAGGTGGCCTTTGTAACAGCTAGGTCTCGTGTTGCCCCCAAGAAACAACAGAGCATTCCTCGTCTGGAGCTGTGTGCCGCACTCACAGGGGCGCAGCTCGCTAAAGTCCTGAAGACCGAGTTAACATTACCACTCAATAATGTCACTCTATGGTCTGACTCAACTACCGTACTGACTTGGCTTTTATCAGATTCCTGCCGCTTTAAGGTTTTTGTGGGGACCAGAGTGGCAGAGATACAGGACTTAACTGAGTCTGACACCTGGCGTTATGTCCCATCAGGTGACAACCCTGCAGATGCCATAACGAGAGGAAAGTCTCCCTCTGATCTCAACCGAGACAGCATATGGAACCAGGGTCCAGCATTCCTCAGACAACCAGCAGGAAGCTGGCCAGAGATGCCACCATCAGCTCACGTAAACCAAGACAGTGAGCTAAAAAAGTCAACCTTCTGTGGACTGTTAACCTCCATTCTGCCCTTGCCAGATCCTCAGCAATTTCACACATTCACAGACTACTTAAAGGCCCTTATGCAACCATCCAATGGGAGCCTTCCCCATGTTGCGACTGCAGAGGAATATAAAGAAGCAGAACTTAAGGCCCTTCGTCAGATCCAAGTAGATTCCTTTCCTGAAGAGGTGTCTCATCTGCAATCTGGTAAACCTCTACCAAGTAACAGTAGACTTCTGTGCCTAGCCCCTGATCTGGATCCTGATACCCATCTCGTACGTGTTGGCGGTCGTCTCCGACAGATCAGTGAATTAGAAGAAGAGACCATTCATCCTATTGTTCTTGACCCACATCACCCATTAACCAAGCTGGTCATTAAAGATTACGATGATCGTTTGCATCACCCTGGACCAGAGAGGGTATTCGCGGAGCTCAGAAGGAAATACTGGGTATTAAAAGGACGAGCAGCAGTCAGACATCATCAGCGCCAATGCACTGAATGCCAGAAATGGAGGGCTAAACCACAACCCCCAAGAATGGCTGACCTCCCACCAGCAAGGTTGAGAATTCACCAGCCAGTTTTCTATTCGACTGGCATAGATTGCTTCGGCCCGTACCTCATAAAGGTGGGACGCAGAAATGAGAAACGTTGGGGGATCATTTTCAAGTGTATGACCGTCCGTGCAGTGCATATTGATCTTCTTGCAAGTCTGGACAGTGATTCCTTCCTGATGGCCCTTCGTCGCTTCATTGCTCGGCGAGGCAAACCCTTCGAAATCCTTTCAGATCAAGGAACAAATTTCAAAGGTGGAGAAAGGGAAATTCGTGATGCCTTCGCAGCTCTTCAGCCTGAACTCCAGGCTCAACTGGCAAGCCAGCAAATTAGGTTCACATTCAATCCACCCAGTGCACCACACTTTGGTGGATGCTGGGAGCGGGAAATTCGATCTTTGAAAACAGCCCTGCAGGTGATCCTCGGAGCACAGACTGTAACTGAAGAAGTGTTGCGGACTGTTCTCATTGAGATAGAGGGTCTACTGAACGCTAAACCAATTGGCTATACGTCTTCAGATATTGCTGACCCAGATCCTGTTACACCCAACATCTTGTTGATGGGGCGGCGGGACGCCTCACTTCCACAGGTGACATATCAGGATTCCGAACTCCTTAGCAGAAGGAGATGGAGACATAGTCAGCTGCTAGCTGATCACTTCTGGAGGCAATTCATTCGCAATTACCTACCTAGTCTTCAAACCAGACAGAAATGGATGTCAGAGAAGGACAATCTACGGGTGGGCGAAACCGTCATGATTGTGGATCAGCAGCTACCTCGCGCATTATGGCCTGTGGGAAGGATAACGCAGGTCTATCCAGGGAATGACAAACGAGTCAGATCAGCTGAAATCAAAGTAAAGGACAAAGCTTACACAAGACCAGTAACCAAGATCATCAGTCTCCCCCGTCTGCCGGACTAACCTACCGATAACTCACCACTTTGTACGACCTTTCAGTTGTTCAAATTCACGTTGTGAATTTGGGGGCGGCTGTAGAAAAGGCCACCCCTTGGAATTGGACTCTCCCGATCTCCCCCGCCTCTGTTCGTGAGTTGGACTGGGCTAGAAAAGTTTCGGGAGAGTTAAGAAGCCAGATCGTCTGAATAGAGGATGTAGACTTGTTTATAGTGAATAAGATAAGTTAAGTTCGATCGAAGTGCTGTCGTTCAAGGATTCAAAGATTATGTGTGTGCGTGCAGCTAATAGTAAGTACATTTGCATATTTATCGCATATGTCCGTGAGGGAGATTGAAGAGCGCTGTCGCAGCATTTTATCTGAGTGTTCATATTGTCGGTTATGTTTGCACTTTGTATTGTGACTTAAATAGCAAGCTATCCTCCTGTATTGTTATCAGTATAGTGTTGAACTGTTCATATATATTCGTATGTGGTGTGGACTTCGATTGGGTCTCGGAAAACATGTACGGGCATGTCTATCGGGCGCGTTAGACGCCTTCGCTGTTAGCACTACGTGATTTAGACATATAGTGTGGAAATTATCATTGGTACATAATTATAAATATACGTATATTATCATATTGCTTTATTTCTTTAACCTTGTTGATTATATTTATACCAGTATTGTAGAACTGTTGTAGATCTGTGATGTGTAATTAAGTTTATTCATATTCTGTACATTGTTTGTTGCAGAACCACATACATGGTCACATACATGGTCACATGTCTGACCTTTGCATAATAAAGCATCTACAAGACCCTCTGGTGTGAGACATACTGTTCTAACCGGACAACCTGTAGCTGTTCAATTAATCCGAACCAGAAAATATAAAAGAGTGGTCAGCAGATTTTACAATAAGTCTTTGAAAGGTTGCCGGTGCATTGCACAGACCAAATGGAAGCACTCGGAACTGAAACAGCCCACAATGTGAAACAAAAGCAGTCTTTGGTTTTGAGCTTTCTGCCATGGAGACTTGCCAGTATCCCGAGCAAGGTCAATTGTGGTTAAAAATTTTCCTCGGGAAAGGAAGTCAAGGGACTCATCGACTCTCGGCAATGGGTAAGAGTCCTTTGTGGTGAGCTGGTTTAACCCACGATAGTCCACACAAAAACGTGGTTCACCACAAGGTTTCTGCACAATGACAACCGGGGCAGCCCATGGACCAACCGCAGGTTCAATGATTCCTTCGTGCAACATTTTCTCTATTTGGTCCTCGATCAACCGTTTTTTAGCTGGAGAAGTTCGATAAGGAGGAAGGTGAACTGGTTTTCCATTTCCAGTGTCTATGGAGTGCTCGGCTAGAGTAGTACGGCCCAGGTGACCATCAAAGAGGTCCGGGAAGCTTTCAAGTAGTTCTGACAACTGTTCCTTTTCGGCAACACTCAGACATGCATCTTCAATTTTTTCTTGAAGCGCTGACGATGGAATTTCCATGAACAACAAACTGTTATCCAACTCAAGCCCCGCTCCGTCATCCAATTCCTCCATGAATAAAGGATTTTCACCCATGACGACAGTTATAGATGGGACGTGAATCGTAATGGACGCACGCAACATGAAGTCCATTCCAAGACTACTGTTGAGGGAAGGCGTGGGACAATAGCAAAACGGTGGTAAAAACGCTGTCCCATAAAGCCAAAAGCCAGCCACGTAAGCCCCACGGGCAGGCACGCTCCACCGTCAGCCAGTTGTATAGGGGAAGAGGTCCATGGTTGGATCTTAGCCTTCAATCGGTCATGATTTTGAACGATGTCTGCCTGCACTGCAGAAAGTGATGCGCCAGTGTCAAGTGTAGCATCCACCACCTGGCCACATAGGTTAATTTTAACTCTTAATGGGGTGTTCCAACAGGACGGGGATGTGGGATCTTCCACATGACAAAGGACAGGTTGTGCAGGAACAGTCAGTTGAGGCGAATTCATCTTCTGGAGGGAGGATTGCCTCTGCGAATCATCCTCCCCCCTCTGTAGTTTCCCCTCTGTGCAACAAAAGGAATGTTTTCCCCTCCATTACTGCTTTCGCCGTTGTTTGTATCCTTTGCATCAGGATTCTGTCCTGAATGCACATCAGGGGACTCGCTTCGTTGTGAGCCCCTTCTGGGAATTGGGTTGCAATCTGGGCATGTGCGAGAAGTGAAGTCAGGACGTGAGCACTTGTAACAGTAAGTTCCTTTGTCAATTTTAGCTTTACTATGCCCTGAAGTTGGGAAACAATTACTTGGTCCAAGAACCACATGGAGCTCATGAGCCCTCAGGAGGAGATCCATAACTGAGGAAACAGAGGTTCCATAGAGTGCAACTCTGTATTTCTCAAGGGCATGTTTAGAAATAAGGTCGATTTGTTCTTGCTCGGGTGGGGGGGTTTTCAGCTTCCTGAACTCACTTAGCATGTGGGCCACAAAAGTAGGGAGGGGCTCTTCAGGACTCTGTATACGGTCTAGGATTCCCCTCATTATTTGTTCTTGACTATTGGAGGGAAGGAAGACTGTCCTGAAGAACTCACAGAACCGAGCCCATGTGCCGACATGAGAGTCAAGGACTGTGAACCATTTTTTCGGTTCCTTTGCCAAAAATCGAGGCAGCTCGAGGAGAATTTGGGCATCGGTTAAGTCAAGTGAGGTCCTGTAAACATTGACTGATTGGAGCCAGTCCTCTGGGCTTACACGTCCATCTCCTGCAAATACAGGTGGCTCAAGCCTCGACTGGTGCAGCACGGATGCAAGGATTCTACTAGTATTACTCACATCAGAAGAATTAGCCTGTGGTGAGAATGTCACATTTCTGAGGGAAACATTATCAGTAGATGTACCTTGTAGTGGCACCTGGCTTGGTGAAACACGGATGTGTGGCGTAGAACTGGCCACAGGAGGCAGCTGGTCGTGTGGCGCTGCAAGGGTGTCCACATTCTGAGGTCCAAACCTTCTTAATATTCTCTGCTGCAACTGGAGAGAGTCATTGAGACACTGTTGTAGCACCGATACTTCAGCTTGTAGATGTTCCACTTGAGTCTCCAGACTCACTGCAGCAGGCTGCGCTGACTTTTGTCTCCGCCTGGGAACAGAGTCTGGCAATGAGTAAGTCAAGTCAGTCTTAAAGTCTGGGTAGTAAGCCATCACAGTAACTGTGCATTCACATAAACAGCGGTACAACAACTGTAAAATTCACAATGAAACCCAGAAAAATAAATTGACATTAAAATGCACACACCATCAGATGAAACTTTTTTTGAAAAAAAAAATTAAAAAAAAAAAAAATCAATAATCCTACATTCAACTGTGAAATAGCAAATGTCACCAAAAACATACAGATTTACTCCCTTTTATGTGAGTTCAGTTATTATATTGTCCATCAGTATACCCAGAGCAAAGGAACAAGCTTTTTCAAAGTGAAAATAATGTTCTCAAAGTCACCTGACCATGTAAATGAGTCCAAAAAGTTAGAAATTGTCCAGTTCGCACAAGCAAGTTCAGTTCACGATGAATTTGGAGCAAAAGAAAACGTGAAAAAAAGTTCAACAATTGTCTGTTTCATCCATGCTCACAAATACAGTTCATAAGAAGGCGAATAGGCCGCACTGTCCGTTTGTGCACGAAACATAGTCCATGTCTCCACACCCCAAGCAAAAAAAAAAAAGAGGAAATATATATTTCTGCTGAAATTTCCACAAAAATAACGAGCAAAAGTGTCAATCTTCGTTTGAGAACAGTTATGAAGAAGAAGAAAAAACGTAGCACTCTCAGTAAAGACGGTGGGGAAAAATTATCCGTTTCAAATCAACATACAATCGATATAAAAAATGTTTTGACGAAGCACACGGTTATTTCGACGAAAAAAAGGCAAAACAATCAAACTGAAGTGGAAAATGTAAGATACCGCTCACACAGCACAGCACGCGGTCCGCGCGCGCACGTGTCGTCCAGCATTAGCAAGCTAGCTAACCACAACAGTCTCTGTCGTACCAGTCGGATCGTTCCAACGACCTCCACCGGAGATGAAGAAATATCAGGTTCCACGTAGATGACGGATCCAGCTTCAAGTTGTTCGGGCGCCAATTGTAACGCTTTGACCAGGATAGCTCTCACGAAGTCAATAGAAAGAGGCGTAAAGGCTGTATCACGTACGTTTAATGGCGAGTACACAGGCAACGCGATCCTCTCATACAGGAGAGATATCTTCAGCGTCACAAAATAAAACTAGTGAAACAAAAGTATATAAAGATGTAGAGCACGCTTAACATCTACGGTGGATCTCAACTCAACTCAACTCCTCATCTCAAAACTCACACACACTCAACAACGTCATTACGCATAGCGCACGTCTTGAATGACGTGTTCAGTCTCTTAAAGGGGCACACCACACAATAATGTGATGCATGTAAATGCACAGTCGCGGTCGTTACAAGTTCTGCACTGAATTCGGCTGGGGGATAGTAACCCATCTCCAGTTAAAGTAGTAGAACCGTGTTCCCATGCTAGCATCTTAATCGCTGTGTTTACACCGGCAGACGCTGTGCAAACCACTTCCGGCGGAAATGAAGTGCATCTGGATTTGGCACGTAAACTTGTGTATTCCTCGACAGTTTTCAGCTACCGTAGAAAACGTAGCTACGGCATAAGTTCGACGCAGAAGTATAAATTGGGCTTGCCTTTATACTTCTGCGTCGAGTGTACGCCGTAGTATACGGCATAGGCTACGCACGTAGGCGACGCCGTCGTGAGCATTTATACTTCTGCGTTTAGGTCTGCGTTGCTCTGCAGTACAGCGCCGAAACGCTAGTTGGCGGCGGAGGGTTTTAATGTTCCACTGTGTTTAGATTCCTCACGACTGTTTTGAGTTTAGGTTACTACTAAGCGTGTCGCACAAGCCCTCAAAAGTGAAGCCAAAACGTCTCGATCGCCCCCTGGTGACCGGCCCTAGTATAGGTCATAAGCCCCGCCTCCCCATGTTATTCAACGGGACGCGAGACCAACTAAACAATTAAATTACACTTCACATATCTTTTTTCTAAAGATAGTTTCTGTCATTTACTGTATTTTCTATCACGTTGATGTAATTTCAAGGGTTTGTTTTTAAAATAAGTTAGTTTTTAGTTAGTTATTTGATGCTATAAATGACATCATGATTGACAGCTGTGATTGACAGGTTCTCTGGGTGAAGTAGTCACTGAAGCACCAACGGACTTTTTTTCATAATGTTGACTATGTGGTCAGTAGTTGTATTTACCTTATTTTAACGAGGTACTGCAATCAGCAGACATCATTGGAGATGAACGGAGAAGACAAGGCCACTTAAAAGTGCAGGGCGTGTGCTTGCGATTGATTCAACGAGCGTGAGGGCTGGGCCTTGATTTTGCGGCTTTACTCACGACTGCGCATGACTGGTCCCGAAAACGCTACTGCGCAGACTCAAGTAACAAGATGTCAGCGCCATATCGGGACACTGGCGGCTTCAGTTTTTTTTTTTTTTTTTTTTTTTTTATTGAACGAAGAAGCACAGGGGATACATCAAGCACACACACAAAAAAAAATACAGTATAGGCCTACTCAAAGTAAGCAAGGCAGTAGATAAGGGACAGTACAAAAAAACAAAACAAATTACATCAGAAAATCAGGAGGTAATTTACAATGAAACCATAATTTCTTTGAGCAGAAAAGTAGTTTTAGCAGCTTTCTTATTAGTTGATAACAAAGAGAGTCATAAAATAATTTTAAATCAACACAAAAAAGTTTAAAGTTGGGCTTAGATTCAGTTACTTTACATTTATGAAGATGAAATTCACCACATAAAGTAAGCAGTTTTAATCTGTCATCCATCTCCTTTGACCCCGAGTCCCAAATCAAAAACAACACATTCACAATCTCAAAAGTAAATAGTTTGTAGTAAGCAGAAAAAATAAGCCAGGCTACTTTTTTCCAAAACTCCTTTACATAATCACATTCAAAAAACAGATGTGGTATTGTTTCAAGATTAGAATTACAGAATTACTTGCAGTGTGAAGAGACGTCCAACTTAAATTTAGAAAGAAGAGAGTTACAGGGATAGTAATTATGTAAGATTTTAAAATAAAGCTCTTTCCACTTGTTAGGTAACAGAAACCTATTAATGCCAGACCATATATTAATGGTAGAAAGGGAAGGATAATTTGATTTCCATTTGAAAAATGCTTTGGGATGACAGCTGATCTTCCTAATAAGAAATCTTCTAATCCAAAAATTGTTACATTTGCCATTGGAAAGCTCCAAACCACCAATAGATAACTGGGGCATTTCACAAACGGAAGCTCTGTATCTACAGTATGACCTAACCATATGCAAAAGTTTAGGAGAAATAGAATTAATAACCCAGTTATAAATTTTAGATGAGGAATTCACTCCAAAAATGTTGATAAATTCATTAAAGGAATAAAAGCTGCCATCCTTCTTCAGCACATCCAAAACAAAAATAACACCTTTGTCAACCCAATCCTTAATAAAGATAGATTTTTTTCCACGCAGCACATACTGATTATTCCATAGAATACTCCTATGAGGGGAAAAATTGTGGCAAAAGGCAAGCTTACAGGCCTCCAGGGCTTGCTTATGAAAATTAGCAAGCTTGAGTGGAAGTTTGTTACATTTAAAATCGCAAGACAATAAAAAATGTAACCCCCCACATTTTTCAAAGATAAATTTAGGTATGTGAAACCACAACAAACTAGAATCAGCATTCAGGCAGCGTTTAATCCAGCCGATCTTGAAAACCTGATTGAGAGTACTGAAGTCCAAAGCATTCACACCTCCCTCCAAAGTATTTCTTATCAAAGTCTTCCTTTTAACATATTCAGTTTTATTTTTCCACAAGAATTTAAATAGTATGGAGTCGATAGATGAGCAAGTTTTTGGGTTGACATAAAGGGACAAGGCTGGGTAAACAATCCTAGAAGCGGCTTCAGTTCTCTCCAATGGAAAAGAGCGAAGGGGCGTCGTCCATCTTTTTTACAGTCTATGGTTACTACAAGCAATCGCGACTGAAAGAGAGCGGATCATGTTGGAGTTGGAACTTATCGAGGTGGAAAAGCAGTTCATTTTTAGGTTTTTTTTAACAGTTTCGCTGTACTTAGAATTTAAAAATGGTGGGCGGTGCAGAAGAACACGCCGGAAATGCGTAGGAGGAAACGCGATGCTACCAAGCCGACCAATCACAGATCTTGCGGTCCGCGTCGTCGCGACGTGTAGTTACATTTTTGAGGGGGTGCGCGTCAGGTTACGGCGATGGAACGCATCTGTGCGTATGCTGTACCTACTGTGCGCACCCGACGCAGAAGTATAAACTGGCCTTTACGCAGCCTCAGACCATAGACAGTAAACGTGGCATGAATGAATATACCCACCAATTATAATTGCATCAATTATGTTAAGAGATTAATGTTTTAAATATTTAACATTTTAATGTAGAAAGATTAAATGAATGGAAAAATTAAATAATAGGTTACTTTTAAAATATAACAAAATCCACCAGTGACTGTGTTAATGAGTGAGTGTAATAATTTACCCTTGTGCGTCAATTTAAAAAAAAAATTACACAGCTAAAATTGTAAAAACTGTCATCACAATTTGAAGCTTGGGGGCATAGACTTAAAGGAGGTTTAAATTCATGAAAATGATTTATGAACAAAAATATGTATTTTATGCAACATGTTGTAATCGAAGGCAAAGCCATAAATCTAAACAAGTTTTGTTCCAAATTTGAGGTTGAGCTTTCAGTGAGATGTTGTTTGGGTGCAATACTCCAGTTCTCCACCGGGACACAGTGGGATTTGGGATTTGCAGTAGTCTCTCTAATATTACATGCACACACACACTTTTTTACACAATAAACCAAAATCACACCCACACAATTATAGCTGCATCATTTATTTTCAATTGCCTATAATAATATGCAGAAGCAGAAAATCAAGTATTTACATCATAGGCCAAACCTGATAAAATGGCACATCTGGAAAAAATTATTTTAAGCCTTGCCAACAGAATGAAAGCCTATTAACAAATACTGCATCATTTTATAGTTAAATGGGCCTGGGATTAAAAAGGGCCGTTTTAATTGGACTTTTTTGTAACTATTTTGTAATACTAGAGTAAAAAAATATTTATTAAAGGAAATGAGGGTGAAATAGTAAAATTCCAATAAAAGTACACACCTGTGCTAAAATGTATGCAGTTATTGCACAATACATAGTAAATGCTATCAGGATATGAGGAGACTTTCAACCATTATATCAGACAATGTTTCTATTCAGACTATTCCACCTTTAATTAAAAAGATTAATTTATTTAACTTAGCAAACTACTGTATATTTCTAGCCTAGTTTAATCATTTACTCATCTGATTCGTTAAAATATGCTGATCCTTTGAGGAACAAAACATTTCCTTATGTAACTCCTGTTCCCTGAAGGATGTAATATTTAACCCTTATTTAACCAGGGAACCTAAAGTACAGTAATAAGTACAGTAATAAGTTACTGTACTTAAGTATCTTTTTGGCTATGAGTATCAAAGATATTAGCAACTTTTACTCTCTATCTGAGTACATTTTTTAACAAGTGTGTAGTCTTTACTCCAATATGTTTGTGAAGAGTAATGCCCTATTTTGTACGGCACCTATCTTTTTCTTCAGCAGTTTATTCCTGCTATAAAGAAGTTGTAAGACGGGAAGAAACTGGAAGATAGCGCAACTCTCTGAGAGCACAAAGCAAATTTACATTTGAGTTTCTCTGTTGTGCACCATTCGAGACGCAAGTCTCACCTGAGCAATCCTAATCTACATCTTTTCCCTTGATCCCCCCCCCCCCCCCACACACACACACACTTTCACATCTGAAATTCACCCAAGAATATATAGAGTTTAATATGAATAATTATCACACATTTGATATCATTTGAAATGTCTCAGTGCGACAAAGGTCTCATTCTCAAAGAAGTAAACCAGAAGGTAATACGATATTTAAGAGTTTAGAGATAATTCGCACACATAGGAGGGCGTGTTTTCCAGGTAAATGGCCTAATGTTCTCAGAAGGTGTAATCTCCATTCAAATTCCCATTGTTAGTAAATTATTCCATGTAAATCAACTTCTGCCCCCAGTAAGTCTGGGACGGTGATTAATGTGAATTTCCACTGTGAACTCATTACTTTTGAAATTAGGTCTGGCAAGACAAGTAGTTTGTTTAGGCATGGTTTGTAGCGAATTACAAACCTACGCACATATATTCAAACGCACATAACTATAGAATCAATTCTTAACGCGCATGTGAACGCCATCAGCGTTTATCACAGGTTCGCGTTTAAAGTCTATTTAGAGAGAATGGCGTCGTCTTAGCGGCCCCTAATTTAATAACAAATGATCATTTCGAGGGAAGTGAATCAATCAAAACTAATTTTAGCTGGAAACAACATATTCAAGAACCGCTATAAAACCAAACCATTCTTTGTTACCTTAAATTTAGTTTGTCTCTGTAAAGCTGCTTTGAAACAATCTACATTGCTAAAAGCGCTATATAAATGATGATGACTTGACTTGACTTGACTCTATATGTAATAATGAAATGCAACTAGAGTTCGGGGCGTTTCCTGTAACCCAGATTAGCCCGTGATGCGAAGTGCACCAAAACACTGTCGTTTTTATAATGTCAAGGTATTGCATCTTCTCTCTTTATTTCAGAGCATTTGATGTTTGTGTCTATTATCTTTGAACTGATTATGCAACTGGCGTGATGCATTTACTTGACATAATAAATTGTAAACATTTGAATTTATTCTAATCGACTATTATTTTCAGTAAAGAGTTAAAAAAGTATAATCTAATATTCGTTCACTTTAATGATGCCCAGATATCATTAAACCCTTTTTCATTTATAGAGTCAAATGAAATAACGAGATGGGAAAATGTATTTCGTTTAATCAAAATACTTTGTCACGCGGAAACACATCCAGTGCAAGTAAGCTTTGACTCTTTAATATTATTTTCTTTATCCGTTAATGTTAATGCAAATGCATTTGAAGGAGTTTAACTGAGACTTGAGAGTTTGTAGACATTTTTGAGAATGGACATTAAAATGCACTTTTAAAACTTAAATGGTTGTAATTCAAGAATGCTTTAGAAGGCCTAAGTTTGGTCTTGTTTTAAAAATGTGAAAGCACTTCAAAAATGAAAGTATGAAAAAGTTATGGAAGTTTAAATTTACATTAAATCAAATATACTGTACTTGATATTTTTTCTTTTATATAAAATATATAATTTACAAAATGTTTTTACTATAAAATCAAAGCCAAATATCTAACCAAGTTGTGTTCCAAATTTGAAGTCAATATAACAAAAATGTAAGTTCCCATGAGATTTTGTTTAGGCGTAATACCAAAAATAGCCACCGGCTGACATACATTCCATTTAATTTAATTGTATGCATTCTGCCGTAACAAATTAATAAATTTCTGTCCAAAGATCACTTCTGTCACTAAATATGGAACTTTGAGACTCATACAATGTGTTTTGTAAAGATTAGAAAAGGTTTTGATCATAAATTATGAAACATGATGGCGCCCAAAAGGGGAGGAGACTAATAATTTAGGATACCGTTTCTATGGTAGCGCAACGTCCAATTTCAAAACGGTTTTCACAGGATGAATTCCGAGTTCGTAAACTTTCAAATGATAATGATAACTACTAAAATATGTGATGTAATAATATATATAATATTTTTAGAGGAAACTATTATTTTATATTTTTTTATTGACAAATACTAGATTATATGTTTTATTATAAAGTTTTAGCATGAAAACCAAAAGTTTCAATTATTAAAAGTGTGTGCGTTGACTTTTTGTGACAAAGGTCAGAACTCCTGTTATGATGTCGATTTTCATATTCTCTAAATGCATAAATTCATAAAAAATTCATAAAACACCTATTACTGTTCCAACATAATTTGTGAATGAATTACTCATTCTTCAAATTACCTTTCAAATTATTTTTCCTCAGGAGGAAAGATGCCAAACCCAAACGTGAGACAGAGACTCCCTCAAAACTCCCTTGCTTCATTTGACATCGATTATCACCGGCACACGATGAATCCAGCGCCGAAGGAACTGCGTCTGGTCCTGCTGGGAAAAACCGGAGCGGGGAAAAGCGCGACGGGAAACACCATCCTGGGAAAGAAGTGCTTTGATGACGGATTGAGCATGAGCTCGGTCACAAAAGAGAGCAAGAGAGAGAGAGCGAGGGTTGTTATCGACACGCCTGGGTTTTTTGACACGGATTTAACAGATACAGAACTACAAGAAGAAGTGATACGCTGCCTGGCTTTGTGTTCTCCGGGTCCTCATGCGTTTCTGCTGGTGGTGCCGATAGAGCGGTTCACAGAGGAGCAACAGCGCACCGTACACATGATCCTGGAGATGTTTCATGAGGACGTCACTCATCACACCATCCTCGTATTCTCCCACGCGGATAAACTCAGAGGAGAACCCATCGAAAGCTTCGTTTCGAAACAAAATCATAAAGTGAAGGAGCTCGTGAAGAGATTTGGGGGGCGATTCGTGGCCTTCGACAACAAAAACTCGACAAACACGGATCAAGTGACTCGACTCCTGCTAAGAGTTGATGAGATACTTGCTCTAAATCACAACCTGCACTTCACCAGTCAAATCATGGAAGTAATGAATGAAGCACAGAGGATAATAGACACAAAACTGCAAGCTGATAGAGCCGAAAGAATGAAGAAGATCGAGAAGGAGGTCGGAAAAATGGCTGATGATCACTTGCGCTCGTTTGTTGTGTTCCTGAATGAAGAGAGGCAGGACACAGAGAGGAAAAAGAAACGCATGCAAGGCCGGATTAAACAGATAGAGACGGATATAAAGAAAGAGGAGCAGAATGCACGGCCGATCCCTGCGAGACTGGGTCGTTTCAGAGCGTCTCTGGAGAGAGAACTGGAGAACATGTGGAGATTTGAGGAACGAGAGATGGAGGAGGAGAAGGAGAGATTGAGAAGAGAGGATAAAGAAAAGAAGGAACTGGAAATCTGGGCTGAAGAAGAGAAGGAGAGGAGAGTGAATGAAGAAGTGAAGAACTTTGAGCTTTTCTCACAGCGCAATATGAAGTTGTTGATAATGCTGAGTATGTTTATGGTGGGGGCCGGAGCCGTACGCTCCTGCGCTCCTGGCGTTCCTGTTCCCGGCGGCTCCCGCTGTCGAAGCCGGAATATCCGCACAGATTTTGTCCACTTTGCTCGGCGCTGGAGCGACGGAAGGAGGGAGTTTACTCGGGTCGGTCGCTTTTGTTGCTGTGAAATCTGCATCTTTGAAGCTGGCGGCGATGGCGCAGTGTTGCGTTCAGTGATACGTTTATGATCGACAACCAAGATGAGTTCACAAATCAAGATTATAACAGGTTTTCTCCCAGTATTTGTTAAGCGTGTTTGTATGGAAGCTTGTTTCTGCCACAGAATAAAATATTTTTAAAAATAATTGCGACTTTTTATCTCACAATTGCAAGTTTATATCTTGCAATTCTGACATCTTTTCTCAGAATTTAGAGATATAAACTCACAAATGTGAGTTATGAAGTCCAATTCTAAGGAAACAAAGACTGACTTTATAACACGCAATTGCGACTTTATATCATGTAACTCTGGCTCTATAAAACGCAATTGCGACTATATCACGCAATTCTGACTTTATAACGCGCAATTGCGACTATTTCACGCAATTTAGACTTTATAACACGCAATTGCGACTATATCACACAATTAATATAGTCACACAATAAAACTGCAGTGAACCAAAGACAGTCTCAAAAACACGCTTTGAAATCGCTGGTGTTTCTGACGTCACAAACTACCTTGTAACCAATCAGATCAACGTGTGATCGTCAACCAGTGGATCTCTGAGTGAGTGCTCATTTGCATATTCATAGAACCGTGTCGAGTTACAATCAAGCTTTTTTAAAGCATGAAGACATTTATTTCAAGGAAAAAAACATGAAAATGTGTACGTAACAGATAGACTTGTGTCATATATCGTTGAACTAGCCGAATGTTTTGTTTCTGTTAGAGACCAAACTATATCAAGTATTTGTATGAAAAATGCTCACGTAAACACTATACGTGATGCTTTTGCGCCACGTTTTGGTTTGTAACTTCACAAAACATTAGTAAACCATTAGTAAACACTAGTAAATAGTAGATCGCATATCTTTAATTTAAAGCAGGTGGTCTTGAACAAGCCTAAAACACAACATGAGACCATGCGTAGATCATGGAGGGACATTGACAAGCTACTTTGATAAAGCCATACGACTTCAGATCACGAAATTCAAATGTAGTGCGATTTCGGACATTGTTTATTCTATGTACTTTTATTGTTGATTTTACAGAAGTAAGTAGTTCTTATGTTTACTAAAATCAATTGTTTGGAGGTTAAAGGTACAATATGTAGGATTTTTGCAGTAAACTATCCAAAAAGCACTAGGCCAATGTTATATTTTTTGTTTAGTTGATTACTTACAATATCCCAAATGTTTCCAACTATTTGTAAATCGTGAGAAAATTGCGATTTTAACCAAGGAAACGGGGCGTGTGAGCAGCGGTGAGGAGTCGCCAGTCAATGACGTCATATCCGCGTTAGCCTCGGTTTCCACCATTGTTTCCGCTCATACTGCCATAGTAACCATGGCGACAGACGTGGACAACTGGGTTATGCCTAGCAGGACGCTCACGCTGTTGTTGTTTTGTTACATTATGGACCATGGCAAGCAGACTCTGAGACAAAAGAGACAAAAACGAAGATCAACATGTTTCGAGATGCGAGAGCTCCATGTCCGCGACTAACTTCCACTCGACAGAGACGCGAGTGTTGCATGTACTTTATTAGACAGGTGAGCAAATGTACATAAAACTAATCAATGTTATTTAGTTCAACATGATGAAATGTTAGAATATGATCTGTATGTTATTCTAATGTTGATCTAGCTTACTTAGTCTCATACAGCCAACAAACAACCCAACTAACAACATTCAACACACTCAAATGTGTTTAGTGTGATAGTGTAACTGTTAGAGCGAGTGAAACAGCGCTGCGTTACCTCAAGCTTCATTCCTCTATATAAACTGACCTGTGTGAGTATTAATTCAGCACTTGTGTGTAGTTGGGTAGAATGAAATGTCCTTATTCCTTTATACCCGCGGGACTGGCGTTGCGTGTGGCGCTGGTGTACGTCTAGCAATCGCTCCTGCTTCACCACAGTCATGATAAAAACATCAGTGTATTCACTCATCCATAAAACATCCATCAGCTCGACGACAAGATCCATAATTACTCTTAATGTGGAATATACGTCATCAATATATGCCTGTGTTATTGTAAGAGGTTAGCGACCCCTGGTGGAGAAAAAACCTACATATTGTACCTTTAATTATGTTTCGAAATAAACGGCTAGCCTAGTTAATCCATTGCATGGCTTGAAGACATTTAGAATAGTATACGTAACTAAAATCATTTAATGCACATTATGCCTTACATATCATACGTGTAAGGGAAGAAAATGGAAATATAAAGACTTTTGCTTTCTCAAATTCTTTGTCAAAGTTATAAACGGACATGAGATAGGAAGGGAAAAAATCAATGCTTTGAAAGGAAAAGTTCACCTAAAAATCAGCATCTATTCAATTTCACTATAAAAATTCACTTTTATTTGTAGCGCTTTTCACAAGAACAGTTTTAAAGCAGCTTTACAGAAAATGCCATTAAAAAAAAAGTGCTGGTCACATGGCGGTCAAAAATTACAGATTTTTTTTATTTAATTAAATTTATTTATTTACTATATTTTACTTTGAGCATGTTTTTTTTATTTCATATTTTGTATTTTTAATTTATGTTACTAAATTATATTTATGCAACAGTTATAATCCACTTATTCACTTTTCAACTTAAATTTCCAACTTAAAATGTGTTAAATATTGAATGCTTTGGAGCAACAGAATAAAGTTTGGTCTCTTTTTAACAGATTATTGCTGATATGATTGTTTATTATTAAGCAAAATGCACACAAATACTCATTTTAAACACGTTTTACTTGACACTAGATGAAATTCGTCTCCCATTCATTTCCAATGTTAGTGATAAAGTATGTTTATGACTTGCTTAATTCATAAAATGTTATTAAAATTAAATAGAAAACTTATACAGAACCTTTTCTTCTGAGATTGAGGTGTTTTTACTTCTTGTTAACTGAACTTTTTCTAAATAAAACATTTTCTTGTGCATATTGTTGTAATTGATCATTGATTTACAGGTTTGTCTTCAATTTCACCTTTCAGTGTTTAGTGTAAAACCCCTTTAACAAACAAAAGTCTTTTTTAGATATTTTATTTCTGTTTAATTTATATTTGTTTTATATCTGGTCAATTATGAAAGCTTGTTTCCGCCACAGAAAATAAAGTCAGAATTGTGAGATAAAAAGTAACAAATAGCCTACCTTTTTCAATTTTTTTATATTATATTATATTATATTTATTTTATAACAAGCTGCTTCATTAGTTCACAAAGTGTTATACATGTTTTGATATGCAAGTGGTTATTATTATCATGTTGATTGATTATAATCTGACGGGCAATAATAAAAAATAAACTAACAAAAGGCACTTCTTAATAATGACATCATCCTCCAGGAAGTGACATATTACTTCCTCAGAATTTTTTTTCTTATACAAAAATCTAAGAATACTTACATCAAGATATATTTACTGGAGAAGCAAAATGACTTCATTTTGAAACAGTTTTCATTAAACAAGACAGCTAATATCTGAAGTAAGTTTGAGCTTAAAAATTTGTGTTTATAAAACATTGATGCATCTAAAAGATTGAAAACCCCCAATTTACTAGTCGGGTGCTAATATTCTGATATTTATAGTATACTTTTTTTAATATACATGTATATATAAAAGCGCAGCCAGCCTGCGGGAAGATCAGGCGCACACACACACACACACACACACACACACACACACACACACCGCGCGCGCGCTCTGGTCAGCTGATCTACTGCGTCATCATCATCATGTGTCCATAGCAACTGTATTTGGACTGGTGTGGCTGCCGAGTCAGACCGTTGCTGGATATCATTTATGTTATTATATGCAAATGCGATGATCTAAAGCGCACGGAATGATATTGTAAGATGGCGGAGAAGCGTCGCGTGGGCGTCGCGATGTCGGGCAGCTGTGAGCTCGACGGCGCGTTCGCGTGTGAGTCTGGCGTGAGCGCGCTTCTCGGATCTTCTCTGCTCACACTGTTGGAGTCCAGGCCGCGCGATCCCGTCGGGTTCCTGGCCGAACACTTCGCGCATCTCTCGGCGCAGGATGATGACGCGGGCCCGGAGCACCAGGCCGTGAGTCGCGCGCTCTGGAACCTGAGTCTGGCGCATCACTCACAGAGGTCTGGCATCATTCACTCTCTCTTTTATTTATTATTATTAGTACCCAGGGGGCAAAGGGGATTTAGCAGACATGGGCTGCTGTAAAAGGTTGTCATATAAAAATGAAATCTATGATGTCTGAGGACTGGAAAACCCAGTCAACAAGCTGCTGGAAACTTGTGATTAATGCTACCTCAAATTCTGCTTCCCGGAATCACCCAATAGTCCAGTCATTTTATGAAAAAAGGTTGAACAAATTGCAACTGAAGCAAACTCAACTGATTTTGTATCCTCAAGATGTCCTGAGTAAGGGAAAAAAAGCCCAGAAGAATCCCATTAGGGGAAAGTTTAGAAAAAGACCCAAATATATTCTATTCATTCGCATGTTCATTCTCTTTCTCACGTGAATAGGGTAAAAATTTTAACCTTTAGATATAACCATGAAAATTACTGAGTTGATTACTTACATCAAGACAAACAAAATGTTTTAATTGTTTGTTAACATGGACCAACGGTGCATAATCTAATTACATATGTGCTAATTTGCATATACCACAACAGATCTAAACATTGGGTTTAGTAGGTGAAAATGTTTTGTTGAAAAACTTCTTCATTTTTAGCATATCGTTGTCGTCTAAACGTACCCTCAGTTTGAGCTCTTGATTCTGTCTTTCCCTGCAGATCAGCGTTCAACAGTAACACCCGCACGGCGTTCGATCTCCTGACCCGTGATGCCGGTGCCGGTGCCGGTGGCGTGCGCGGGCGTCTCTACACCGAGATGCTCCGGTGCCTGTGCAGCGAAGGCGGACTCTCCGGCTCGACCGCGGCTCCGCTCCTGCGCCGCGTCCAGTGCCACGACCACGAGTCCGTGCCCTTCGAGCTCTTCCGGCAGGGCGTTCTGACCTGCTCCGTGTTCTCCGACTACATCCGGGCCTCCCAGTGCCTGTACGGGTCGGTGGCGAGCGCTTCGGACCGGCCGGCGGAGAGAGCGCTGGGTCAGGCGGTGCTGGAGACGCTCCGGGAGGCGCTGGAGACGGCGGATGGGGACGATGTGGGCCGGTACCTGGAGGCCAGTGCCAAGATCTCTCCTGGTAAAGTGGCGAAGGCCATGGCGGAGGCTCATCCCGGGAACCAGCAGGATAATCCCGTCATGGACGCGCAGGAGTTCGAAGACGCCGCCGCTGCGCTGTTCATCACTCGAGTGCGCATGGTGACCTGACTGGGTCTTATTTTCCAGCACAAATATTCAAACATTCCTTTATCAAGATACATTTACTGGAGACGCATAATGACTGAAGGTGCGAAATGAAGTGAGTTTGTGCTTAAAACAAGAACAAATATCCAAACATTCTTTAAAATCAAGACCTAGACAGCAACATAGTGTCGGCCAAGATCCGGTCCACATCCGGTACATGAGGATTCAACGCATACCAGATGTGGGCCGGATCTGGGATGCATTCACTGGAGAAGCAAAATGACTGAATATGTTTAGTCTTGGAAAAAGTATCAAAATTAAGTGAGTTTGTGCTTAAAATAAGAAGAAATATCTGCCAATGGGGTCAGAAAAATACACTTTAATTTTCATACGTTTCAGTAAATAAGACAAAGTATATCCGACTTATTTTCCAGCACCAATATCCAAATATTCTCAAAGCAAGATACATTTACTGAAGAAGCAAAATGACTGATGATGTTACACTATATTGCCAAAAGTTTTGGGACGTCTACCAGTGATGCGCGGGTCAATGTATAAACAACCCGCACCCAACCGACGTTTTCAACTAACCCGCCCGCAACTCGGACCGCAAAAAAAATAAAATATTGTATCCGACCCGCTTCCTGACCCGCATTTTTTAAAAGTAGTAAATGCTCATCGTAGCGTCATTGGGCCATAGACGTGTAACACAAATGTGTAAATAGCATCGCAAGAAGTACACATGACAAAGCCAGCACTTTGGTCATCATCTTTCATTATTTCGGCAAATGTCTCCCACACTTTGCTCTTTCTATTTGTGTATTTGCGGAGCTTCCACTCCCCAGTCTTCAGCTTTTCTCTCTCCGCCTCCATCTCTCCCTCAGACTGAGCTCGTGCGTCATCTTCGCACCAGTTATTCAGCCAATAAAGTGTAGGCCTATGTATTTCATAGAAAATTGTGTCTAGTACTATATAAATTACAAAAGCCCCTTTCACACAGAGATTCCGGAAAATACATGGATAATGTGACGGCATTTGTCCCGGGATTGTTTGATTTCGGTTCATTCACACTGCCAGTGATTTGCCGGGATCTGAGAGTGCGTTCACACACAACCCGTCAATGTCCCGGAAAGCCGCGTGACGTCAGGATGAGACGTGTAACGTACGCGTTGAAAACATGTGCACGCGCGCACCTTTCCACAGAGCTGGCGAACGATCGCAGCTTCAGCGCGGATTGTGAGGAGCTCCTGTCTCTGCTTCATTCCAGTTTGCAGACATTTTTTCGTTCTTTCTTTGTTGATGACGAACACAAACTTTCTTCTGAGCAACAGAGTCGCGCGATGGCACATGCGTCATCACTATTACACACCCCTTACGGCATTGGTTCTGGCTTTTGTTCACACAGCGCCAGTTCCGGGTCTGAACACGGCAATGTTACTAGGTCCTCAACCCGGGATCGATCCCGGCATCAATCCCGGGTCGTGTTTGCGTTCACACAGAAGGCGTTCTGGCAATTTGCCGGCAATTTGCCGGGTTCAAAGTGCTGTGTGAAAGGGGCTAAAGGTTTAATTGGCATCATTATTTCAAACGACCCGACCGACCGCGGCCGGAAAATCACTATAAATATATTTGAATGACTCGTAACCGCGGGCACCTGCTCGTTTTGGATCAACCCGCGCATCACTGACATCTACCTTTACATGCACATTCTTAATCCATAAGGTAGAGCTGTCACGATAACTACTTTTTGATGTGCGATATATATTGCACCAAAATTAATTGCGATAAACGATATTATTGTAATTTTCAGACCATTTTATGCCACTGATTACATAATGATAATATAATGGCATAATAATGCAAGTACACTGTTTCAAAGAACGAAGAACATTTTATTCTTATTCTATTCAATATTTAGACATTGTGAAATGTGAAAAAATATATCCCAAATAAATAAAACAAGTAAATAAATCATAGCTGCCAACATTGATCATTGAGAATAATGGAGATTTCCCGGAATCCATCCCCAAAATAAGGGATTTTTTTTTTACATGATTCTTACCCACAAATTTAAAAAAAAGCACTAATCATTAACAGTCTAAAGAGTTTATAACTACGTGTGTGTGTGTGTGTGTGTGTGTGTGTGTGTGTGTGTGTGTGTGTGTGTGTGTGTGTGTGTGTGTGTGTGTGTGTGTGTGTGTGGATCGATCAGAGCGCGCTTGCATGGATTAAAGCCTTGTTTATACTCGACTGGCTGGTTGAAAATCTGGGTGGGATGGTTATGTTTTAGGTGCGATTTTAAGTTTGTTGTCTTGCCTCTTTTCGTTGCTACGGTTTTAAAACAGTCGACATACCGGCTCGTTCACGTTAATTAGCTCTCCTCTCTCGTTCGGCTTACAGTCAAAATGTTCCCACACCGGGGCTGAAGATTGCGGCTTTGAAATCAACTGGCTCGCTGTAGATGTCACGAAACAGAACACTTTAAAATGCAGTTGGTTCACGCACGCCTTCTCTTCACCTGACGGTGTCCGCTCTCTCTCTCTCTGTGTGTGTGTGTGTGTGTGTGTGTGTGTGTGTGGACACGCTGCCTGAGCCCCGCCTCCGACACAGAGTGCAGACAATGACAGAGGCAGCGCGATCAACTAAAATGTTGGTGACATTCATTTTCATGTAAAAATGAATCTAATTATTATTTTTAATAATAAAGCAAATTATCAGTTGCAATATATCGCGGCACAAAAAATTATCGCGCTCATTTCCATATATCGTGCGATAAGTCGATATATTGACTATCGCGACAGCTCTACCATAAGGTTTAATAGATAGTTGGCCCACCCTTTGCAGCTTCAACTCTTCTGGGAAGGCTTTCCACAAGGGTTTAGGAGTGTGTTTATGGGAATTTTCTTCTAGAAGCACATTTGTGAGGTCAGGATTTTGTGAGATTAATTAATTCCCACAAAATTTGGAGCATGGAATTGTCCAAAATGTCTTGGTATGCAGAAGCATTAAGAGTTCCTTTCACTATAACTAAGGGGCCAAGCCCAACCCCTGAAAAACAACCCCGCACCATAATCCCCCCTCCACCAAACTTTACACTTAGCACAATGCAGTCAGGCAAGTACCGTTCTCCTGGGAAACGCCAAACCCGACTCGTCCATCGGATTGCCAGACAGAGAACACATGCCCACTGCTCTACAGTCCTTGGATGCAGTTGCTCGGCCATGGAAACCCATTCCATGAATAGGGTTGAGTATCGTTTGAATTTGAACGATTCCGATTCCTTGTTTCAATTCCGGTTCCTAACGATTCCGATTCTTTTAAAAGGCAGGGTCAAAAAAGTTTAGGATATTTTAAACTCGGAGGTGCTTTATCATGTTCGGCGTGACCTATGCATGAAACGATCTTGTCGCAAATGTTGCATTTTGCCGAGATTTCGTTCTGTTTAGAAAAGTGAAGCCACACTTTGGACCGCCGACCCACGCTATCCATGTTCGACTCGCTCGGTTATGCCAACATCTCCGGTGGACGCTTCTTCGTTGGTGTTCAGCGGTTTCTTCTTCTGGTCGGCGGACTGTGAATCGAAACTAGGAATCGAAATTTAAACTTTTGAACGATTCCGGGAAAATGACAAAGCTAGTCCCTGATCCAATCAATACTCGATACTCAATACCCAAGCCTATGAGAGATCACTCGTCATGCGTCGGGTCAGAGGTCACTCGTCATGCTTCGGGTCAGAGGTCACTCGTCATGCGTCGGGTCAGAGGTCACTCGTCATGCGTCGGGTCAGAGGTCACTCGTCATGCGTCGGGTCAGAGGTCACTCGTCATGCTTCGGGTCAGAGGTCACTCGTCATGCGTCGGGTCAGAGGTCACTCGTCATGCTTCAGGTCAGAGGTCACTCGTCATGCTTCGGGTCAGAGGTCACTCGTCATGCGTCGGGTCAGAGGTCACTCGTCATGCTTCGGGTCAGAGGTCACTCGTCATGCGTCGGGTCAGAGGTCACTCGTCATGCTTCGGGTCAGAGGTCACTCGTCATGCGTCGGGTCAGAGGTCACTCGTCATGCTTCAGGTCAGAGGTCACTCTATTATAGTTTATAAAGTTATAAATACAGATTTTTTTTCTTACAAAAACACTTTCAGAAGGCCTTTACTAACCCATGAAGTCGTATGGATTACTTTTGTGACGGATGGATACACTTTTGGGTTTCAAAATTCGCATTTAGGAATGTTTAGATATTTGTGCTGGAAAACAAAACAGAAATATTGAGGTAGAACATCTTTTTTTTTGCAGTACCAAAAACATATTGTAGCCTTACAAGTCAAAGGTATATAGAAATACATTGTTTTCAACTATAAACAGACACTTTTTAACATCCAATAAAAGTCCTTATCCATATATAATCCAGTAGAAGATTTTACACATCAGTTGCAGCGGCAAATGAAGAATATCAACATGTTGATCAAGCAGTAAAACCATGTTTCTTGTTGTTTTGGTGTTTATTTAACAATCTGAGGGAAAGAAATACAGTTTCATGTACAGTTGACATCAAAGTGAAATCATGATTTTACCCTTAAGTCTAATTTTAGTGCGGGAAACCTCAATTAAGGAAGTGTTTGTAGTGTATTTCTGAAAGTACCCAGATCAGTAGCTTCAGCTCAGCATTAAACCCATTTTACTTCTGCAAATATATTTGCATGTGAAACATTGCATTTTCTCTTAGAACAAATGTAAGGATGAACATTTTAATGAACGTTTATTAAAACATGCACTGACGAATTGTTCACAATAACACCAGAAACATGAATAAAGAAAGTGACTGTAAATTTGCACGGAATAATATTCATTGTTGTCTTATTTGCATTAGTAATTTGCATTAGTATTTGACATCGTCTATGTTATCATATATATAGATCAGCTTAAAGCTACACTGTGTGACTTTTACCCCCATCTAGCGGTGAAACGGTATATGACCATCCAGTGAATATTAGTTTCTGTTCCTCTCAATTCCGATTTCGGTTTAACTCCTACGGTGGCCAATGTAGTCCAAGATTAACATGGCTTCCAGTTCGACCTCCTCGACACGGTGCCATCGAGTGTTAAAACGCGAAAGGCAAAGCTTGAATTAACGACCTATGTCCCTCTTTGGCTAATGTACTTTCAAGATGGAGGGGCAACATGGCGACCGACATTAGAACCCCTTACCCGTATGTATTATCAATGGCATATTATACACTCACGAGAATACATTATTACTTGAACGAAGTAAATATACATTAATGAGCACATATATTTTTGAAAGAACTAAGTGTTTTTAGCTAAGAATAAACTAAAAAAGTTACACAGTGTAGCTTTAATAAAATCATCCACAGAACTGAGACTTTTTGCATATGAAATGTTCATTTTTTGCTGCATATTTAAAGGTACACTAATTTTATTTTTTTCAAAATTAACAATTTCAATAATGAGTCAATACATCATCATGCCTTTTATGTACACCTATATTTTCGACCTGAAGGAATGGAATATATATTTTAGATTTTTCACAGGAATATTTTGTACATACTTTGTGTGTGTGTGTGTGTGTGTGTGTGTGTGTGTGTGTGTGTGTGTGTGTGTGAACGAGACAGCTTGTAATAAAACTAGAATCAACATCAGATTGGCTTTTCAGAGATGATGAGAACTGAAGGATTTGAAATGTTGTAAATGCAACGATGGTGTTATCAGTCAGCGGGTAAGTAGCCTAAGGTGTTTTATTGAACAGATAAACTGTCATATCTCTCTAACAGAGTTAACTGTAAAGCAATATCTATTGTGAAGATCATATTAATCCACGTAGTCACGCAGAGCCGAAGCACGACCAAAACAAAAGATTTGTTCTTTCACAAAATTCATTCAGTTTTATTTGTTTTTTAACCGCTAGAGGGCCAAAAATTACACAGAAGTTACAATTTGTTCATTTAATGTGTATTTTAGATTCTGTAGAGGTGATCAGTGATATTCTTTTAATAGAAAAACCTGAAGAATGGTTGGTCCCTTTGAATTTCACTTGACTGCTGAATTTCCCTAGTCCTTTTTTTGTGTGCAAATTTACTAATGGTTCATTACACATGATATTATCATTTTACTAATTTGAGTAAAACGTAAACATTTTTATTTGAGAATGTCTCCGTATTTGGTGGATCTTTCGTTTGCTTTAATACGCCTTATTCACGGCAGCGCCATCTTTGATTTTTAATGAGAATGAAGGGAGGGAGACATGCATCTCTTCAATGGGCTGTACTGTTATTTAATGTGTTTTCGTTTTGTTCTGCTCATGAAACACTGGAAAAATATCTTTCCAAGAAATTTCAGTTGACAAAAAACTCCTGACAATATAAGCTGTGGAAAATTGTAAGTAATCTAGGAGCTTTATTCAGCTTTTTACAGCGGATGCCATTGGAAACACGGTAAGTCTATCCCTCACAGCCTCACGTTCATACCTGTCATGGCGCTGCTCTGAACGAAACCGGACTGTATGTAGAGTCACGTGATCAATGACACTCATTTGACTGGTCACATAGAAGTAGTGCAGAAATTTTAAAATAAAATGTCCTTTTCTATCATAATGTTTCTTTGTTTTAAAACTTTCAGAAACCTAGGACTCGTAAGGCCACTTGATTATCTTTAATCTGGGGGATTTTCTCTTAGATTGTATGAGATAAGATCTTGACAGAGTAAAATGTGACCATGTTCTTCACACATTCAGTTTGATCGCGCACAAATATGAGAAAGTCGCTTCAGTTAAAAACATGTGAAGAGACATTTGACTGACTCCAGCGCTCACTTATTAAAAGTAATGAGACTGAGTCTGTGTGTCAATAATTGAAGGGTGTGTGAGTTACACATTCAACAACAGTCACTCGAGGCGCTGCCGCTCTTAAAGGGACAGTATCTAAAAATTAGCAACTGCCAGGGATGATGTATTATTGTACAAAACCCAGAAACGAGTTAGCATTTTAGCACATCTGGTCCTGAAGTGAAAGGGTTTTTGGTTAAAATCCCCCTGTAGTCAATAATTTTATCCCTAAAACATATCATTGATCACCAAAATGACCTATTTGAAAAAAAAAACAGAAAAAAAACATCATGCTTTAAAGGGTACCTATCATGGAATTTTGAAAATTACCTTTCATGTAGTGTGTAACATAGATCTAAGTGAACAAAAATATCCTGCAAAGTTTTAAATATGAAAGTTCACCGTATACAAAGTTATTGTCTCTCAAAAGTAAGAGTCGACTCTGAGTCGTTGATATGAATCGATAGACGAACGATGCACTTTCGTACGTCACTTGTACTGTACAAGTTATTTGAATTCGACACGCCCACTCAGTGCGCGCGCCGAGCAGACAGAGAAACCTGACAACAACATGTCGACGAGACTCTGTTCTGAAGTGCGAATCAAAAGCAATCGTTTTTTTTTCACTGCCCAGGGACAAGCATGTGAAGACTCAGTGGCTAGAGTTTATATTTACAACTATACCACACAAGTATAGCCACCTTGAGCTGTGTTCGCGTTATTTTAATGACGATCGCTTCACAAACACAAATGCTTTCAAGTGTGGATTCGCGAGTCGCCTGATACTGAAGGAACGTTCAATACCAAGTTTATTTGGATCAGCTTCCTCCTCCGAATCACAACCTGTAAGTACTATTAATAATTGTTGCTTTTATGTGTGTGTGTGTGCGTGTGCGTGTGCGTGTGTGTGTGTGTGTGTGTGTGCGTGCGTGCGTGCGCGCGTGTGTGTGTGTGTGTGTGTGTGTGTGCGTGCGTGGTGTGTGTGTGAGAGAGTGAGAGTTACGCTCAGCAGCTTCTAGGTCTCCAATGTCATTTTTTTTTTGTTTTTTGAAATATGTGAAGTTATGTGAAGCGTATTGTAGTACTGCAGTGCTTTATCAATATGTTTAAGCTTTGGGCTAACGCAAAATATAACTGACTGCGTCATCTGACCAATCACCGCCGATTAGCGTCACGCAAAGGAGGGGTTTGGACAAATGAGTCGTCAAACGAATCATTAGGGAGTCGGTGAGCAAATCAGGTAAAAATAAATGCATATTATAAGACAACAAAAGTGTTTTTTGTCATTGCATGCATGTAAAACTGTTGTTGGGGACACCCAGAACATTATTAGGAACATTTTAAATGCCATAATAGGTACCCTTTAAAATATCTTGAATGTGACTCGACACCATTGCCTAATTTAGTATGCGCGGTTCTATGAATATGCAAATGAGCCCCGCCTCCACTCACTTACTCACTCAGAGATCCACTGGTTGACGATCACACGTTGATCTGATTGGTTACTGTAGTTTGTGACGTCAGAAACACCAGCGATTTCAGTGTTTTTGAGACTGTCTTTGGTTCACTGCAGTTTTAAGCAGAAAATACTCAGCAATGCTGTCGACTTATGAATTTACACATGATTTGTGTTATTAAAGCATATTAAAAACACCACTAGACACATAAATATTATTAAAAGCTGGATTTTCACCACAGGAGGAGTTTAAATGCCTAAAATAAGCTCATAAAGTTGTGTTCATGCGTGAAGATTACCACTATAAACAAAACATGTTAGTATCATAAACTTTTGTCGGCCACAGAGCTTATTTTCTACAATAATCCAAAAATGTGCATATTTTGATATGCAAGTGATTATTATTATATTTATTTATTACAATCTTAATTTTTAAAAACTAGCAAAAGGCACTTCCTTAATGACATCATCCTCCAGGAAGTGACATCATTAATTGAGGGGAATCAGAAGCACACACTTCAGTAAGTGTTGTCAGTGGATCTTATTTCATTGGATTCATTTTGTGTTTGAATGTTTTGTGTTTGTTTTGCTCTAAAAAAACATCAATTTGATCAAATTACACATAATTTTAATGCAACATTTGGTTAAAAGCATGAAAGTGAAGTTCTTCATGTAAGTTAACCGCTCATCAGAGCCCTTGCGTATTTAATTTACATCTCCTAAAATAAGCAAAGGTTAATCACATGCATTGATACATTAGATGTCATATTTGATCTCTCTTAATTCTCTGAAAATACTTATTTGTTCACCTCTTGTGAGCTTTTCTTAGTCTTTCTCCATGATCCTTGAAAATTAGTCATATGTTGCATTCATAAAATGACTCATTTGTGGCATTTAACAGGAAATATTGGCATTATCTGTCTTGAATGAAGTGATGAGCGGCGCTCGGCAGTATGCAGTGTTATTGTGCAAAAATATGACGTTTTTACTCAGTGTTTCTGTCTTGTTTTCTAGCACAAATATCTAAACATTCTTAAATCAAGACACCTTTACTGGAGAAGTCTTGGCTAACTTAACTGGGACGTTTGCCATTATATATTTAAAACAATAATATCTTAGTAAAAACCAAAATTGACAAACTATATATCATATGAAAGCTTACAATCTCTAGTTTTCTTATTTGGTGAGCAGTAATTTATCAATTCGCAACAAGAATATTTCATATTCATTAGGAGTGTTTAGGCCTTTATTTTGAAATAGCAATAAACTTGAAAAATCATGAAAGATTGTTATGAACCTCAGTTTGTTTTCATGCCAAGAGTTCAACAGATAACACCAATTCCATTTTGTGAGAAAAAAAGGTCTGAAAATGTTTTAAATATAAAGAAAAATATTATGGATTCTCGATTTGTGATGCGACTGCGAGCTATAACGCACATATGTGATCTTTTTATGCATTTATTAGAGGTTGAATTCAAATCAAATACTGCCAAACCACCCAAACTACTTCTGAATAGGATGTATACTTCATAAATCGTATGAAAATTATGGAAATACATGGTTCAGATCACTCAAAACATGTATGAAAATGGAGGCACACTTATATGTGCAGTAATGGAGTCTGGCGTTCACCTAGTGGAAGCGTGTGGTACTGCGCCCAAATAAAATCTCACTGAAAGCTCATTTTTTGAGATATCAACCTAAAATTTGGAACACAACTTGTTCAGATTGTTGGCTTTCATTTTCTTGCATTTTTAGAGTAAAATATATTTTTGTAATATATATATTTTATATAAAATATAAATATATTTTTACATTGCGCATATTCATAAACTCAAACTTATATAACTTTTTTTTTTGTTTCACTTCCATAATTTCTACACTTCTACAATAATCTAAAACAAGACCAACCATAGGTCTATAATATTCCAAAACGAAAAAAGGGGGAGGGGGGGGGGGGGTGACAGTCAAAGGGTTAATAAATAAATTATCAAAATGAAGTGAGTTTGTGCTTTAAACAATAACATCGGTCAGAAAAAATTCTAAATTCAAAGGAAGTATTTCAAAGGATCATTTGAATGAATTTTCATGAATTTTCAAAGGATTTTTCTGACCACATTGGCAGATATTTATTCATATCAACATTTCCTTGAAACGGAAGATACTGTCTGAATCAGGACTTTTTTTCCAGACTGTTAGTGGTTAAATCAGCATTAAAATCAAAAGCACTGGTATCTTTTAAAAGCGATTTATTAACAAAAAATAAGGAACATTTATAAATTATGACATCTAAATTATAGAAGGAATCATTGCAATAGCATGAAAGAAAGACAGAAAGCTTAAAACATTCATAAATCTCACATTCATGCTCTTTTAAAGTCGGTATAATAGTTTTATCACTAATACAAATGGAAAGTTACAGACACGAAGGGTTAAAATAAAAGGAAAGCAGTTCCTCATATTTCATTGTGACGAATACAAACAATCCAACAAAAAATCCTCTCATATTGAATAAATCTGCAACCGTCACAAACATTGAATGCAATGATGTTTAAAAACGTGAAGTTTACAAGTCAAAAATCACCACAAAATTCAAAATTAAAAAATAAGGAATTCCATGCATTAATTATTATTATTGCATTTATTAATTGACTTAAATTGTGTTGTGCATTTGTAAAGTAGTTTATGTTGATGTGTCAGAATCTGACTGACTGTATTATCGTAAAGAAAATGAGATTTATGAGAAGTATTTGCTGTGTAAATGCAGTTATTGTCATAAAAATAATTTCATAATTTAATAGTCATAAACAGGCTTAATTTTCTGTGTACAAAAAGATAATTTTCATTTTTTTCTCATGATTTTGTGGTAATTTCAGACCACACATTCTTACGCACAAAATCAAAGCAGCGAAACTGTAAAAACTCACAGGTCAGATTGACTGAAAGGCTTCAGTGCTTTTGCCAAAAATAACAAAACGTTTTTAGTGCATTTTAGGAGAAGCTACATAACGCATGCGTGACTACACGTTAAAAATTGTTGTAGTTTTCTATCACAATTATAAATGGCAATAAAGGTGCTGAAACACGACCCAGTTCATGCCGTCCTCATTAACATTGACCTTGATATTAGGAAGAAGCTTTAATTGCAACTGGCTCAAACTCAGCAGACATTCATTACAGTAATATAACGCATTTGTAAAATAAACATCAGAATGTACAGTGATTGAAACTGGCAGACTGTAGAAGAGAAACCAGAGGATTGCATGTGAAGCTCATGTGTGAGAGGAAGGCAGAGGAAGACCACTGTTGACCTGGAAGCGTGTTTCATCCGATATCCCATACTGCTCTAGTGGGTCCTGCGGGAAATCACACGTTACATCAATCGATATAAACATATATAAACATATAACGTCTACAGTAGTGATGAGAATAAAGTAAATCACCATTTGAAAGAAACTTGACATTTTAAATAAAGATTGTATCGATTATATCGTTACAACAGTAGGTGGCGACAAGTGTTAAAAAATGAGTTTGTCATTGAATCATTCACTCGAGAGATTAGTTAAAAAACGCTGATTCATACAGTAATTAAACAAGTGAAGGATTTATGAGTGAGTCATTTAATCATTCACTCGAGATTCGTTCAAAAACGCTGATTCATCCGGTAATTAAACAAGTGAAGGATTTATGATTGAGTCATTGAATCATTCACTCAAGACATTCGTTCAAAACTGCTGATTCATCCGGTAATTAAACAAGTAAAGGATTTATGAGTGAGTCATTGAATCATTCACTCGAGAGGTTTGTTAAAAAACGCTGATTCATCTGAAAATTAAACAAGTGAAGGATTATGAGTGAGTCATTGAATCATTCACTCAAAAGATTTGTTAAAAAAATGCTGATTCATCCGGTTATTAAACAAGTGAAGGATTTATGATTGAGTCATTGAATCATTCACTCAAGACATTCGTTCAAAAATGCTGATTCATCCGGTAATTAAACAAGTGAAGGATTTATGAGTGAGTCATTGAATCATTCACTCGAGAGGTTTGTTCAAAAACGCTGATTCATCTGAAAATTAAACAAGTGAAGGATTATGAGTGAGTCATTGAATCATTCACTCAAAAGATTTGTTAAAAAAATGCTGATTCATCCGGTTATTAAACAAGTGAAGGATTTATGATTGAGTCATTGAATCATTCACTCAAGACATTCGTTCAAAAATGCTGATTCATCCGGTAATTAAACAAGTGAAGGATTTATGAGTGAGTCATTGAATCATTCACTCGAGAGATTTGTTCAAAAACGCTGATTCATCTGAAAATTAAACAAGTGAAGGATTATGAGTGAGTCATTGAATCATTCACTCAAAAGATTTGTTAAAAAAATGCTGATTCATCCGGTAATTAAATGAGTAGAGGATTTATGAGTGACTCATTGAATCATTATTTCAAAAAATTAATTAAAAAACGCTGATTCATCCGGTAATGAAACAAATGAAGGATTTATGAGTGAGTCATTGAATCATTCATTCAAATGATTTAAAAAAATATATATATATTTTTTAATATATTTTTTCAATAGACTGAAGCAATTAACATTTTGTCAGATACTAGTAAATAAGTTATTTTGTCTTGTTTTCTGTTCAGAATCATGATCACTGTCTCTAATCGTTTTCTAATATGATTGTAACCAATCTAAGAGGAATTTGTTGCATTATTAATATTGATTCCCTCACCTTTCCAGTCAGTCGGTGGATTTCTGTGCGGTAGTGGATCAGGTTCTTACGCATGAATTCATAACTGTGAGACAGAAGCAGATTACGGTTATAAATCATGAAACGCAGAGCATGATGGGTAATGTCGGCGTCACACACCTGGCTTTAATGATGGCGTCGATCCATTCAACACACTGTTCCTGAGAATCACATTCAAACAAGTACTTCCTCTCGGCCTCGTCCAGGAACACTGGGAAACAAGCGAGTGAGATCACATTTATTTTTTAATTATATTTTTTCCATGTTCTTTTGTCTTTAGTGTGTAATGTTGCTATTTGATCACAAAAAAACTCTGCAAAGTCACATAATTATTCTCTATATCAGTGTTTGTGAACTCCTGAAACGCCTCCATTGTATCTTGAGTTTCTCCCGGGAACGAACACGTCACAATATTCCTCATTATAATAATTAATACGCAGAATAAAGGGGCGGGGCCTGGTTGAGTTAGTTAGTAGTGTGTTAAACTGGCGGTTATGGAAAGGGGCGGGACATTTCCCAAACACACTCGAAGTGCTCGACCAATCACAACACACTGATCCAGCTCGACCAATCACAACACACTGCTATTTTTCCTGTTTTTTGAATTATTTAATTTATAATTATGTAAATATTTACCTCCATTCCGTTCTCTTTTTATAGCATTTGTCCACTATTAAGTTTTAATTGTTTTTCAAACGCGATCTACTGCGGCTTATTTTATTAATATATCCTTATAATTCATTTCATTTTTAATAAAAACATATAGTTTAGATGTTTTTGGTTTATATCTTCACATCTGAACAACATGTCTGTGTAAATTTGTTTTAACATATTTATGTTAAAACATTTACATTTTACAGTTTACATTAATCATGGTTGTCAACTTGCCATCAGCAATTATCATTTAAAACAATGCAAATATTGATATTAGTAAAACTCAATGTGTGGCTTTTGCACTTTTTAAAGTACACTTTTACACATAAATACCCTGATTTAGGCTTTTATTTAGTTACCGTAACACTTCAAATAATAGCCGAGTCCCAAATAGACGCCTGTCTCTTTTAAACGCCGGGTGTGGCGACAGGTTTGGGTAAATAAAGGCCAGTCGAGAGAGAGAGCGAGAGCGAGAGAGAGAGAGAGAGAGAGAGAGAGAGAGAGAGAGAGAGAGAGAGAGAGAGAGAGAGAGAGAGAGAGAGAGAGAGATTAATCGGAAAAATATTCATCCGATTAATCGATTATCAAAATAATAGTTATTTGCAGCCCTAAAGTAAACAGAGCGTTACTGACAGACTGGGAAGAGAGGAGCCGCAACAATGGAGAATATGAGGAAAATAATCAACATTCAAGCAGGAAAACCTGTTCTAGTAGCACTTCTCTTTAAAGAGTCAAAACAGAGAACATGAGGCTTCACATTAACAGCACAGTGTGTTTCACTTTGACTCTCACCGATAGAGAAAGCGTGATCGTCTTCTCTCTCCACGCGGCACTGTTCCAGCAGCAGAGCGCCGATGGGCTGAAAACACAAGAGTGAGTGAGATGAGTGTGACCGCGGCGGCGCTGAGATTCAGATCAAACCGCACTCACCTCGTCCTCGTCCGTCCGGAAGTAGAACAGGAAATTAACGATGAGTTTCACCATGCGCTTCTTCACAACTGTGGAGGAGAACTAGATCAATCTCTGTTTACAAGACCAGACCAATCGAGTCTAGTGAGGCATCATCTTACATTAAACTGATTCTGTAGATTGGCTTTTTAGAGCATGTTTAGTCATGGTTTTTATATTTTTATTAGTTTGTATTTTATAGGAAGTTAAACTTAATTTTTCACAATCAGAGGCACTTTCATGTTTAGTCAAATCACCTTCATTTATAAAGCGCTTTTACCAATAGAGACTGTTTCAAAGCAGCTTTAAGGGCCGTACACACCGGGACGAATATCGGCACGCGTTATTCGCCAGCGTTTTTCAACGCGTTTTTTGTGTTCACACCCAAGCGATTTTCGCTGACGATGAGCCGAGTGAACATGAAAATTCATTCCCTGACATTAGATGGCGCTTAATGTAAGCGTATGTACATGAAAGACAATTAAGGGATTAGTTCACTTTTAGCAAGGCGAGAATCTGTGCTTATAAAACTTAAAATTTATTTATTTTTGAAATGAGCGATGGTTTGGCTAGATAAGACCCTTATTCATCGTCTGGTGTCGTTTAAAGCCCTTTGAAGCTGCACTGAAACTGTCATTTGGACCTTGAACCGTTTGGGTCCCATTGAAGTCCATTATATGGAGAAAAATCCTGGAATGTTTTCATCAAAATCATTAATTTCTTTACGACTGAACAAAGAAAGACATGGACATCTTGGATGACATGGGGGTGAGTAAATTATCAGCAAAAGTTTTTTTAAAAGTGAACTAATCCTTTAAATGAAATGAAACTCACCATAAAGGCCCATTTGCTCTGCGATACCACTCCATAACAGTTCTCTTTTATCAAGACTTTTGTAGCCGCTTTCGCATTTGTCATATAGTTCTTTATGTTCCGACAGCAACGAGACCAGCAGCGCTACATTCATCTTGCCTTGCATCTTCTTCGTCTTATTTCTTCCCGGCAGTGTAGACGCTGTATATCTTCTTCGCCATTACGTATCTGTGCTCGGCAAGACCGTTTTGTGTTTGAGCGCCCCCAAGTTATGTTTTATTGTAACTTAAGAAGTTCCAGACACATCTCATTGGTCGGACCAAAAAAACGAACCCGAGGCGTTTTTAAAAAAATGACGGTTTTACGTGTGGCGTTTTCCGCGACGGTGTGCACACTCACATTGGCGCCCTTTGTTTAGTCAAGAGGCGTTAAACGTCGGCGAATATCGAGCGCAAAATTCGTTCCGATAAATAAATATTAAAATAATAATTTTAGTTGTTTCTATGTATCCATGAGAGTTGGAATCATGTATCATGTATGTGCGCATTGACGTCTGTCACTTTAAATAAGGGTGTTTTCTAATTGGCTGTCCATGTTTTTATCGCTGATCAGCTTTAAAAAGTTGAACGGCGAAAAGTTGAACAGCGATCAATTTTATGCAACTGAATCTACTACCTATCAGAGTGCACGTAGTGAAGGTCACGTGACTCGCAGTTTTCGTACGAACAAGTGACAACGTACGAGCAATTAAAATGAGCTGTAGGCTACTCTGAATACTATACTACTTTAATTACTGCTGTCTTATCTTTACAAGACAGAAATAGTGCGAGTAGTACGCCACAATGCTATTTCGTATCACAACATTGAGCGTAAAGGGGACAGTCTTCTAGTTTTCTGGCGTAGAAAAGATGGTATAAATGTTTGATAGCTGATAATGTTGAGTGAAATGATCGGCTCTTACCGTCTCCTTTCTTCGGGCCTCTCATGCCCAGCTCGGCCGCTCTCTCTGACGGCTGGCGGCTCAGGAACACCAGCTCCTTCTCATTAAATCGCATTTTTAGCTATTTGACAGCAGTTTCCGTCTCATTAAAGCGCATTTTAGGACTTCAAACTGATCTGATCATTCTCATCCGGGGTGTCAGTCATACTGCTGTAGCTCTTCGAACTCTGCGAAATGAACTGATGCTAAACACACACACACAACCATAGAAATATCTACGTAGAAGGTATATTCGACTTCTTAGAGACGTCGGCGCGCCCGCCATCTTGCAACGGTCAGCGTGTGATGTGTCGTCACTCAGTGGGAGAATTAATGACCATTATTTATTTATTTATTAAGTTTAATGTTATTTATTTTTATTCATGTGTTGTATTTTTAATTTATATTGCTTTAAATGTATTATGAATTCATGTTTTAGTACACTATCTCTGTTTACTGTATCTTGTTTAAAAAATGTGTTTCTTATCCTGTCTTTGTTTTGTTTTTGTGATACATGCATCCCCTGTGATCTTTTTCAATAAAAAAAATAATAAAATAAACCACCGAGATTTAAATTCGTGCAGAAATGTGATAACCTTTCACATGTGAGAAAAAAATGTGTTTGATTTGTGTTGACTTAACAGGTTTTTATTCAATGTTAAAATGTTAATGTCATGTTAGTTGAAGCTTTTATTTTGTATTGTGTTAGTTTAGCAAAATCATCTTCTGAATAATGTCTTGTCTAACTGGTTGCAGCCGCAGTCAACTTGAGTGTTCACTGACCGATGTATTTACCGTTCCAATATGGCGGACGACCCAACAGCACGAAAAAGGTACCTATGTGTATATATCTATGCAAACAACCAAGAGCTGGAGGAGCTTAACACATGTAGCCGACAGAGGGCGCTGCTTTACCACTAAAAACGTCTGCACACAATATATAAGGGGCACCTTTTGAAATGTCTTTAAAATAATAATAATAATACAAACCTATTTTCATTAAAATATTTGATTTTTCTGTTTTAAGTACGCAATTTCTTCTTTTAGACTTAGCACAATCACGGTGATTTTCTTAAGTAAAAACTGTCAATTGTAATGTAGCATTGCTATTGTGCTTTTATCAATAAAGTTGTGCATGTCAAAATAACAGGAACAGGAAGTGCATCCCCGTATGCGCATGCGCATTACAACTGCGACGGCGGCAAGCGTGATCTGCACGTAAGGTAACATTTTTCTAAATCAGGGTTTTGATGTAAAATGATGCTTATTCTCGCGTAAAAACACCAAACTAAACTCGATGTTTTTAATAAGCTTTAAGCGTGTGTTATTGTTCATTGAAAGTGCAGCTTTAAAAGTTAATACGGTTCGATTTTTAGGTCTTTCACACTAACTATTGTCATATATCATTATATTTATGCCTTCTTCTTTATATTCTATTTTAATCGATAAGTTAAACCGTACACTCAACCGTAAAGGGGATCATATTGTACACTTATGCGTTTTATTATATTTATTCTACTCTGTTATGTTAGTCAAGGTTTCTTGCTGTAAATACAATCATAATTTTTTAGACTATTTTCCACTCTCTCTCAGACCTTTACAATATAACTTAACAAGCTGTTTTTTTATTATTGGCTACCTTCATTTATGAAGATTGTTTGTAACCCCATTTCAGTAAATTATCGCGTATGAATAACTCGGTTATTAATTTTAATTTACTAGGTTTACAAAGTACGCTGTATATAGTATAATTATGGGTAGTATGAATTAAATAACAGGACACCTTTCAATAGTGTAAAAAAGAAAATTAGATATTATTCATTTATTCTAAGTCGTACTTAAAACATTTAATTGTAGCTGAATATCATGAACAAGACAAGTAAACACTTGTAAAATAAATTAAAAACAAATAGTCAATCGCACAAATAATTACAACTGAACAAAGATATAATTGAAATAACTTAAGGTTTTAAGGTATTCAGGTACAGAAACAAATCAAATGTAAAATAACACTGCACTTTAAAACATAAGTTATTCTGCAAGTGAATTTTCTCTTTGTCTTTTGTTGTTTGATTAACATTATTATAGAGACACTGCAGGAATATTAGGTTACTGTCACTTTAAGAGTCGCACGGATCCAATATAATGTTTTCTTTCTCAACTGTTTACCTTAACGTTTACGAGGATATTTTGACATTTTTCTGTGTATTTATCTGCTCGAGTCTTCTTGCGCTTGAATGGATTAACGAACGTCATATTAAAATACACTCAAAGTAGTAGATCATCCAGGGACTTTTCACCGACTGTTTTTTGAGTACTACGTATTCGGACATGCTAGTCTTCTAGCGTACTGTAGTCAAACCAAAATGTAGTCAGACACCTTCAACATTTCTCACATTATCACAGTTTTTTCACTATAGTTTAGAAAACGGTAATAAAATATGACCAGAACTCAGTTGATATTTCACAGGTTTTGTCCGTCCTTCTGTTAGACTCTCACACATGAATTATGTTGAATATCTGTCAGCTGTTAAATTTAACTACACAATTAGATAATCCCAGTTTAGCTCAACCAGTGACCCAGCAAAGCTTCATGTTGGTCAGTCTGTGTGTAAAAAGAGCATTAGTTATTAAAGAAAAAACACTTCAGCAAAACATCATCAGCTCAAAGTGTCGGGATAATATTTGCTCCAAATTTTTATATATTTTGGCACTGTATGAGGATTTGTTGGGTATAATATGTCACAGTTTACTTTATTTTGCTCTCTTCACTTACATAAATAAAATATAGTGTCCTGATCTCACTACATCAAAAATAATATCCGGTGTCTGAATAATTTTTAGTTTGACTATAATAGGAAAGTATTCGATTTCTTTTCTACTTAAGGTAGAAAGCTCAAGAATGCATCATGTTTCCTTTAACTGTGTTTAATATTAATAATGCATTATTTTCCCCCAGTTGTGTGAGGATCTGCCATCATGGATTTCCAGCACAGAGCGGGGGGGAAAACGGGCAGCGGCGGCGTGGCCTCGTCGTCCGAGAGCAACCGAGACCGGCGGGAACGCCTGCGCCAGCTCGCGCTCGAGACCATCGACATCAACAAAGACCCGTACTTCATGAAGAACCACTTGGGCTCTTATGAGTGTAAACTGTGTCTCACGCTTCACAATAATGAGGTATGACGAGTGACATTAATGCACTTAATAAACATGCGGAGGTGTCTGTCAGGTAACGAAGTACAAATACTAGAAATGTTGGGTATTTATACTTTACTGGAGTCAGTCGGCTTTTTACTTCTACTCTTTACATTTTAAAAATAGCCTCGATACTCCTATTTCAATTCGGTTTGTTTTTATTCCGGCTTGTCATCGTTAAAAAAATAAATAAATAAAAACCTATCCAGATAGAGTGAATTTGATAGTGATTGGACGAGAAGTATAAACACATACCGTTCCGAATATAAATATTTTTTATATTCATATAAAGGTGAAACTCGAAAAATTAGAATATCGTGCAACAGTTCATGTATTTTAGTAATTCAAATTAAAAGGTGAAACTAATATATTTAGTAATAACTATATACATAATGCATGATTGTATTTTTCAGAGGGCCAACATTTCTGCATTTAAAATCCTTTTTTTTTATTGATTTCATGAAACATTTAAACTTCATCAAATATGAGACAAATTCAGATTCTGGTGTATAACAATAGTTAATTTCAGCTATAATCAACTCTACACAAGTGTTGTTTTTCAGACCAGTTCAGTTCAGTCAAATCAAGCAGTATGACTGAATATTAAGTGTCTTTCATATACACACAGGTGACATTCGAAAAATTAGAATATGGTGCAAAAGTATAATTTTGATGATTATGGCTTATGAAAACCGCAAAATCAAAATCTCAGAAAATTAGAATATTACTAAATGTGTGTATGGTGTAATATATAATATATATATATATATATATATATTATTATATATATATATATAATATTTACACTAATATATACTAAAGGTTTCACTTTTAATTTGAATTACTTAAATACATGAACTGTTGCACGATATTCTCATTTTTGCAAATTTTTTAAAAAATGCGTTAATTTTCAATGGACATGTATGCGGCTGAAACATGCCTAGTGCATCCCAAATTTTTCAACATTAACATTTTAATATAACATTATAGTTATTATGGCCTTTAGTGCACTATTGGCCCCTAAGCTTTTGTCCTTAATGGCATTTTTTCCCTTACATTACTTTTATACTTAAAGTAGTTTTGAAACCAGTACTTTTCCTCGAGTAAAAAGCTTGAGTTGATACTTTACTTCTACAGAAGTCTTTTTAAACCCTATGTATCGAGTAATGTATAGTAGTATAGTAATGAATGTGAATACGTTTGACTCTTCTGTAAACATGAATGTTTCGTTCACACTTAAATGTGAATTGTGTTTGTGATTTGTCTCTCGTAGGGAAGTTACCTCGCTCACACACAGGGCAAAAAGCATCAGTCTAACCTGTAAGTGCAGCATTCACACACACACACACACATGATCATCAGGACGACGAGCGGGAACTCATTGTGTCCTCTGTGCTTTTCTTTTCTAGCGCGAGACGAGCCGCAAAAGAAGCGAAAGAAGCTCCGGCTCAACCGGCTCCAGAGAAGGTCAAGGTGGAAGTGAAGAAGTTCGTCAAGATTGGCAGACCGGGTTATAAAGGTATGACATTGAGCCTAACTTATAAGACATAAGCCAGTCCCTGCAGAGAAACACGACTATGCGATCGCATAATTCAATGCATAATCAGCTAAAGTCCACATATGCAGGGGCATTTTTTCAAATACGCTACACTTTCGCCGAATAAATTGCAGATTTCCGTGCAAAATATGCGGGTCTTGCATGATTTCATAATACCCGCATTTTCGTTGCAAAAAAGTCATATATATCTCAGCAGAAAGTTGAGAAATGTTGCGTTTGCTTCACCAAGTGCCGCCGTTTCCCTGTTGCCATGGGAACGTTATGAAGTGACGTAATTACGCGACATCATCGAAAAGCTGTAAAACGGGAAGCACACATTTTATTTTTATATATTTTATTTCTTAATTTTTACAGAAGTTGTAGCATATTCCTTTAGTAAAGCTCCAGAACTTGTTTGCCTCATCAATGTTTTGTAAGTTTGATGTGTTTATTAAGATCTGAAATAAAACAAGATGAACTGAAATATTCCAGCACTTTCTGTGATGTAGTGTGCTTGCTTATCATAGGAAGTAATAAGAAATGACTCTTTACAGTAAGGCAGTAGCCTAGTGAGAAAGGAACAGGGGAATCACTTTCTCTCTTTCATCAAACCGCAGTTTTTGCAAGTTCCCGCAGTTTCATCACATAAAATTGCGCAAATATCCGCATATTCCATCGCATTTTTTAAGAAAACGTGCCGCATAATCAAGGATTTTTGCCCGTAACAATCACAAAAAAACTCTGCGTTCTTCTGGAAGGACTGTCTAATTAGACGTTTCCAAATGAATACATTAAATGCACTCTCATCTTATGCAATGGTGCGATTAGGGCTGCACAATATATCGAAATATCGCAAATATGTATATCGTGATATGCATATCACAACATCTTGCAATAACTGGAGTCATGAACAAAAGACAATGCTCTCGGCTGAATAACTTTTGTAGCTTTAATAAGAATCAGTATTTAATTCATACAGTGAAAACTAAGCAGAGTTTTATTTTTACATTTGATTATTCAGTTTCTGTTGTTTAATAATCCTAATGTAGGATAAGCTGAAAGTTATGAGGTTAAAATAACACTTCTTATGCGTCAGTAAAACACTGATGTTCACTGTCAGAAGCTGTAGGGATGTCACGAAATGAATGTGAAACACGCATGTATTTTAAAGATAATTTGTTTATTTTACACACTTTAAGCATTATCATATGAAATATCGCATTATTTAATGAGTTATCTCATTTTTCTTCAATATCGTGCAGCCCTAGTTGAGATTAAACTTTACCTAATACAAACACAAGACTTGTTTCATCAATCAATCATTGAGCTCATAATTGTTGCAACCATAATAACAAGTGTACTTATTTATTTATTTATTTATTTTTTACCCATAGTAACAAAACAAAGGGATCCAGAGGTCGGACAGCAGAGTCTGCTTTTCCAGGTAAACCCAGTGTTAAAAACTCGTCGTGTTCCTGGTCAAAAATGACGCCCTGCAAAACATTGCTTATAAAGGTGAAACTCGAGAAAAATTAGAATATCATGCTACAGTATTTCAGTAATTCAAATTAAAAGGTGAAACTATATATTTAGTATAATAACTATATAGATATGCATGATTGTACTTTTCAGAGGGCTGACATTTCTGTATTTAACATCCTTTTTTGTTTATTGATTTCATGTTATGTTCTAATTTTCTGATATTTTGAATTTGGGGTTTTCATAAGCTGTAAGCCATAATCATCAAAATTATAACTTTTGCACGATATTCTTATTTTTTGAGTTTCGCCTATAAATCTCTCATTATGCTACATCATCACCAAATATTGGATTCTTGTCAACTTGTTTTCTTTCAATTAGGACTGGTTTTGTATTTCTTTTTGGAATTGATTGATCGTAGGACTTATTTATCTGAGCTTATGTACCTCAGTTTTTAAGTGAAAAAAGCGTTAATTGTGGATCATTTTGTAAATTTGACATATAATATGAAAATAAATTGCACTGTTTATCACACAATTGTGGTTTAATGTTTAACCAGGAAATTTGTTTTCAAATGCTTTTATTTTGTACAAAATGTCTGTCACTTGAGATGTTCCCGGTCAAAAATGACCGGGCTACAATAAATTGCTCATAAATCTCTAATTATGCTACATCATCACCAAATATTGGATTAAATCTTTTTGTCAGCTTGTTTTCTTTCAATTAAGACCAGTTTTGTATTTATTTTTGGAACTGATAAATTATTTCTCCATTCATTTCCAATGGTCAGTCATTTTTGACCAATATAAGCTCAGATCAATGAGTCCTACGATCAATCAGTTTCAAAAATAAATACAAAACCTGTCCTTATTCAAAGAAAACAAGTTGACAAAAAAATTGAATACAATATTTGGTGGTAAAATAGCATAACATATTTATAAGCTATTTTTTTGTAAGCTGGTCATTTTTGACCGGGAACATCTCGTGTGACTTTTTCTACAAAGTAAAAGCATTTCAAAACCAATTTCTTGGTTTAAAGCAGCACCGGGTAACTTTTCAACCTTCATAATATATTTCCAAGTCTCTTGTGATGGTACATCGATTTACCATAGGTTGAATGACACGTCTGCCATAGCCTGACGGGGTCTGTAGCGTTTTTAATCGTACTTTTAAACTTCGGGTTTCGGGTAGTAACCGGCGAACAAAGAGAACTACAAAATTTGACTGCTTTACGGCATATACGTCACTTCCACCACCACCCCCACTTCCTTAACATCGGACGTGCGAGCCAAATGTTATAGTCATGGCCGAAGCAGCACAGAAAAACAAGAAAGCAAAGGTTTTATCGGAGCAAAGCAAAAAGAGAAAGTGATCGCGTTAAAGGCAGAACAAGGATCAACATGGGAAAGCGTTTTCTCGCTGGCGTGAGCTGAAGGAGGAGGAGGGGTGCCTGACCGATGCGGGCTGTCATGCTTTTGTACTAGTAAGTATATTGCTTGCATACTAGCTAGGGTGACCTGACCAGACATCCCGTTTTTCCGGGACAGTCCCGTATTCCAACTCTAATTTTAGTGTCCCGACTTATTAAATTGAATACGCGCAGGACAGAGAGGGAGAGAGAGAGAGAGACCTTGCGTGTGTGTGCTAGAGTAGCCTACGCATTAATACGCACGCGCGCGCATTATTGATATAATAATATAGCTTGATATTATAATATTGACGATATATGGTTATTATCTACCACTCAAACATTGCATTGAAGTATAGATTCAGTAAAACGGTAACCAATAGGCTAGACTAGGCTAGCTATAATGACGCTGGCTTGTAAACGTGAGCATCACGATCATTTGTCGTTAGAAAAAAATAAATAAAACCCATGAAATTATATTCATATGACATGCTGAAATATATGCCACTGTACCTGGGATGAAGACATTTCACACGCGACGCAAGCTAGCAGAACACCTGCATGTGACCTCCTCCTACAGTGTTCACGGCTATCATGGTTGTCAACAAATGCACGTGCTACATTCATGACGGTTTACGACAGTAAGTAGAGGACAATACTGTTTCCCAACTGTAGGGGGGGACCACGAGAGCAGTTAAATTTTACCTGGTGTTACTTTAAAGGTAAAGTACACTAGTGTGATAAACAGTGCTTTTTATTTTCATATTTTCTGCAAAATTTACAAAATTATCCACAAATAATGCTTTTTTTTTCACAAACTGAGGTACATAAGCTCAGATAAATGAGGCCCACGATCGATCAGTTATAAGAAATATAAAACCAGTCCTAATTGACAAAAAGTTTACAAAAAGATTGAATCCAATATTTAGTGATGTAGCATAATGATAGATTTATGAGCAATTTTGTGTAGACCGGGAACATCACAAATGTTACAATTTATAAATATTTTTTGGGAAGTTGTTAGACTCTGAGTGAGCAAAGTCATATTTTAATTACATTAAGTAGCATTTTCAGATATAGGAAAAATCAAAATGACCCAAACACATCATAAAGGCTAGCTTTACTTTTAACAAAGTAGTTTACACTAGTTTTCTTAATATAGTGGGTAAGTTTATGCAACTGTCTGAGAAACTGGATGTTTGGGTCTGTAAACACTCTGATATTCAAGATCCATCTGCAAAGTTAAAGTGTAGTGTGTAATATTTACGAGGATCTGTTGACAGAAATGCAATATCATAAACATAACTATGTTGTCAGTGGTGTATAAAGATCTTACATAATGAAGCGTTATGTCTTTATTAGCTTAAAATGAGGCGTTTCTACACACACCGCGGGTCTCCTTACATACACATGTTTCTACGGTGGCCCTGAACGGACAAACGTGTTTTGTCACTGTTGTTCTTCATGTAAAGAAGCTGCTAAAGTCAGCGAATAAAACACTGACACGATGAATAAGTAACAATAATATTCACAATAATGTATCGTTTTACTGAATAATTAGGTAAATCTAATTTCTTAATTTATCTTTGTAAAGAAACCTCATTGTTTAACTGGCTACTCTCTGCTGTCTCAGGCGATGACATCACTTCCTTCGGCCACCTAACTTCTGTTGGCTGCAGTTCACAACTTCACCACTAGATGTGCTAACTTACACACTGCTCCTTTAAATGTTTTGCTCCTGCAAACCTGCATTGACGACATAACCGTGTCCTTGTGTTTCAGATCGATTACCCAGAGATCGCAGAAGGCATCGGGCCGCGGCATCGCTTCATGTCCGCGTATGAGCAGAGGATCGAGCCTCCAGACCGGCGCTGGCAGTATCTGCTGTTCGCCGCCGAGCCATATGAAACCATCGCATTCAAGGTGTGTCCAATAAAACATCGTCTTGTGACACCAGGAGGGATTGGGAAACTACATTAGTCAACATTTAAAGTGCATCAAAAATAACATTTCATCAAAGTTATACATAAATTTCGAACAATACCCGTTTGTCTTTGAACTTTTTTTTGATTTACTTTAAATGTTGACTACTGCAGTTTAATCAAACTTTATAACTTTATGACCAAACTTTATGATGGATTATGCTAATTTTGTTACGTTTCTCAGCTGGGTTGGGCTTGCTTGTGTGTTTTTTAATAACAAAAAAAAGTTATAATTTTGGCCAATGCGAAGGCCATTTCACATCAGAAGTGAAATGAACAAGCCTCATGCTGAAGGAAATGGATATTCATACCTGTACATTAGAGGTCGATAAATGGTAAAAATTGCGTTACTCATTTGAAAATATAATTTAATTTAAATTATTTGAGATAATTTGTTGTAAATTTAGAATTTGGGCTGCATGATACTGGAATAAACCTGTACAGATATTGAATAGTCAAATGTAAAATAACACTGCATGGTCTCTACTGTATAAACTAAATATAATTAATCTTTGTTGAAGCTACAAAAGTAATTTTCTCTTTGTATTTTGTTCTTTAAGATTAATGAGATAAACAGCTGCAGGAATATTAGGCTGCTGTCACTTTAAGGCCGAATGCACTGATCCAATATAATGATGCGCATCTGTTTTCTTTCTCAATCGTTTACGTTCACGTTAGCCATGAGCGTTCACGTTAGCCATGAGCGTTCGCGTTAGCCATAAGCGTTCGCGTTAGCCATAGGCGTTCGCGTTAGCCATAGGCGTTCATGTTAGCCATAGACGTTCGCGTTAGCCATAGGCGTTCGCGTTAGCCATAGGCGTTCGCGTTAGCCATAAGCGTTCGCGTTAGCCATAAGCGTTCACATTAACCGTAGCGTTCGTGTTAGCCATAGGCGTTCACGTTAACCGTAAGCGTTCGCGTTACCCATAGGCGTTACGTTAACCGTAAGCGTTCGTGTTAGCCATAGGCGTTCAGGTTAACCGTAAGCGTTCGCGTTAGCCATAGGCGTTCGTGTTAGCCATAAGCAACTGTGTTTGAGGATACTCACAGAGACTGACATTTTGACAATTGTGTGTGTATTTGGCCGTTCAAACACAATAGACACGTAAGAGAATGTAATTCTGTGTTAACTAATTGAGTTCTTTCGCATCTTTTTACTTTGCTTGAATCGCTTGAACTGGCTGGACCTAAAACACGTGTAAACGATAAACTTTCGCTCTATAATGGTTAAAGTAATGTGTTACTTTAATCAAGTTACTTTAAAAAGAAATCTGATTACTTGACTCAAGTTACTTGTAATGCGTTACCCAAACACAGTTTGTTGTGATTAAAACGTCCAAATGTTTTTTTACTATTAAAATATTACTATTAAAACATATTATTAAAAATACTATTAAAAAGTGATCAGTTGTAGACCTGAAATACTAATTTGAGGGGTTATTGTTATTGAGATTTTTATTTTATTTTTAATAACCTATTTTAAAGGTGCATAACGCAGGTCTCTGAGTTTTTGCAGAACTACACCCCCTCTGGCGACAAGCGAAACTGCAACCAGAGGTGTGCACGCTCATGGAGCACACGCACACGCACGCTTGCACGAGCACGAGCTGTTCATAAAGCAGCATCAGCCGCACAAATCTTTTGTTCACAGTCATAATGTCTTCAGAGGTTATAAAGTTATAAATCTGCAAGTCATTTTACATATATGAAAGGAAAGGCATTTGAGTAAATTACACACTTATGTGTGAGGGGAAAACGGGGGTAGAAGAAAACTCAGTTTTTGTTTCCATCTATCTCCATGTTGAACTGTTTTATGCGTTTACTGTATCCACTTATGATTGTATTATTATGGAAACACGTTCATGAACAATTAAGTTATTAATTTGTAAAAGCTTAAAATAATAATCATACCATACACAGTTGGTCAACAAAGTACACTCAAATGTCTCAAGGTAATAAACAATCAAATGGCACTATATCCGCTTTCATAACAAGTAGTTATAGGAACTTAGTTATAGGAACTGTCCACTTCTAAACAGTTCTAAGAATCTACTCTCCCCCAAACTCGGTTTTGCTGTTTGCGGTTCGCACTGGCCAGTGGCCATAGCAACCGATGAGTAAGGGAGTGACGCGAGCACGGCGGCGGCGGCGCCACATACAACAACAACAAACCGCATGGAGGAGGCTATCGCAATGTTCCCGTTCTGCCTACCGGGACCTTAATAACGGAGTACGAACGGCGGCGTTTAAAGACTATGTGGAAAGTCTAAAGTAATATGATGGAAGAAGATAGAAGAGCAGAGCGCAGGCAAAGGACGTTAGCAAAGAACACAAGGCTACCGGTAGGCCCATATGGGACATGTTTTATGTTGTACTATTCTTCCGAAGACAATTCCTAGTTTATGAACCTGTTGACTGACAATGGTAACGTTAGTCAAATCAATTCTGATTGTACATTTATCTAGCTTAGGCTAAAGCATTACACATTTTACGCATCGTCATTTGTTGTCATAGATTTGCCGCATCAGACATTAGAGACTGGGGTATATCTTACCGTTTTATCAAGAAAACAGCCAACTGAGGATCCCGTTTGAGCCCTAGAGCAGACCGGAGATCTATCCATTTGTTGAAAGCCTTCCCGATGCTGACTCTCGTCTCGTCTTATTCCGACGCCTGACTCCAATTTGTCCCTTTTGGTCAATAACTAGACAAAAGTTTTCTTTTCTTTGTCTTACGTGGAGTTTGCGTTGGGGTTTGGAATGAACTACAAGCCGGTCTCTTTGAATCCATCTTCTACTTTTGTCGAAAGTTGACTAAAGTTTTGTCGCTCGAGTTGTCTTCGCTGATACGGAGAATGGCGGCTAACAATAACAAACCTCCGAGACATCGCCTGGTGAGCGTGAACGCGCATGACGTCACGCCCAGTCTCAGATTCGAGCCCGAATCCCTCTTATTTATTTTACTGTACATGACTATAGAGGCAATCTCAGTGATCAGAGAAGGGCTCATTCAGCCCATCAGGCAATTGTTTACGCATGTATGGGTTAAAAAACGGGTATTTTTAACATGAAATGTTGCGCAATGCACCTTTAAAATTACATATTTTTAGAATTTTATTTGGAATTTTACATGTATATTATCGGAAATCTTCCATTAAGAAAAAAAAAGTCTATAACAATGTACAAAGCAATCGTTCTGCCAGCAATATGTTTTTATAAAAGAAAAAAGCGGGAATATGTAGATTAATACATGAAAGTAACGAAAGATCAGTTATTTCTATAGAATTCAATATAAATCTGTTATTATTTTCTTATTTTGTGTTTAAATTAAGCAGCAATCTGTTTAACAAGAGACACAAATGCATTTAAATAATAATTAATCTAGGTATGTTTTATTTCAGGTGCCCAGTCGAGAGATCGATAAAGCCGAGACTCGCTTTTGGACACATTGGAATAGAGAAACGAAACAGGTGAGAATGAATAGAAAAAAATAATTTGGAAGATCAAAGAGTTTTGATGTTCTTATTATCAAATAAAGATCCATCGCTTTTTCCCTCATGCCAGAGTCCAGTATCTCTTAACCATATTTTATTAAAAAGTTCTCTTAGGAAATTATATTACTCGGCAAACACTTTACAAGAATTTTCCTGCTTGAATGTTGATTATTTCCTCATATTCTCCATTGTTGCGGCTCCTCTCTTCCCAGTCTGTCAGTAACGCTCTGTTTACTTCCTGTCTCTATGAAGCCCCTCCTCCTGAAAAGCACACTGTGCTCTGATTGGTGGGCTGGAGCAGTGTGTTGTGATTGGTCGAGCGCTTCGAGTGTGTTTGGGAAATATCCCGCCCCTTTCCATAACCGCCAGTTTAACACACTACTAACTAACTCAACCAGGCCCCGCCCCTTTATTCTGCGCATTAATTATTATAATGAGGAATATTGTGACGTTTTCGTTCCCGGGAGAAACTCGAGATACAATGGAGGCGTTTCAGGAGTTCAGAAACACTGACTCTGATATAGAGAAGAACTGGAACTTTTTCATGATCACACTGCAACACTACACACTAAACACAGAAAAAAGCAGAATAGCACCTACTTTTTTTAAAATCTTTTTTTAAACTTGAAGTCATGAAATTTCTTCTAAAGTGTTAGCTGGCTGTTAAAACAGCAGAATAGGACCTTATTATTATGTTTTTTTTAGTCATTACTCGGCATGAAATTTCTTCTAAAGTGTTAGCTGGCACGCCGTTAAAACGAAATCTGTAAAGGAAAATGTGGCAAGTGACACTGATAAGCCCCTTTCACACAGCACTTTGAACCCGGCAAATTGCCAGAGTGCCTTCTGTGTGAACGCAAACACGACCTGGGATTGATGCCGGGATCCATCCCGGGTTGGGGACCTAGTAACATTGCCGTGTTCAGACCCGGAACGCGCGCTGTGTGAACAAAAGCCAGAACCAATGCCGTAAGGGGTGTGTAATAGTGATGACGCATGTGCCATCGCGAGACTGTTGCTCAGAAGAAAGTTTGTGTTCGTCATCAACAAAGAAATAACAAATAAATGTCTGCAAACGGAATGAAGCAGAGACAGCTCCTCCTATCCGCGCTGAAGCTGCGATCGTTCGCGTTGTGGAAAGGTGCGCGCGTGCACATGTTTTCAACGCGTACGTTACACGTCTCATCCTGACGTCACGCGGCTTTCCGGGACATTAACGGTTGTGTGTGAACGCACTCCAGATCCCGCAAATCACTGGCAGTGTGAATGAACCGAAATCAAACAATCCCAGGACAAATGCCGTCACATTATCCGTGTATTTTCCGGAATCTCTGTGTGAAAGGGGCTAGAGAGAGAAACACTTTCATGCTCAAACAGCAGCATTACACACAAGAGACAGGAAAAAGCATAAAGGACCTCTTTAAATTACTTTTTTTTTTTTTTTTTTTTTTACTTGTTAATCGCCATGAAATTTCTTAGTGTTTGCACGGCGTTAAAACCAGCCAACCATCTCTATTTGCTGAATACACAATCTCTTCTCTTCTTCCAGAAACACTGACAATGATATAGAGGTTTTTTAATGAACATGGAAAATAGCAGAATAGGACCTACTTTTTATTTATTTATTTTATTTATTTATTACTCGCCATGAAATTTCTTAATGTGTTTGCGCCATTAAAACACACACAACCTCTCCTCCTCTTCTCTTGCAGTTTTTCCTGCAGTTCCACTTTAAGATGGAGAAAGCTCTGGCGGCTCCTCAGGGCCCGCCGGTCGGCGTGAAGCGTCCCCCGTCTCTGATCACGGGCCTCGGGCCTCGATCCCTCAGCGACTCCATGCCTCCTCCACCCGGAGGGATCCCGGGAATGCCCCCGCTGCCCCCCGGAGCCCCCCACCCGCACCACATGCCCCCGCAGATGCCCCTGCCCCCCCACCTCCGGCCCCCGCTGCCCTCCGACGGCATGCACAACATGTGAAGCGCTGCCGCACCAGCGGTTCATGTGCTGAACCCTCAAAACATGTAGTTTGTACATCTGAGCTCACCATCTCACTGCTCTTGTCCAATGATTGACTGGTATTTTTGTTTTTTTTATTATTAAAGTCAACATGAAACAGAAGTTGCACTAGTCTTTTCTTCCCTAAGTGAAACGCTTCTCAAACAAGAACAAATGTGACCCTGGATCACAAAATTACTTACGTTTATTAAGTATGTAGAAATATGTAGAATAAAAGTTGTAAATTTATACTGAGGATCTTCTACATCTGAGGTCACAAACTCACTGCTCTTGTCCAATCATTGACCATGTCCAAATGTTATTTTTATGCTTTTTAAAAAATTATTAAAGCCTTTAAAGTTGTCATGAAAAAGAAGTTGCACTAGTCTTTTCTTTACGGTGGCTGAGAGTTCAACGCGCTGCAACTGAAGAAAACACATGCAAATAGAAATCTATGGAATAATTTGGATATGGAATTAAAATTGTGTATTTCACTTTGTAAACTTAAAAAAATGTTTAAAAACAAACAAAAATGCTCTTCATAAACAATACGAGTGACATCACACACACTATGGTGGAGCCGAACCCGAATACGGTATTCGGATAGGCACAAATAACGTGTTTTTTACAAATACTTATTTCGAACAAATACTTTAAAAAATATTTGTATTCGGGAAAAAGAAAAACTTTATATCAAAAAGATGCGTTTTCTCACGAGACCGCAGTGCATGGCCGGATGAGTGAGTTAGAGTGCGTGAGTGACGTTCAGGAAGAGGTGACTGACAGCTGCACACAGCAACAGAGAGGGCTCGGCTGAGCGAAAAAACACTTAACTGCATCACTATTTTTGTTGAATAGATTTGTGTACCTTAACTGGGTTCCGTGGGCAGTTTATAACTTTCGGGAAGCGGAGTTTTATCAGGAGATTATTCCATTACGCTGCATTATTGACGTCTGCAGTCGGATGCTCTCATGTTCGCTCTGTTTACGTAGCTCTGTTAGCGCGGTATTCAGACAATAGGCAGTTGACAGAGTCGCAGACATCCCAAGTCTCCCTGAAGCCCGCAAATTAGTTCAAATCTCCCGTAAATCTAGAGCGCGCATGCGAGACAGAACTGCTTCAAACCGTGTAGCGCGCATGGCAGTGAGGGAGAGAGCGAGAGACCTTGCGTGTGTGCGTCATGAAAGCTAGCCCCCCCCCCCCCCCCACGGAATACACATACTACACATACGAATACAAATACGAATACAAATACTTTTCCCCCCTCAACAAATACAAATACAGATACAAATACCGGTTGCTTTGCACACCCCTACTACGTATATATATATTTTTACAGTCTGTGGTTTTGACATAAAAATTAAACGCTTCTGGAACAAAAGCAAATGTGGGCGGGGCTTGATTTTGTCTGTGAGGAACTGATTGGATGGTTGTGGTTTGCTATTGGCTGATCTCATGTGAGTGACAGGTTATAGCCCCGCCCACATCATCCGAGAAGAGATGCTGCAAGGGGAATTATTCTGATTCAAGATTTCCAAAAAAATGATGTGCACAGATAAATCATTTATAACAAATACTGCAATATTACATAGAATTCAAGAAATGTTGCTCATTTTCTTTGGGCTTTTGCATAAAATATTTGATGTACTTGCATCACAAACACTATTATAACTGAATCATATTGCAATGACAAATTTTTTTAATTCTTCGGAAAAAATTTACATCATGAGTTGTTTGAAGCTCATGGGATTTTGGGGTCTTGTTTTGGTTTCCAGCTCACTAATACTAGAAATTATTTACTTAAAGTCCCCCTGTGGTGAAAATCCAGCTTTTAATGCTGTTTATGTGTCTATGTGGTGTTTTTAATATGCTTTAAGACAAATCATGTGTAAATTCATAAGTCGACAGCATTGCTGAGTATTTTCTGCTTAAAACTGCAGTGAACCAAAGACAGTCTCAAAAACACTGAAATCGCTGGTGTTTCTGACGTCACAAACTACCTTGACCAATCAGATCAACGTGTGATCGTCAACCAGTGGATCTCTGAGTGAGTGAGTGAGTGGAGGCGGGGCTCATTTGCATATTCATAGAACCGCGAATACTAAATGAGGCAAGGGTGTCGAGTTACATTCAAGACATTTTAAGACGACTTTTTTTTCATGGAAAAAAACTTTTAAATATGTATTTTTTTTATTAAGATGAGTTTTGAGGGATAACTGAAACACCAGTGACAATATTGTTAAAGAACATAGAAAATAACAGTGGTTTTAAGCAACTTTAAAACAGGCACAAGAGAAAAACACTATTTATAAAGCTTTACTTTTGCTCAAAACAGACTTAAACATCCAACATTATACTTTAAAGTATTATTTCTTGTTACTTCAACTTATTGATCTTAAAACAAAGTAATGAATAATTTCAGTAGTGTCTGAAACATAATATCCTCTAGCAGAGCTTATACTATAAATATAGCACCAAATTATAGTTTATCATCAGTCCAGCCCATAATGTGTGGATATACAATCAAACCAAAAATTATTCAGACACCAGATATCATTTTATGATATTTTTTTACTTTGCACACCCTATTAGTATAGATATATTTTTACAGTCTGTGGTTTTGACATAAAAATTAAACGCTTTGGAACAAAACAAATGTGGGCGGGGCTTTGATTTTGTCTGTGAGGAACTGATTGATGGTTGTGGTTTGCTATTGGCTGATCTCATGTGAGTGACAGGTTATAGCCCCGCCCATATCATCCGAGAAGAGATTGCTGCAAGGGGAATTATTCTGATCAAGATTTCCAAAAAATGATGTGCACGATAAACATTTTAAAAATATGCAATATTACATGAATTCAGAATGTTTACCAATTTTCTTTGGGCTTTTGCATAAATTTTGAATGTACTTGCATACAACACTATTATAACTGAATCATATTGCAATGACAATTTTTTTAATTCTTCGGAAAAAATTACATCATGAGTGTGCAGGACATACAGTTTATTTATGTAAGTGAGGAGAGCAAAATAAGTAAACTGTGACTATTATACACAAAAATTATTCATACAGTGCCAAGCAACATTTAAAAACTTGGGACCAAAAATGATTCAGACATTTTGAGTGATCATGTTTTCTTCAGTGTTTTTTCTTTAATAACTAGTGCTCTTTTTACACCACAGACTGAACAAGAGTCTATTATCACAAGAATATCACTTTATTCTTACTGTCACACTTAATGTTGAGAGTAATATAATTAATTCAATCCTTGAACTGTCTCGAGTTATGTGGGGAAAGTAACTTTTTAACTGCTATAACGTTAACTGTTGTGTGTTAAAATAATCACCTAATTATTTCCACCTAAAAATGGCCTTTGCACTGGACTAAATATATGTATAATATATGACTGCCGAGTCGCTTTCACCCCAAAATGGCGGACGCGTAGCGCTGGTGCCAAAGAAATGTTGAAGGTGTCTGAATAAATCTAGGTTTGACTGTAAAAGTAAATCTAACAAACCACATATTTCACCCAATAATCATAAGACAGCTTTGCTAAAGATATGATTATTTTGCATTTTCATGACAATTAAGCACATTTTCTGCATCACTCCATCACGGCTTCGACTCTTTCACAGGTTTTCGCTTGTTCTCTTTCACTGGTTTCTTCAATTTCTTCCTCTCCTCCTTTTCTTCCTCTCCCTTCCTCTTGACGTTCATCTCTCTCTCTGTGCGTCTGGTCCGTCTCTCTGTGATGTCGTCCTCTTCTCGTCGTCCTCGGGCTCTGCGCTCAGGGAAGCGTGTTCCTCTCTTCTTCAGGAGCCGGAGGTCTGGAAGGGCCCGGTGTCTGAGGCTCCTGGAAACTCTCTCACCATTCCCTCTCTTGCCATCATCATCGTCAATCCACCAGAACAACACGTCCCACACGGAAGAGTCCGGCTAGAGCATCAGTACAGAGGTGAGGATTATACACTGATATTGTTCTGTGACATCCATCCAAAGTAGGCCACACACACACACACCACACACACACACACACACACACACACACACACACACACACACACTACATATATACACACATATATCTATCTATCCAATATATATATTTAGGGCTGTGAAACGATTAATCGCATCCAAAATAAAAGTTTGTGTTTACATAATTAAATATTTGCATGTACTGTATATATATTTATATATGATTTATACATTTATAATATACAAAATAATTATACACATTATGTAAATACAAACTTTTATTTTGGATGCGATTAATCGTTCACAGCGCTGAAGTCACGTGACTCTGCGAGGTCGATTCAAGCTCCGTCCGAACCACTGATTCAAAACATAAGATTCATTCGTATCAGTTTCGAGCGGCCATTACTACTTTACACAGAAAACAACACTTTATGAGACACTTTATTATCCAAGCCTACATCTTTATACATTTATAGGCCTTGTGTTGTTTTTGTTCTCACCTCATGTGGTGTTATTTTCCCTCTTTTAATCGGATTGTGTCTCTCGTTCAGTGCCGTGAGCTCTTCCTCCTTACGGCCTCGGACTGCCTCTGCGAGGAGAAACACCTGTCAATCATCCGAGGAACAGTTATGATGTTTCCAGAAGTCATTTCAGCCCCAGGTGAGATTATTTGGAGCTGTGGTTGACATTAGTAGGCTACACTTTTTTGTTGTTGTTGACATTAGTAGGCCTACACTTGCCGTGTTTTTTAAATTATATTTATTTATTAGACATTTAGACAAACATGAAACATTAACAACTGTAAGAAAACATCCAAAAGATAATAACTAGAAAGAAATTAGGTTTAAAATACATAAAAAAAATTACAAAGTGAAACAATAGGCAAAATATATAACTACTATTGATTTAAATGCAAATGAAGGAAATAAACAAATAAATCATTGATTAGTACAGCATACAATTTCAAAATTCAAGAAGATTCAACTTTTTGGCGAATAAGATTGTATCTCTTTTTCTTTTTTTTATCAATACATTGGAGAGACTTCAATACATATGAGACATTTGACCCTAGACTAGACTACAATATGGGTCAATTTTTTTGAAATTGAGATTTATACATCATCTGAAAGCTGAATAAATAAGCTTTTGTTATGATAGGACAATATTTGGCCGAGATACAACTTTTAAAAATCTGGAATCTGAGAATTTTTTGCGTAGGATCGCAAAATATTTACGTTCCATCGATAAACTTTGCGTTATATTTCAATATGCTTTTCTAGCAAAACTATTCCATCCCCCGAGAAACTTTGCGTTCGCTCGTGAAATATTTACGTTCCCCTGATAAACTTTGCGTTATATTTCAATGATTTTTATTGCAAAACTATTCGTCCTCGCCAGAAACTTTGTGTTGTGCTGCACTCACTCACAAAAATAAAGGTTTTATATATTTACAGTAGGAAATTTACAAAATATCTTCATGGAACATGATCTTTACTTAATATCCTCATGATTTTTGGCATAAAAGAAAAATCGATAATTTTGACGCATATAATGTATTCTTGGCGATTGCCACAAATATACCCGTGCGACTCGTGACTGGGTTGTGTGATCCAGGGTCACGTATAAGATCACTTGCCGTGTATTCTCTGTAAGCCGGAGGTCAGCAGGAGGATGCTTATGGCCACGATCAAACATCTGTTCAGCGTCACTCCTTCCCACGGCGTCTCGATCTGGGTCAGGTTCTGGATGGACAGTGCCTTGCGTAACGACGCTGGACAGAACAATAGTGATCACACAGATATAGGTACATTTTAATCTAAACCTAATTAAAGTTTATATGAGCTAGTTACATGCTAATATTACGAACTCCGTAAATATGAGACAGAAGGAAACTTTTTATTTTTGCTTTCCCTTGCAAAACGTTCACGTCCTCACAATATTTACGTTCCCCTTATGAACTTTGCATTATATTTAAATTATTTTTTCACAAAACTATTCCGTCCCTCGATAAACTTTGTGTTCGCTCGCAAAATATTTACGTTCATCGCTAAACTTTGCATTATATTTCAGTGCTTTTTCTCAAAAAATAATTCCGTCCCCGACCTTGAGAAACTTTACGTTCGCTTGTAAAATATTTTCACAAAATATTTACATTCCCCAGATAAACTTTGTTATATTTCAATGTTTTTCCCCGCAAAACTATTCCATTTTCTGAGAAACTTTTGCGTAGGATCGCAAAATATTTAGGTTCCATCGATAAACTTTGCATTATATTTCAATGCTTTTTTCCGCAAAACTATTCCATCCCTCGATAAACTTTGTGTTCGCTTGCAAAATATTTACGTTCATCGCTAAACTTTCTATTAGGCTATATTTAAATGCTTTTTTTTCCCGCAAAACTATTCCGTCCCCGTCCTCGAGAAACTTAGCGTTCGCTTGTAAAATATTTTCACAAAATATTTACATTTCCCAGATAAACTTTGTTATATTTCAATGTTTTTCCCCGCAAAACTATTCAATTTTCTGAGAAACCTTTGCGTACAATCACAAAATATTTACGTTCCATCGATAAACTTCACATTATATTTCAATGGTTTTTTTCATGAAACTATTCCATCCCTAAATAAACTTTGCTCTATATGATTTTTTTCGCAAAACTATTCCATCCCTCGAGAAACTTTGCGTTATATTTCAAATGATTTTTATTGCAAAACTATTTGTCCTCGTCCTCAAGAAACTTTGCGTTCGCTCGCAAAATATCTTCCCAAAATATTTACATTCCCCAGATTAACTTTGCATTATATTTCAATGCTTTTTTCCCACAAAACTATTCTGTCCCCCGAGAAACTTTGCGTTCGCTTGCATAATATTTACGTTCCCCTGATAAACTTTGCGTTATATTTCAAGGCTTTTTTTATTAAACTATTCTGTTGCTCGATAAACTTTGCGTTATATTTAAATGATTTTTTCGTAAAATATTCCGTCCCTCCCTATTTGCTCTCCATCAATAAACTTTCCGTTATATTTTCCGTTATTTTTTTGCGTTCACTCGCAACAGTTTTGTAATGAAAACAATACGAGGTATGAGGAAAAACTATATTCCAGTGCTTTTGTGAGCGAATGCAAAGTTTTTGCACTCCAACGCAAATTTTCTCAGACAAATGCAAACGCTTGTGAGAGAATCCGAGCACTGAAAATATTATTTTCCCTCCCATCTCAATTTTTTTACCATCAACTTTAGCTGACCCTCCTTTATATCCATTAATTATCAGACTTACAAACATTTAACTGCTTATCGTAATTTAAACAAGCAAACCTAACTTTTATGTAGGTAATTTTTTAATGTAATGCATGTCTTAAATTTTATATTCTTTAAAACAATTTTCTACCCCTGTAGGATAGACTAAGGGTTTTCAAAAGGCTAAAAATTGTAAAAAATAAATATAAAAAAACTGATAATAAATAATAATAAAATATCAATTTAACCAAGTAATAATACAAATAAAATTTAACTTACTTAATAAAAAAATATTAAATTAATAAAAAATGATTAACATTGAACTATACTCTAATCTAACATTGCTATTCTAAATTATATTTTTTATTTAAACATACTTTTCATAGGAGTGAACTAGAACTTAATAGACGGAACTAAACACACATAGAAATGGTGCAAATGAGCATGAATTTGTGTTTTGCAGGCGATCCGTGTGACATACTGGCGCCAGAGACCGGATGTTCCCGAGGAATCATCTTCGGGACTTGCTGGACGATCGGAGCCTCCTGTAGGACACAGCAGGTTTATTAATGTAACTGTACACGTGTGTGTTAAAGGTCATGTGCAGATGAATGTGTGTGACCGTGATCTCCAGCTGTCATGTGATATCAGACTCACCTCTCGCAGTCTCCTCTGAGCGTACATCTCTATAAACAACAACACATCACACTCACATGACTATCTTACTGGAGAATAAATACATTGCAGAAATGTTCATGTATAAAAATGCTCAGTGAGACATTTAAAGAGGACCTATTACACCCTTTTATAAAGTCTTGATGTAGTTTCAGGCTCTACTAGAACAGGTTTTCCTGCTTGAATGTTGATTATTTTCCTCATATTCTCCATTGTTGCGGCTCCTCTCTTCCCAGTCTGTCAGTAACGCTCTGTTTACTTCCTGTCTCTATGAAGCCCCGCCTCCTTGAAAAGCACACTGTGCTCTGATTGGTCGGCTGGAGCAGTGTGTTGTGATTGGTCGAGCGCTTCGAGTGTGTTTGTGAAATGTCCCGCCCCTTAAAGCTGCAGTCCGTAGCATTGTCCCTTTTTGTCCCATCTCTGTACGAAATCTGTAACTGCAGTGATTCGCGGAATTATAATCTTTACGTGGGTTGTAAATCGGCATGAAACAGCGCGGATGAACACAGTGTTTTGAGGCGAGTGCTGCTGTCAATCACCGCGCTGTGTGGATACTGTCATTCAGAATCACAGATTCACGTTTTGAAAGCTTGACCAACATAGATTTTCACCGGAAAATGTCTTCTGAACAAGTAAGTAACATCCATTTTTGTTCTGATAAACTAAGGGTGAAAAAGCATTCGACATGACAAGCGATCGTCAGATTTAATCAGCTCGATTGAACGTTACAGCAACCGTGAAAATCATAGCCTACTTTGTTCTCAAATTGTTCATGTTAACAACATCAGCATTGCATGACTAACGTTATTTAATGTGTTTTATGATTACCTGTGTAGTTCAGAATTCATATTCTCCATAATAGCTAAACGAGAAAGGCACAACAAAGGAAACTCCATAACTGTGTGAATTAAGAAAACGTACTGTTACACGATTGAAATATTGAAATGTCTTACTTGTTCAGCAGAAAAAGCCGTCTCTTCTTCTGTTTCGAACCCCTTCAAAACACAGAGTTCACGCACCTCAAAAGCCCCACCGATGTGTACCCTTGTGTTCGCATGAGACGGTTTCTTTCTCTTTCCAACCTTAAATCCGAAGTACGAAGTCTTTTGGGTTTTATAACTGGTTAATCTCCAGTTGACACTGATGATTGTTGTTTGGATCTTTCTGGATCCGCCATGAGTTTAATCATGTAAAGTGCTGCGAGAAAAGCCTATCTCTACATCTCCTCACGCGCAGTATAGCCGGCTAGCCGAAACTCCTTCTTTATGTGTACGGATGTGACGTAATGACGCAAAGACATGCTCGAATTTCCCGCGAAAACCCACCAGTACCACTGGAATTAAAATCATTATTACAAGCTAACCGTTTTGAATCTAGCTATGGCAAGCAGATAGTTTTTGAACACTGGCTGAAGATGTTTTTTTTTAAATAATTAATTTGGATTATTTTTAACTTAAAAATGTTACGGACAGCAGCTTTAAAGGAACACTCCACCGTTTTTTGAAATAGGGCTTATTCACATTCTTTTCTACATTTAGATAGGTGTGCAAATGCATTTTTGTCTCAGTGCATGCATTGTTTTAGTTTGACAGGGTCGGCGCTAGCTTAGCTTAGCACAATGAATGGAATCCTTTGTTGCCAGCTAGCATGTCCTGAATAAAAGTGATAAAAAAAAAAACCCACGTAATTACTTCTTGTGGCCTGCGTATTCACAACGAGTACAATAGCGATGCAGATTATCACTAGGCGATTTCCTAGGCAGATATTGACTTGGGACTATATTAGTGGGAAGCACAGGCGAAGCACTGCTGTTTAGGGGGAAGCACTGCTACTTGGGCGCAGAGATATCACGCAACACATGAAATCCCAAGTAGCAGTGCTTCGCCTGTGCTTCCCCCTAATATAGTGTTTTTAAAAAAAAATTATCACTTTTACTCAGGACATGCTAGCTGGCAACAAAGGATTCCATTCATTGTGCTAAGCTAAGCTAGTGCTGACCCTGTCACACTAAAACAATGCATGCACTGAGACAAAAATTCATTTGCACACCTATCTAAATGTAGGAAAGAATGTGAATAAGCCCTATTTCAAAAAACGGTGGAGTGTTCCTTTAAACCGCCAGTTTAACACACTACTAACTAACTCAACCAGGCCCCGCCCCTTTATTCAGCGCATTAATTATTATAATGAGGAATATTGTGACGTGTTCGTTCCCGGGAGAAACTCAAGATACAATGGAGGCGTTTCAGTAGTTCAGAAACACTGACTCTGGTATAGAGAATTAGGGTACGTTTATACAACATTATGTACTCAAAGCAGGAAAAGTTTACTTTCTTTTTTTTTGTTGTAAAGACGCCAAAGTTGTCAAAATGATCCCGTTCACACACATTTGCAAAAAAAAGCTGTATTCTCTGTGCTCTGATAGACTGAACATGTGATACGCATGCGCATGATGTCACCGTTTTCACAAATTCGTGTTTTTGTCATTTACACAGAGACGATAACGATATCGCTTTCAAAAACTTGCACTTTTAAACCCGTTTTCAAAAGTTCGCGTTTTCAGGCCCTCAAAACAGCGTTGTCGCGTAAATAAATTACCTAAACACATACATTTTTAGTTACAAATGTAAAAAAAAAGCACAATAGGTCCTCTTTAACACAAATTGTTTAAGAATAAATTTACAGGGTTTCAAGTGTCATAGAAAATTTTAAAGATTTAAATTAAAAAATTGTGATTTACAAAACTATTTTATAAATTAGGCTGTGCTCTAAAACATTTAATTAGATTTTTTTAAAGTATAATTAAATAATATTGTCTTGTGAGAGCTAATATATCCCTATGAAATATTTTGTGAATAATCCAAAAAATTTCAGACAACTGGAAAAGCGTAGGCATAGGAATCTTATACAGTTAAGGAGCAATTTACCATAATTTATTATTTATAATTAACATGTAATCTGCAGCACTTTAGAATAAGTTTCCTATTAGTAACATTAACATTGACCAACAATGAGCAATACATCTGTTAGTGTTTATTAATCTTCGTTAACATTAGTTAATAAAAATACAGTGTTAGTTCTTGTTAGCTTTTGTCCGTTAAAACAATATTAACAGATTCAACTTTTGTTTTTAATGATGTATCAGTAGACATTAACTAAGTATTCTTCATTGTTGGTTAAAAATGGAAAAAAAGCACAATAGCTCCTCTTTAACACATTTTTTCAGAATAAATGATACATAGTAAACATCTATTTGCATCAAGAAAGTGCATGCACTAAGTAAGCAAGTCACATTATGCTCTATCTTTAGAGAGGGACGGTGTCGTGTTTCTCGTGTCTGTCAAGGTTGTTGTGTTGTATTATTAGACTCTCTGTTCACTTTAACACTACACATAGTGTTGAAGCCCTGATCTTAATATAGAACAAACACTTTGTCTTGAGTCCTGAGGATTTATATGAATGTTTTTAACAGAAACATGCATGTGTGAATCACGTCTCTGCTTGTTTGCACTGCGTTTGCTCAGCGAGTTCTCTGTACCTGCTCTGCTTCCGCTCCGCGCTTGTCGGATGGGTTTCGGAGGAGGAACGTCTTGCACTGGTTTTCCAAGCTCTTCCTCAAATGTCTCAAAGGTGCTTTCATCCATAACCCACCTGATGGAGAGAGAAAAGGCCCGTAAAACTCCAGATGTGCGATGAAACGTCTCAAACATGCTGAGGTCAATATTACTGGATTCACGGACACTGCTGAAATAAACATTTGATCCGTTCAAAACTTCAATACTGAGACCCTGTGAAATCACACCAGTTAAAGAAATATTCAGATTTTCAAATTTGTGTAAAAATGTGCTAATTAAACTGCTTTAAAACTGTGTATAATTAAAAGCTTTTTCATAATACAGTTTAAAAGCAGCTTTACAGGAACTCGTGATGATACGTTTGATATCTTTATTCCTTATAGTCACAATTATCAGATTAGAGCTGGACGATAATAATAATTGCAACAACAAAACAGTTTAGATAATGCTGGGTTGTTTTAACCCAATTTTGGATCAAATATGGACAAAATTTTTAACCCAAATTTTTTTTTAACCCAATGTTTGAGTTTGTCCATATTTGACCCAAAATGGATTAAAACAACCCAGCATTTTTTTAGAGTGCATATATCGCCTTATATGTGAGTGTACTGTAAGTATAAGGATAAACTTATATATATGCAAATTTACATAAAGAGCAATAAAACAAAGACACCATAAAAAGAAATGAAAGATACATTGCATTTCTATGTTAACAAATGCAATCGTGTATTTCTGTATTTAAGCTTCATGCATTGAAAAATGAACATTTTAAAGATTTAAATTTTAAAATTGTGATTTACAAAACTATTTTATAAATTAGGCTGTGCTCTAAAACATTTATTTTTATTTTAAAAAAAATATATAATTAAATAATATTGTCTTGTGAGAGCTAATATATCCCTATAAAATATTGAATAATCCCAAAAATTGCAGACAACTGGAAAAGCGTATGAATCCTATACATTTAAGGAGGAATTATTAATTTATTATTCATAATTAACATGTAAATCTGCAGCACTTTAGAATAAGCTCCTATTAGTAACATTAACATTGACCAACAATGAGCAATTCATCTGTTAGTGTTTATTAATCTTTGTTAACATTAGTTGATAAAAATACATTGTTAGTTCATGTTAGCTTTGGTCCGTTAAAATAATATTAACAGTTTTTAATGATGTATCAGTAGACATTAACTAAGTATTTTTAATTGTTAGAAGCCTTATTGTAAAGCTTTATATCTATAGATCTTTATACTATACAGATTGATTCAAAGCAACTTAACATTAATAAAATAATGATCAATAATGCAAACAGAGTAAAAACAGCTCTAAAAAAGACAATAGTGTAATTATTCAGATTAATAATTGCAAATGTTTCTTATACAACATCAGTCCTAAAATAACTTCATTGTCCCTTCAGTAAAAACGGTGTCGTGTAGTTAATAACTAATGATCTTTACAAACGGAAGTCAATCAATCAAAACTAACTTTATCTGGACAATAACTTTATTGTAGATGTAAACATCTCTCTGTTACTGTAATCTCCTGTTATCACTGTAAAGCTGCTGTCAAACTCTAGAGTGTTAGAGTGTTAAAGCGCTGTAGAAATGAACGAGACTCGACTTGACAGCAGCAAGTTTCAGTTCAGCATTGAAAATCCCTTTCTAATTATTATGCAAATGTTTCTCACACAACATCATCAGTCCTAAAATACTCATTAGACCTTTGACCCCTGTAACGTAGGCTTACCTGTGTGAAGGTGAGCAGGAGACCCGAGGAAGAGCAGTCGAGTGTGTGAGCGCGCTGATCCCCACACACACACACACACACACACACACACACACACACACACACACACACACACACACACACACACACACACACACACACACACACACACACACACACACACACACACACACACACACACACACACAACACACAAACGACAGACATGCACAGGTGCTCTAAAACAGCGTGCCATTACAGGACACTGATAATTCCCAGGGATGAAATGTGATTTATTTATGAAGCCTGTCAGGAGTCTTTGCATTACAGCGGCATCTGAAATATTCATCACAGAAGGCTAAACACTATAACTATAACCTTTACATCCTTTTATAAAGTCTCGATGTTGTCTAGAACAGGTTTTCCTGCTTGAATGTTGATTATTTCCCTCATATTCTCCATTGTTGCGGCTCCTCTCTTCCCAGTCTGTCAGTAACGCTCTGTTTACTTCCTGTCTCTATGAAGCCCCTCCTCCTGAAAAGCACACTGTGCCCTGATTGGTCGGCTGGATCAGTGTGTTGTGATTGGTCGAGCGCTTCGAGTGTGTTTGGGAAATGTCCCGCCTCTTTCCATAACCGCCAGTTTAACACACTACTAACTAACTCAATCAGGCCCCGCCCCTTTATTCTGCGCATTAATTATTATAATGAGGAATATTGTGACGTGTTCGTTCCCGGGAGAAACTCAAGATATGGAGGCGTTTCAGGAGTTCAGAAACACTAGCCCCGTTTCCATTAACCCTCAAATTCCGCGAATTGAAAATATGCCCAATGGAAACACGTCAATGTCGCAAAAACTCCCATTTATCACAAAAAAGTTTTTACGCTGGCATGAAGTGGTTTTTCAGGCAATTCAAAAAATAAATATTTTACAAAACTGCAATGTAAACAGTTTTTGTGTGTTTACAGTCACCTGACGTAGATGACGCGTGTGTTTGGACAGAATACGAGACAGAGTTCTTTATTAAGTTTTAGTCGCATAACATCGGTTAATGTAAACGCCGTCATTTTGCAATAGTTTTTTGTCGACAGAAAAAAATCACAAAAGTTTTCCACAAATCTGTAATGGAAACGCCTGACTCTGATGTAGAGAATTAGGGTACATTACACGACAACGATGTACTAAAAGCAGGAAAAGGTGTTTTTTTGTTGTTGATGTTTTTGTGTGTACAGATGACTAAGTTGTCAAAAATCATCCCGTTCACACGGATTTGCGTAATTATTAAAATCTCTGTATTCTGCTGTTAGGCCAGTAGATGGCGATGTCACTCTGTGCTCTTGTAGACCAGTGTTGGGTAAGTTACTCCAAAAAAGTAATCCACTACAAGTTACTAATTACTACTTTAAAATTGTAATTTGAGTACATTACTGATTACTGCATGTAAAAAGTAATCAGAGTACTAATTACTTTACTTTCAAGTTACTTTGAAAACCTATTAAAACTACAAGAATACGTGAAACTCAGTTCTTTCCATAATTTAATAGTTATATTATTAGCGTATTGATAGCGGCTCCCTGATGCCGCAAATTAGTTAAAATCTCGTCGAATCTAGAACGAGCAAGAGCGTTTTTATTTATAAGAAAAATTTATACGAATTTTTTTTTTTCTTAACAATACATTTGTAACGCAAGTAACTTAATTTTATTGACATCAGTAACTGTAATCAAACTACATAAATTTTAAATGTAATGAGTTAATACTCTGTTGTAGACTAAACATGTGATATGCATGCGCATGATGTCATCGTTTGCACAAATTTGCGTTTTTGTATGAGACGATAACGATATCGCTTTCAAAACTTGCACTTTGAAACCCATTTTTAAAAGTTAGCATTTTCAAGCCCTCAAAACGCCATTGTCGTGTAAATAAACGACCAAAAACGCATAATTAGTTGAAAATGCTGTTGTCTAAAACGGCCCCTTATAGAAACTGATATAGAAAACTAATAAAAACTACGTAGACCTAATTAAGAAAAAAATTACAAAAACCCCAACAAAATTTCTATATATATATATATTTTTTATATATATATAATTTTTTAGACTTTAAAAATAAAAACTGATTCAAAATATTAATAGTGTCTCAGTGATAAAACAACACTGAGCTGCTGTGAACTTCATCTATATATATCTTTAATATTTTAATATATACACTCTAAAAAATGCTGGGTTGTTTTGACCCAAAATTGGGTTAAAACAACCCAGCATTTTTAGAGTGTACTATAGGAGTTTAAACACAGGAAGTGACATCATTTTGGAGGGAGTAAGTATTGTCAATGAATTTGGTCAATTATGTGATGTTTCCTGGTGTTGTTGCTTTGTGAATAAAACATTGTTTGATCAAATGGATACAAAAATAAAAATAAGAGCAATGACTTTAGCTCATAATCTGTTCATGGAGAGAAACCGGCGTAGAACAAATCTGTCACGTTTTGATGTGTTCTGTTCTGTTTTGTATCTTGTCTTCCCCTGTCTTTTGTGATTTTTGGTTTAGTCCTGTTAGTTTTTCCCGCTCCTCGTTTGTGTCCAATTTTATGCACCTGTTTTCAGTTAATTATCTTGTTTGGTTCAGTGTATTTAAGCCCTGTGTTTTCCCTCAGTGTTTGTCGATCGTCGTCCATGTGTGGTTGTGTGTTTCTGATTTCCTGGAGTTTTGTTCCTGTTTAAGTTTGGAAAGTTTTCATTTTGTTATTAAAACATTTATATTGAAGCTTTCGTGTCCTCGTCTTCAGCACCTGCACAAACCCTGACAGAACGATCGACCTAAACAAAAAAATGGAGAGCTGGAAGCAGGCCTTCGTAGGAACCCGGAGGGCCATATTTCGTGGGACCCGTGGAGGTCGTAGTAGGGGATGTGACCGAGTTCTGGTGGTCCCGAGTCCAGTATGGCCTGAGCCCATTGCATGCACGCCAGAGCCTGACCCGTTTGACGACCTTCCAGAGCTTCTTCCCCCAGAGCCTTCACAGCTGGTCCCGTCCAGCCCAATCAAGCCTTCACCGCTGGTCCCGTCCAGCCCCGAGTTTCCTGATATGCTGGTCCCGTCCAGCCCCGAGTTTCCTGATATGCTGGTCCCGTCCAGCCCTGAGTTTCCTGATATGCTGGTCCCGTCCAGCCCCGAGTTTCCTGATATGCTGGTCCAATCCAGCACGGAGCCCGTTGACCCAGAGCCAGAGCCAGAGCCCGTTGACCCAGAGCCAGAGCCCGTTGACCCAGCGCCAGAGCCAGAGCCAGAGCCCGTTGACCCAGCGCCAGAGCCAGAGCCCGTTGACCCAGCGCCAGAGCCAGAGCCCGTTGACCCAGCGCCAGAGCCAGAGCCCGTTGACCCAGACCCAGAGCCCGTTGACCCAGCGCCAGAGCCAGAGCCCGTTGACCCAGCGCCAGAGCCAGAGCCCGTTGACCCAGCGCCAGAGCCAGAGCCCGTTGACCCAGCGCCAGAGCCAGAGCCCGTTGACCCAGCGCCAGAGCCAGAGCCCGTTGACCCAGCGCCAGACCCAGAGCCCGTTGACCCAGAGCCAGACCCAGAGCCCGTTGACCCAGACCCAGAGCCCCTTGACCCAGAGCCCGTTGACCCAGCGCCCGTTGATGTCAAGTCAGTTCCCGATCATGAGCCTGTCCTCCCCAAGAAAATTTTGGGGGGGCGCTATACGCCTTCGCCGTGGCCGGCCAAAGATCCACGGAGGCCCGAAAAGATAACACCGCCATGGTCACCTGAAGGGTCTGCACCGCCATGGCCACCTGAAGGGTCTGCACCGCCATGGCCACCTGAAGGGTCTGCACCGCCATGGCCACCTGAAGGGTCTGCACCGCCATGGCCACCTGAAGGGTCTGCACCGCCATGGCCACCTGAAGGGTCTTCACCACCACGGCCACCTGAAGGGTCTTCACCGCCGTGGCCACCTGAAGAGCCTGCACCGCCTTGGACGCCCGAGGGTCCCACAGCTCCGCCCTGGACGCCCGAGGGTCCCACAGCTCCGCCCTGGACGCCCGAGGGTCCCACAGCTCCGCCCTGGATGCCCGAGGGTCCCACAGCTCCGCCCTGGACGCCCGAGGGTCCCACAGCTCCGCCCTGGACGCCCGAGGGTCCCACAGCTCCGCCCTGGACGCCCGAGGGTCCCACAGCTCCGCCCTGGACGCCCGAGAGTCTCACAGCACCGTCATGGCCACGCCCACAGCCTGCTCCGCCTTGGCCACGCCCACAGCCTGCACCGTCGTGGCCACGCCCACAGCCTGCACCGTCGTGGCCACGCCCACAGCCTGCTCCGCCTTGGCCACGCCCACAGCCTGCTCCGCCTTGGCCACGCCCACAGCCTGCACCGTCGTGGCCACGCCCACAGCCTGCTCCGCCCTGGAGGCTTCCTGGACCTGCACCATGCCCTCGTCAGCCTCCAGGGCGCCCACCCTTCCACCCCTTTGGATGTTATACGGCGCGAGGACGCGCCTTCGGGGAGGGGGGAGGTACTGTCACGTTTTGATGTGTTCTGTTCTGTTTTGTATCTTGTCTTCCCCTGTCTTTTGTGATTTTTGGTTTAGTCCTGTTAGTTTTTCCCGCTCCTCGTTTGTGTCCAATTTTATGCACCTGTTTTCAGTTAATTATCTTGTTTGGTTCAGTGTATTTAAGCCCTGTGTTTTCCCTCAGTGTTTGTCGATCGTCGTCCATGTGTGGTTGTGTGTTTCTGATTTCCTGGAGTTTTGTTCCTGTTTAAGTTTGGAAAGTTTTCATTTTGTTATTAAAACATTTATATTGAAGCTTTCGTGTCCTCGTCTTCAGCACCTGCACAAACCCTGACAAAATCAAGCCTGATACTTTATGAATGTTTGTAACATTTCTATGTGTATAATTCATCTTTAATGCATCAGTTGCTTAATTATGATACTTTTTAGGGATATAAGTAAACATTTTGTTATCATTTGTATGATAAATGATAACAATTGAAATACTTGAAAATTGTATTATCCCAACAAATGTCTTTTATTGTAATAGGTTTATATAGACCTCCGTCAGCAGATGACACTTTCTATGATCAATTCATTGACATGTTAAAAGAGTGTAATCTTAACAAAGAGCTTATTCTTATGGGTGATTTTAATTTAAACTGGGAAAATAAGGGGAAGAGAAAAAAACTTAAAATAATTACAGACAAACATAATTTGCAACAATTGATTAAAGGCCCAACAAGAATTGCAAAAAATTCAAGCACGGTATTGGATCTTGTCTTCTCAAGTAGACCAGAAAGGATAACAAAAAGCTACAATTTGATCACTGGGCTGTCTGATCACAACTTAACACTGGTGGCTAGAAAACTAACTAAAAATAGATTTAACAATATAATGCCATTTCACACAGATAGTATGTCTCATATACCGAAAAGTAAACAACCTGCATTTGACAGCGAGATCAATGATCTGGTCTGGGATGATATTTTGTCTGCAGATGATGTGGAATATGGTTGTGATTTATTTACAACAAAAATTGAATCTATTAGAAAAAAGTTTATTGTAAAAGTCAAGAGAAAATCCAGAAAGAGAGCTAATCTACCTTGGTTTAGTGACAACTTGTGGCAAATGATGAAGTGTAGAGACTCCGCTTTAAAGAAAGCAACAAAGACTAGAAGAGATACAGATATTTTAATTTATAAAAGTTTGAGGAATAAAGTGGTTAAGGAATTAAGATTAGCCAAATCACGTTTTTATCTCCAAGTAATTAATGAGGCTAAAGGTAATAGTAAAGAAATCTGGAAAAATATTAATAACCTTGTAGGGAGAGAACAACTTCATACAGAAGATATTCAACTCAGAGTGCAGGGAAAGAAAATTGAAGATAAAGTTGAAATTGCCTCTATTTTTAACTCCTTTTTCATCGAATCGGTCCATGAGCTAGGAAATCACTTCAAAAAAAGAGAACCTATAGCACATATTAATAAAGATCAAGGTTTTAATTTAGTGACAACTACTGAAAGACAAGTAAAAAAAATTATTTATTCTCTAAAAAATTAGTTAGATACTTTATTAGTTAGATACTTTAACTCCACCAATCACATATTTAATTAACCTATCGATTACTCAATGCCACTTCCTGAAAACTGGAAGCATGCAGTGATCTCGCCTATTTTTAAATCTGGAGACCGCTATGATGTAAGTAACTATAGGCCAATAAGTATACTACCAGTACTATCAAAGGTCATGGAAAAAACGATCATGAGAATGCATCTAGATAACTGCAATTCTGCCTTAAATTACATGCAATTTGGTTTCAGGAAGAATTATTGTACAGAAACAGCCATTCTACACTTCACAGAAAAAGTAAGAACACAACTTGATAAGGGAGGAGTTGTTGCTGCGGTGTTCTTGGATTTGCGTAAGGCTTTTGACACAGTCAATCATGATGTTCTCATTTCTAAACTCTCTAATTTTAATCTTTCTACCAAAACATTAGAATGGCTCTCAACTTACTTGTTAAATAGGAAGCAGTGTGTTAGAATTAAAAATGTCCGCTCTAGTTATGTTAAAAATACAATGGGAGTGCCTCAGGGATCTGTATTAGGTCCGTTACTTTTTAGTCTTTACATTAATGATCTTCCACAACACTGTAATGGAGTTGACATACAACTATATGCCGATGACACTGTTTTATACACACATGCAAAAAATGCTAAGCTAGCAGCAGAGAAATTAACTTATGCCATGCAAGGTGTTGTGGAATGGCTTGAACAATCTTGTCTTACCTTAAATATTAGTAAGACAAAGGGTATGTTCTTTAGTAAAAATAAGGTGCAGACTCAAACTGCAGATATTTTAATTAAAAACGAAGCAATTGACATAGTTACTGAATTTAAATATCTTGGATTCATCTTAGATTCAAATTTTAATTTTAAGAAACACATTAAGAAAATTAAAGCTGCAAGCAGCATTGAAAGGGCCCTCGCACCCGTGCCATCGCCACCTGGTGGCTTTAGGAAGACAGACCACGGTGGGCAATGTGCATTTAAGTAGATAAATATAGTGGGAGTATGTCAAAGTCAGTTACAAAAATGTCCTTTATTATGGGTATAATAGCATGCTATTAAACATGTCACTTCCTGTTGCCAGCAGGTGACGCTATGACTGTAACTGAATATGAGCATGCACATGTGTTCAGGACAGAACTCTTATCAAACATGTGAAGTTTGGGGCAGATTGAACTTTGCCTTCTTAAGTAAAAACAACTTCCTGTTTCATAGCATTAGCATGCTTTAGCACTTAGCTAAGAATTGCTAGCCTGTTTAACATGTTTATAACTCAATGGCATATTTACTATGTTGCCAGTACTGCATCACACTGTTAAACATGTCACTTCCTGTTGCCAGTAGGTGGCGCTATTACTATAACTGAATATTGTCATGTAGATGTGTTCAGGGCAGGACTCTTATCAAATGTGTGAAGTTTGGGGCAGATTGGACATTGCCTTCTTAAGTAACAACAACTTCCTGTTTCATTTCATTAGCATGCTTTAGCACTTAGCTAAGAATTGCTAGCATGTTTAACATGTTTATAACATGTTTATAACTCAATGGCATATTTACTATGTTGCCAGTACTGCATCACACTGTTAAACATGCCACTTCCTGTTGCCAGTAGGTGGCGCTATTACTATAGCTGAAAATTGTAATGTAGATGTGTTCAGGGCAGGACTCTTATCAAATGTGTGAAGTTTGGGGCAGATTGGACATTGCCTTCTTAAGTAACAACAACTTCCTGTTTCATTTCATTAGCATGCTTTAGCACTTAGCTAAGAATTGCTAGCATGTTTTAACATGTTTATAACATGTTTATAACTCAATGGCATATTTACTATGTTGCCAGTACTGCATCACACTGTTAAACATGTCACTTCCTGTTGCCAGTAGGTGGCGCTATTACTATAGCTGAAAATTGTAATGTAGATGTGTTCAGGGCAGGACTCTTATCAAATGTGTGAAGTTTGGGGCAGATTGGACATTGTCTTCTTAAGTAACAACAACTTCCTGTTTCATTTCATTAACATGCTTTAGCACTTAGCTAAGAATTGCTAGCATGTTTTAACATGTTTATAACTCAATGGCATATTTACTATGTTGCCAGTACTGCATCACACTGTTAAACATGTCACTTCCTGTTGCCAGTAGGTGGCGCTATTACTATAGCTGAAAATTGTAATGTAGATGTGTTCAGGGCAGGACTCTTATCAAATGTGTGAAGTTTGGGGCAGTTTGGACATTGTCTTCTTAAGTAACAACAACTTCCTGTTTCATTTCATTAGCATGCTTTAGCACTTAGCTAAGAATTACTAGCATGTTTTAACATGTTTATAACATGTTTATAATTCAATGGCATATTTAATATGTTGCTAGTACTGCATCACAGTGTTAAACATGTCACTTCCTGTTCCCAGTAGGTGGCGCTATTACTATAACTGAATATTCTCATGTAGATGTGTTCAGGGCAGGACTCTTATCAAATGTGTGAAGTTTCGGGTTTCGGGGTTCGAAGTTACAGCAAATTACTATTTAATTGCAGTAATAGCATGCTTTAGCACTTAGCTAAGTGTTTGCTAGCATGTTTTAGCATGTTTCAAGTATGTTGATAGCATGTTTAGCACTTGCTGGCACTTTTTTATATGTTATTAGGAGTCCACAAAAGTGTTAAACATGTCACTTCCTGTTGCCAGCAGGTGGCGCTATGACTGTAACTGAATATGAGCATGGACATGTGTTCAGGACAGAACTCTTATCAAATGTGTGAAGTTTGGGGCAGATTGGACATTCCATACCTGAGTTACAGCAAATTCCTATTGAATTGCAGTAATAGCATGCTTTAGCACTTAGCTAAGTGCTTGCTAGCATGTTTTAGCATGTTTCAAGTATGTTGTTAGCATGTTTAACACTTGCTGGCACTTTTTTATATGTTATCAGGAGTCCACAACAGTGTTAAACATGTCACTTCCTGTTGCCAGCAGGTGGCGCTATGACTGTAACTGAATATCAGCATGCACATGTGTTCAGGACAGAACTCTTATCAAACATGTGAAGTTTGGGGCAGATTGGACATTGTTTGCCTGAGTTACAGCAACTTCCTGTTTCATGGCGAAACATCAAAATTTGTCAGGCCGCCGAGGACACGCCCTTCGACGAAAACTCAAGATCTTCGCAATTTAACGTCGCAAAGGCCTTAAGATTACACTCACCAAATTTGAAGATGATCAGATTAAAACTGTAGGAGGAGTTCGTTAAAGTACGAGGCCTGAAAATGGCAAAAACTGCACAAAATCTGAGAGGAAGTTCAAAATGGCTGACTTCCTGTTGTGTTTAGGGCTACGCTCCAAGAGACTTTTTTGTAGGTATTGGGCCATTACATGTATGTACCGAATTTCGTACACGTACGTGAAACGTAACGCGAGGCGCACTCCGTTGAACCTTTATAGGTGGCGCTATCGAGCCATTTTGGCCCGCCCAATTTTGAAACGCATATCAGATGTAAATTTTCGCCAGTTCTGACGCGTGTGCAAATTTTCGTGAGTTTTCGTGCATGTTTAGGCCCTCAAAAATGCGATTCATTGCGGAGAAGAAGAAGAATAATAATAATTAAAGCTGCAAGCAGCATTGAAAGGGCCCTCGCACCCGTGCCATCGCCACCTGGTGGCTTTAGGAAGACAGACACCGGTGGGCAATGTGCATTTAAGTAGATAAATATAGTGGGAGTATGTCAAAGTCAGTTACAAAAATGTCCTTTATTATGGGTATAATAGCATGCTATTAAACATGTCACTTCCTGTTGCCAGCAGGTGACGCTATGACTGTAACTGAATATGAGCATGCACATGTGTTCAGGACAGAACTCTTATCAAACATGTGAAGTTTGGGGCAGATTGAACTTTGCCTTCTTAAGTAAAAAACAACTTCCTGTTTCATAGCATTAGCATGCTTTAGCACTTAGCTAAGAATTGCTAGCATGTTTAACATGTTTATAACTCAATGGCATATTTACTATGTTGCCAGTACTGCATCACACTGTTAAACATGTCACTTCCTGTTGCCAGTAGGTGGCGCTATTACTATAACTGAATATTGTCATGTAGATGTGTTCAGGGCAGGACTCTTATCAAATGTGTGAAGTTTGGGGCAGATTGGACATTGCCTTCTTAAGTAACAACAACTTCCTGTTTCATTTCATTAGCATGCTTTAGCACTTAGCTAAGAATTGCTAGCATGTTTAACATGTTTATAACATGTTTATAACTCAATGGCATATTTACTATGTTGCAGTACTGCATCACACTGTTAAACATGCCACTTCCTGTTGCCAGTAGGTGGCGCTATTACTATAGCTGAAAATTGTAATGTAGATGTGTTCAGGGCAGGACTCTTATCAAATGTGTGAAGTTTGGGGCAGATTGGACATTGCCTTCTTAAGTAACAACAACTTCTGTTTCATTTCATTAGCATGCTTTAGCACTTAGCTAAGAATTGCTAGCATGTTTTAACATGTTTATAACATGTTTATAACTCAATGGCATATTTACTATGTTGCCAGTACTGCATCACACTGTTAAACATGTCACTTCCTGTTGCCAGTAGGTGGCGCTATTACTATAGCTGAAAATTGTAATGTAGATGTGTTCAGGGCAGGACTCTTATCAAATGTGTGAAGTTTGGGGCAGATTGGACATTGTCTTCTTAAGTAACAACAACTTCCTGTTTCATTTCATTAACATGCTTTAGCACTTAGCTAAGAATTGCTAGCATGTTTTAACATGTTTATAACATGTTTATAACTCAATGGCATATTTACTATGTTGCCAGTACTGCATCACACTGTTAAACATGTCACTTCCTGTTGCCAGTAGGTGGCGCTATTACTATAGCTGAAAATTGTAATGTAGATGTGTTCAGGGCAGGACTCTTATCAAATGTGTGAAGTTTGGGGCAGTTTGGACATTGTCTTCTTAAGTAACAACAACTTCCTGTTTCATTTCATTAGCATGCTTTAGCACTTAGCTAAGAATTACTAGCATGTTTTAACATGTTTATAACATGTTTATAATTCAATGGCATATTTAATATGTTGCTAGTACTGCATCACAGTGTTAAACATGTCACTTCCTGTTCCCAGTAGGTGGCGCTATTACTATAACTGAATATTCTCATGTAGATGTGTTCAGGGCAGGACTCTTATCAAATGTGTGAAGTTTCGGGGTTTCGGGGTTCGAAGTTACAGCAAATTACTATTTAATTGCAGTAATAGCATGCTTTAGCACTTAGCTAAGTGTTTGCTAGCATGTTTTAGCATGTTTCAAGTATGTTGATAGCATGTTTAGCACTTGCTGGCACTTTTTTATATGTTATTAGGAGTCCACAAAAGTGTTAAACATGTCACTTCCTGTTGCCAGCAGGTGGCGCTATGACTGTAACTGAATATGAGCATGGACATGTGTTCAGGACAGAACTCTTATCAAATGTGTGAAGTTTGGGGCAGATTGGACATTCCATACCTGAGTTACAGAAATTCCTATTGAATTGCAGTAATAGCATGCTTTAGCACTTAGCTAAGTGCTTGCTAGCATGTTTTAGCATGTTTCAAGTATGTTGTTAGCATGTTTAACACTTGCTGGCACTTTTTTATATGTTATCAGGAGTCCACAACAGTGTTAAACATGTCACTTCCTGTTGCCAGCAGGTGGCGCTATGACTGTAACTGAATATCAGCATGCACATGTGTTCAGGACAGAACTCTTATCAAACGTGTGAAGTTTGGGGCAGATTGGACATTGTTTGCCTGAGTTACAGCAACTTCCTGTTTCATGGCGAAACATCAAAATTTGTCAGGCCGCCGAGGACACGCCCTTCGACGAAAACTCAAGATCTTCGCAATTTAACGTCGCAAAGGCCTTAAGATTACACTCACCAAATTTGAAGATGATCAGATTAAAACTGTAGGAGGAGTTCGTTAAAGTACGAGGCCTGAAAATGGCAAAAACTGCACAAAAATCTGAGAGGAAGTTCAAAATGGCTGACTTCCTGTTGTGTTTAGGGCTACGCTCCAAGAGACTTTTTTGTAGGTATTGGGCCATTACATGTATGTACCGAATTTCGTACACGTACGTGAAACGTAACGCGAGGCGCACTCCGTTGAACCTTTATAGGTGGCGCTATCGAGCCATTTTGGCCCGCCCAATTTTGAAACGCATATCAGATGTAAATTTTCGCCAGTTCTGACGCGTGTGCAAATTTTCGTGAGTTTTCGTGCATGTTTAGGCCCTCAAAAATGCGATTCATTGCGGAGAAGAAGAATAATAATAATAATAATAATAATAAACAGAGCAATTCCAAGAGGGTCCTCACACCATCGGTGCTCGGGCCCTAAATATAGCTGCGAGCAGCGATTACGGGCCCAAGCCGGTGGCACCGCAACCCTGGTGCACCAGGGTGGCGGTACCGCCGGCTTTGGCCCTTCATCGCTGCTCGCAGCTATATTTATTTATATATATATATATATATATATATATATATATATATATATATATATATATATATATATATATATATATATATATATATATAAATAAAGCCGGTGGCATCACCACCCTGGTGCCTTTAGGGTTATTGTGCACGACGTGACACAAAATATCTGCTCGCTATTTGCCGAACGGCTCTGGTAGTCCCGCTTCAGCACTGATGATGTTGTAGAAATATGTGCTCTGGTTGGTCTGGATTATTCGGGATTTTTTATTTTATACAGAAATAAGTTATTTATAATTCAGATGAGAATAAAGTTAGTGTTGATTAAAATGAAGGAAAACAAATATATTGATCTGAAATATAGCACATTCATTTTACATTTATTTAGGTTCAATTACCAAACATACAATCTTAATTTAATTTAAAGCAAACTATACATTAAAAATACATGGGTTGTATGCAACATTTTTTTTTATATAAAAAATATATATATATCCAAAAAGACAAGGCTTAAAAACTCTTGTCACTGTAACAGACAATCTCTCTCTACCACAACCACACACAACACAAACCACACACACACACAAACACACACACACACACACACACACACACACACACACACCAACACACACACACCACACACACACAGTCAAGTCACTTTTTAGATGCAATATTGAATAAGCAGAAAAATCTGATTTTCTGCTCTGAAAATATAAATAAGCATACAAATTGAATAAGCACTTTGAATATTCTAAACAGAATAAGCATTAGTCGCTAATGAATAAGTACTAGTACTTAATGGAATAGATACTAATATCTAAAAAATAAGTACTAGTAGCATGAAAATAGAGACTAGTATGTTAAAATGATTAAATGTTAAAACGGCTTGCCATATTGGCTCAGAGAGAGAGAGAGAGAAAATGACATTTTAGATAATAGTACCTATTAATAGATACTAGTATTTATTCAATAAATACTAGTTCTAAGTCATTACATACTAGTACCTATTAAATAGATACCAGTACTTATTCATTAGCTACTAATACGTATTCAAAAGAATATCTAAAGAATAAGCACTACTATCTAAGGAATAGGCACTAGTACTAAAGAATAAGCACTAGTCGCTAATGAATAAGTACTATTACTTAATGGAATAGATACTAGTATCTAAAAAATAAGTACTAGTAGCATGAAAAAAGAGACTAGTAGGTTAAAATGATTAAATGTTAAAACGGCTTGCCATATTGACTCAGAGCATCAAAAGCATCAAACAAGAATATTAAAGTTTGATGCGTTGCCACTGCAACAGTTTCAAAGATATCAAGAATCCCTTCACAGGTCTTCATCTGCAGTGTATTTACATTATACAGATGAAGTTTGAAGCAAATCGGGTAAAAATAAGAGGGTGATTTCAAAGCCTTTAGGAAGTGACACACTTCCTGCTGCCAGTTGGTGGCGCTATAACTTTGACTCACAATAGTCACATCCATGTGATCGGACTCTTACAGCGAACACACTGCTGAAGTTTCATCAAGATCAGTTAATGTATGCTGAAGTTATAACACACTTCCTGTTTCCATTATTCGCCATAAATTCGTTTCCTCGCCACGGCCAAACCGTTCGAGATATCAAAAATCCCTGGCAATTTTTCATCCTCAATGTCTTGACTTCGTGCACACCGAGTTTCGTGGCGATTGGTTGAATTCTCTAGGATTAGTATATCGAATTCCAGGGGCATACGCTTCCAAACAAACGATAATAGCCGACTTCCTGTTGGGCTGGGGTAAAAAGTAAAAGTACAAAGGATATATGAACCGATGAGATCTATATGTGTAGCGAGTTTCATATTATTACATGCAAGCGTGTTTGATTTATGGACCAAGTTTTCGGACCCCGTTCCAGGGGGCGCTGTCGAGCCCCCCTGCCACGCCCGGGTACCAGCTTCAGCCCGGCCCTGATGGCCGCGTTTTCTGACCCGTGTGCAAAGTTTCAAGAGTTTTTGAGCATGTTAAGGGCCCCAAAAGTGCGTAAGAATCTCAAAAGTATCCAAAAAGAATATTAAAGTTTGATGCGTTGTCACGGCAACAGCATCTAAGATATCAACAATCCTTTCACAGGTCTACATCTGGCGTGTGTCTACATTATACACATCAAGTTTGAAGCAAATCGGGTAAAGCCTGTTTGATTTATGGACCAAGTTTTCGGACCCCGTTCCAGGGGGCGCTGTCGAGCCCCCCTGCCACGCCCGGGTACCAGCTTCAGCCCGGCCCTGATGGCCGCGGTTTCTGACCCGTGTGCAAAGTTTCAAGAGTTTTTGAGCATGTTAAGGGCCCCAAAAGTGCGCTAAGAATCTCAAAAGTATCCAAAAAGAATATTAAAGTTTGATGCGTTGTCACGGCAACAGCATCTAAGATATCAACAATCCTTTCACAGGTCTACATCTGGCTTGTGTCTACATTATACACATCAAGTTTGAAGCAAATAGGGTCAAGCGTGTTGGATATATGGACCAAATTGTCGGACCCGTTCAAGGGGGCGCTGTCGAGCCCCCCTGCCACGCCCGGGTACCAGCTTCAGCCTGGCCCTGATGGCCGCGGGTTTTGTCCTGTGTGCAAAGTTTCAAGAGTTTTCCGAGCACGTTAAGAACCCCAAAAGTGCCCGAAAGCATAAAAAAGCATGAAAAAGCTTAAAAAAAAGGAATATTAATGTTTGATGCATTGCCATGGCAACAGTGTCTAAGATATCAATAATCCTTTCACAGGTCTACATCTGGCATGTGTCTACATTATGCACATGAAGTTTGAAGCAAATCGGGTAAAAATAAGAGGGTGATTTAAAAGCATTTTGGAAGTGACACACTTCCTGCTGCCAGTTGGTGGCGCTATAACTTTGACTCACAATAGTCACATCCATGTGATCGGGCTCTTACAACGAACACACTGCTGAAGTTTCATCAAGATTAGTTAATGTATGCAGTAGTTATAACACACTTCCTGTTTCACGTTTCTCGCCATAATTTCGTTTCCTCGCCACGGCCAAACCGTTCGAGATATCAAAAATCCCCTGGCAATTTTTCATCCTCAGTGTCTTGACTTCACGCTGACCGAGTTTCGTGCCGTGTGTTTGAATTCTCTAGGAGGAGTGTTTCACATTCCTTTGCATGCGTTTTCCAAACAAGCCTAAATAGCCGACTTCCTGTTGGGCTGGGGTAAAAAGTTAGAGTGCGAAGTATATATGAAACGATGAGATCTACATGTGTACCGAGTTTCATATTATTACATGCAAGCGTGTTTGATTTATGGACCATGTTTTCGGACCCCGTTCCAGGGGGCGCTGTCGAGCCCCCCTGCCACGCCCGGGTACCATCTTCAGCCCGGCCCTGATGGCCCGGGTTCTGACATGTGTGCAAAGTTTCAGGAGTTTTTGAGCATGTTAAGGCCTCCAAAAGTGTCCAAAAGGTAGAAGAAAAATAATAATAATAATAAAATATAATTAAATATAGCTGCGAGCAGCGATTACGGGCCCAAGCCGGTGGCACCGCAACCCTGGTGCACCAGGGTGGCGGTACCGCCGGCTTTGGCCCTTCATCGCTGCTCGCAGCTTTATTTATATATATATATATATATATATATATATATATATATATATATATATATATATATATATATATATATATATATATATATTAAATAAAGCCGGTGGCATCACCACCCTGGTGCCTTTAGGGTTATTGTGCACGACGTGACACAAAATATCTGCTCGCTATCTGCCGAACGGCTCTGGTAGTCCCGCTTCAGCACTGATGATGTTGTAGAAATAGTGTGCTCTGGTTGGTCTGGATTATTCGGGATTTTTTATTTTATACAGAAATAAGTTATTTATAATTCAGATGAGAATAAAGTTAGTGTTGATTAAAATGAAGGAAAACAAATATATTGATCTGAAATATAGCACATTCATTTTACATTTATTTAGGTTCAATTACCAAACATACAATCTTAATTTAATTTAAAGCAAACTATACATTAAAAATACATGGGTTGTATGCACATTTTTTTTATATAAAAAATATATATATATCCAAAAAGACAAGGCTTAAAAACTCTTGTCACTGTAACAGACACAATCTCTCTCTCAAACACACACACACACAACACAACACACACACACACACACACACACACACACACACACACACACACACACACACACACACACACACACACACACACACACACACACACACACACACACCAAGTCACTTTTTAGATGCAATATTGAATAAGCAGAAAAATCTGATTTTCTGCTCTGAAAATATAAATAAGCATACAAATTGAATAAGCACTTTGAATATTCTAAACAGAATAAGCATTAGTCGCTAATGAATAAGTACTAGTACTTAATGGAATAGATACTAATATCTAAAAATAAGTACTAGTAGCATGAAAATAGAGACTAGTATGTTAAAATGATTAAATGTTAAAACGGCTTGCCATATTGGCTCAGAGAGAGAGAGAGAGAAAATGACATTTTAGATAATAGTACCTATTAATAGATACTAGTATTTATTCAATAAATACTAGTTCTAAGTCATTACATACTAGTACCTATTAAATAGATACCAGTACTTATTCATTAGCTACTAATACGTATTCAAAAGAATATCTAAAGAATAAGCACTACTATCTAAGGAATAGGCACTAGTACTAAAGAATAAGCACTAGTCGCTAATGAATAAGTACTATTACTTAATGGAATAGATACTAGTATCTAAAAAATAAGTACTAGTAGCATGAAAAAAGAGACTAGTAGGTTAAAATGATTAAATGTTAAAACGGCTTGCCATATTGACTCAGAGCATCAAAAGCATCAAACAAGAATATTAAAGTTTGATGCGTTGCCACTGCAACAGTTTCAAAGATATCAAGAATCCCTTCACAGGTCTTCATCTGCAGTGTATTTACATTATACAGATGAAGTTTGAAGCAAATCGGGTAAAAATAAGAGGGTGATTTCAAAGCCTTTAGGAAGTGACACACTTCCTGCTGCCAGTTGGTGGCGCTATAACTTTGACTCACAATAGTCACATCCATGTGATCGGACTCTTACAGCGAACACACTGCTGAAGTTTCATCAAGATCAGTTAATGTATGCTGAAGTTATAACACACTTCCTGTTTCCATTATTCGCCATAAATTCGTTTCCTCGCCACGGCCAAACCGTTCGAGATATCAAAAATCCCCTGGCAATTTTTCATCCTCAATGTCTTGACTTCGTGCACACCGAGTTTCGTGGCGATTGGTTGAATTCTCTAGGATTAGTATATCGAATTCCAGGGGCATACGCTTCCAAACAAACGATAATAGCCGACTTCCTGTTGGGCTGGGGTAAAAAGTAAAAGTACAAAGGATATATGAACCGATGAGATCTATATGTGTAGCGAGTTTCATATTATTACATGCAAGCGTGTTTGATTTATGGACCAAGTTTTCGGACCCCGTTCCAGGGGGCGCTGTCGAGCCCCCCTGCCACGCCCGGGTACCAGCTTCAGCCCGGCCTGATGGCCGCGTTTTCTGACCGTGTGCAAAGTTTCAAGAGTTTTTGAGCATGTTAAGGGCCCCAAAAGTGCGCTAAGAATCTCAAAAGTATCCAAAAAGAATATTAAAGTTTGATGCGTTGTCACGGCAACAGCATCTAAGATATCAACAATCCTTTCACAGGTCTACATCTGGCGTGTGTCTACATTATACACATCAAGTTTGAAGCAAATCGGGTAAAGCCTGTTTGATTTATGGACCAAGTTTTCGGACCCCGTTCCAGGGGGCGCTGTCGAGCCCCCCTGCCACGCCCGGGTACCAGCTTCAGCCCGGCCCTGATGGCCGCGGTTTCTGACCCGTGTGCAAAGTTTCAAGAGTTTTTGAGCATGTTAAGGGCCCCAAAAGTGCGCTAAGAATCTCAAAAGTATCCAAAAAGAATATTAAAGTTTGATGCGTTGTCACGGCAACAGCATCTAAGATATCAACAATCCTTTCACAGGTCTACATCTGGCTTGTGTCTACATTATACACATCAAGTTTGAAGCAAATAGGGTCAAGCGTGTTGGATATATGGACCAAATTGTCGGACCCGTTCAAGGGGGCGCTGTCGAGCCCCCCTGCCACGCCCGGGTACCAGCTTCAGCCTGGCCCTGATGGCCGCGGGTTTTGTCCTGTGTGCAAAGTTTCAAGAGTTTTCGAGCACGTTAAGAACCCCAAAAGTGCCCGAAAGCATAAAAAAGCATGAAAAGCTTAAAAAAAGGAATATTAATGTTTGATGCATTGCCATGGCAACAGTGTCTAAGATATCAATAATCCTTTCACAGGTCTACATCTGGCATGTGTCTACATTATGCACATGAAGTTTGAAGCAAATCGGGTAAAAATAAGAGGGTGATTTAAAAGCATTTTGGAAGTGACACACTTCCTGCTGCCAGTTGGTGGCGCTATAACTTTGACTCACAATAGTCACATCCATGTGATCGGGCTCTTACAACGAACACACTGCTGAAGTTTCATCAAGATTAGTTAATGTATGCAGTAGTTATAACACACTTCCTGTTTCACGTTTCTCGCCATAATTTCGTTTCCTCGCCACGGCCAAACCGTTCGAGATATCAAAAATCCCCTGGCAATTTTTCATCCTCAGTGTCTTGACTTCACGCTGACCGAGTTTCGTGCCGTGTGTTTGAATTCTCTAGGAGGAGTGTTTCACATTCCTTTGCATGCGTTTTCCAAACAAGCCTAAATAGCCGACTTCCTGTTGGGCTGGGGTAAAAAGTTAGAGTGCGAAGTATATATGAAACGATGAGATCTACATGTGTACCGAGTTTCATATTATTACATGCAAGCGTGTTTGATTTATGGACCATGTTTTCGGACCCCGTTCCAGGGGGCGCTGTCGAGCCCCCCTGCCACGCCCGGGTACCATCTTCAGCCCGGCCCTGATGGCCGCGGGTTCTGACATGTGTGCAAAGTTTCAGGAGTTTTTGAGCATGTTAAGGCCTCCAAAAGTGTCCAAAAGGTAGAAGAAAAATAATAATAATAATATAATAATAATAATAAAATATAGCTGCGAGCAGCGATTACGGGCCCAAGCCGGTGGCACCGCAACCCTGGTGCACCAGGGTGGCGGTACCGCCGGCTTTGGCCCTTCATCGCTGCTCGCAGCTATATTTATTATATATATATATATATATATATATATATATATATATATATATATATATATATATATATATATATATATATATATATATATATATATATATATAAATAAAGCCGGTGGCATCACCACCCTGGTGCCTTTAGGGTTATTGTGCACGACGTGACACAAAATATCTGCTCGCTATCTGCCGAACGGCTCTGGTAGTCCCGCTTCAGCACTGATGATGTTGTAGAAATAGTGTGCTCTGGTTGGTCTGGATTATTCGGGATTTTTTATTTTATACAGAAATAAGTTATTTATAATTCAGATGAGAATAAAGTTAGTGTTGATTAAAATGAAGGAAAACAAATATATTGATCTGAAATATAGCACATTCATTTTACATTTATTTAGGTTCAATTACCAAACATACAATCTTAATTTAATTTAAAGCAAACTATACATTAAAAATACATGGGTTGTATGCACATTTTTTTTTTATAAAAAATATATATATATCCAAAAAGACAAGGCTTAAAAACTCTTGTCACTGTAACAGACACAATCTCTCTCTCAAACACACACACACACACACCACACACACACACACACACACACACAACACACCACACACACACACACACACACACACACACACACACACACACACACACACACACACACACACACACACGTCAAGTCACTTTTTAGATGCAATATTGAATAAGCAGAAAAATCTGATTTTCTGCTCTGAAAATATAAATAAGCATACAAATTGAATAAGCACTTTGAATATTCTAAACAGAATAAGCATTAGTCGCTAATGAATAAGTACTAGTACTTAATGGAATAGATACTAATATCTAAAAAATAAGTACTAGTAGCATGAAAATAGAGACTAGTATGTTAAAATGATTAAATGTTAAAACGGCTTGCCATATTGGCTCAGAGAGAGAGAGAGAGAAAATGACATTTTAGATAATAGTACCTATTAATAGATACTAGTATTTATTCAATAAATACTAGTTCTAAGTCATTACATACTAGTACCTATTAAATAGATACCAGTACTTATTCATTAGCTACTAATACGTATTCAAAAGAATATCTAAAGAATAAGCACTACTATCTAAGGAATAGGCACTAGTACTAAAGAATAAGCACTAGTCGCTAATGAATAAGTACTATTACTTAATGGAATAGATACTAGTATCTAAAAAATAAGTACTAGTAGCATGAAAAAAGAGACTAGTAGGTTAAAATGATTAAATGTTAAAACGGCTTGCCATATTGACTCAGAGCATCAAAAGCATCAAACAAGAATATTAAAGTTTGATGCGTTGCCACTGCAACAGTTTCAAAGATATCAAGAATCCCTTCACAGGTCTTCATCTGCAGTGTATTTACATTATACAGATGAAGTTTGAAGCAAATCGGGTAAAAATAAGAGGGTGATTTCAAAGCCTTTAGGAAGTGACACACTTCCTGCTGCCAGTTGGTGGCGCTATAACTTTGACTCACAATAGTCACATCCATGTGATCGGACTCTTACAGCGAACACACTGCTGAAGTTTCATCAAGATCAGTTAATGTATGCTGAAGTTATAACACACTTCCTGTTTCCATTATTCGCCATAAATTCGTTTCCTCGCCACGGCCAAACCGTTCGAGATATCAAAAATCCCCTGGCAATTTTTCATCCTCAATGTCTTGACTTCGTGCACACCGAGTTTCGTGGCGATTGGTTGAATTCTCTAGGATTAGTATATCGAATTCCAGGGGCATACGCTTCCAAACAAACGATAATAGCCGACTTCCTGTTGGGCTGGGGTAAAAAGTAAAAGTACAAAGGATATATGAACCGATGAGATCTATATGTGTAGCGAGTTTCATATTATTACATGCAAGCGTGTTTGATTTATGGACCAAGTTTTCGGACCCCGTTCCAGGGGGCGCTGTCGAGCCCCCCTGCCACGCCCGGGTACCAGCTTCAGCCCGGCCCTGATGGCCGCGTTTTCTGACCCGTGTGCAAAGTTTCAAGAGTTTTTGAGCATGTTAAGGGCCCCAAAAGTGCGCTAAGAATCTCAAAAGTATCCAAAAAGAATATTAAAGTTTGATGCGTTGTCACGGCAACAGCATCTAAGATATCAACAATCCTTTCACAGGTCTACATCTGGCGTGTGTCTACATTATACACATCAAGTTTGAAGCAAATCGGGTAAAGCCTGTTTGATTTATGGACCAAGTTTTCGGACCCCGTTCCAGGGGGCGCTGTCGAGCCCCCCTGCCACGCCCGGGTACCAGCTTCAGCCCGGCCCTGATGGCCGCGGTTTCTGACCCGTGTGCAAAGTTTCAAGAGTTTTTGAGCATGTTAAGGGCCCCAAAAGTGCGCTAAGAATCTCAAAAGTATCCAAAAAGAATATTAAAGTTTGATGCGTTGTCACGGCAACAGCATCTAAGATATCAACAATCCTTTCACAGGTCTACATCTGGCTTGTGTCTACATTATACACATCAAGTTTGAAGCAAATAGGGTCAAGCGTGTTGGATATATGGACCAAATTGTCGGACCCGTTCAAGGGGGCGCTGTCGAGCCCCCCTGCCACGCCCCGGGTACCAGCTTCAGCCTGGCCCTGATGGCCGCGGGTTTTGTCCTGTGTGCAAAGTTTCAAGAGTTTTCGAGCACGTTAAGAACCCCAAAAGTGCCCGAAAGCATAAAAAAGCATGAAAAAGCTTAAAAAAAGGAATATTAATGTTTGATGCATTGCCATGGCAACAGTGTCTAAGATATCAATAATCCTTTCACAGGTCTACATCTGGCATGTGTCTACATTATGCACATGAAGTTTGAAGCAAATCGGGTAAAAATAAGAGGGTGATTTAAAAGCATTTTGGAAGTGACACACTTCCTGCTGCCAGTTGGTGGCGCTATAACTTTGACTCACAATAGTCACATCCATGTGATCGGGCTCTTACAACGAACACACTGCTGAAGTTTCATCAAGATTAGTTAATGTATGCAGTAGTTATAACACACTTCCTGTTTCACGTTTCTCGCCATAATTTCGTTTCCTCGCCACGGCCAAACCGTTCGAGATATCAAAAATCCCCTGGCAATTTTTCATCCTCAGTGTCTTGACTTCACGCTGACCGAGTTTCGTGCCGTGTGTTTGAATTCTCTAGGAGGAGTGTTTCACATTCCTTTGCATGCGTTTTCCAAACAAGCCTAAATAGCCGACTTCCTGTTGGGCTGGGGTAAAAAGTTAGAGTGCGAAGTATATATGAAACGATGAGATCTACATGTGTACCGAGTTTCATATTATTACATGCAAGCGTGTTTGATTTATGGACCATGTTTTCGGACCCCGTTCCAGGGGGCGCTGTCGAGCCCCCCTGCCACGCCCGGGTACCATCTTCAGCCCGGCCCTGATGGCCGCAGGTTCTGACATGTGTGCAAAGTTTCAGGAGTTTTTGAGCATGTTAAGGCCTCCAAAAGTGTCCAAAAGGTAGAAGAAAAATAATAATAATAATAATAATAATAATAATAATAATAATAATAATAATAATAATAATAACCTTAGGAAAACAATAGGGCCTTCGCCCTTTGGGCTTGGGCCCTAATAATAATAATAATAATAATAATAATAATATAGCTGCGAGCGCGATTACGGGCCCAAGCCGGTGGCACCGCAACCCTGGTGCACCAGGGTGGCGGTACCGCCGGCTTTGGCCTTCATCGCTGCTCGCAGCTAATATTTATTTATATTATATATATATATATATATATATATATATATATATATATATATATATATATATATATATATATATATTATATATAAAGCGGTGGCATCGCCACCCTGGTGCCTTTAGGGTTATTGTGCACGACGTGACACAAATATCTGCTCGCTATCTGCCGAACGGCTCTGGTAGTCCCGCTTCAGCACTGATGATGTTGTAGAAATAGTGTGCTCTGGTTGGTCTGGATTATTCGGGATTTTTTATTTTATACAGAAATAAGTTATTTATAATTCAGATGAGAATAAAGTTAGTGTTGATTAAAATGAAGGAAAATAAATATATTGATCTGAAATATAGCACATTCATTTTACATTTATTTAGGTTCAATTACCAAACATACAATCTTAATTTAACTTAAAGCAAACAATACATTTGAAATACATGGGTTGTATGCACATTTTTTTTTATAAAAAATATATATATATCCAAAAAGACAAGGCCTTAAAGGGTTAAACTCTTGTCACTGTAACAGACACAATCTCTCTCTCTCTCTCTCCTCTCTCTCTCTCTCTCTCTCTCTCTCTCTACTCTCTCTCTCTCTCTCTCTCCTCTCTCTCTCTCTCTCTCTCTCTCTCTCTCTCACACACACACACACACACACACACATGCAAACACACACCACACACACACACACACACACACACACACACACACGTCAAGTCACTTACATTTTAGATGCAATATTGAATAAGCAGAAAAATCTGATTTTCTGCTCTGAAAATATAAATAAGCATAAAAATTGAATAAGCACTTTGAGTATTCTAAACAGAATAAGCACTAGTCGCTAATGTATAAGTACTAGTACTTAATGGAATAGATAATAGTATCTAAAAAATAAGTACTAGTAGCATGAAAATAGAGACTAGTAGGTTAAAATGATTAAATGTTAAAACGGCTTGCCATATTGGCTCAGAGAGAGAGAGAGAAAATGACATTTTAGATACTAGTAGCTATTAATAGATACTAGTATTTATTCAATAAATACTAGTACTAAGTCATTAGATACTAGTACCTATTAAAGATAGCCGTACTTATTCATTAGCTACTAATACGTATTCAAAAGAATATCTAAAGAATAAGCACTAGTATCTAAAGAATAAGCACTAGTCGCTAATGAATAAGTACTAGTACTTAATGGAATAGATACTAGTATCTAAAAAATAAGAACTAGTAGCATGAAAATAGAGACTAGTAGACTTGATTGATGATTGATGATTAAATGTTAAAACGGCTTGCCATATTGGCTCAGAGAGAGAGGGAGAGAAAATGACCATATTCAAACCAAAATATCTAACTTCCTCTTGGTCTGAGCTAATGACAGTTAATTAGAAAGTTGTCCAGGTTGATCTGAACAATATGCATACCTGTGTCTGTCGAGTTTCATGCAATTTCAAGCATGCTAAGAGTCTCAAAAGCATCAAACAAGAATATTAAAGTTTGATGCGTTGCCACGGCAACAGTATCTAAGATATCAATAATCCTTTCACAGGTCTACATCTGCCGTGTGTTTACATTATACACATAAAGTTTGAAGCAAATTGGTTAAAATTAAGAGGGTGATTTCAAAGCATTTAGGAAGTGACACACTTCCTGCTGCCAGTTGGTGGCGCTATAACTTAGTCTCACAATAGTCACATCCATGTGATCGGACTCTTACTGTCAGGGTTTGTGCAGGTGCTGAAGACGAGGACACGGAATTTCCATATAATAGGTTTAATAAACAAAATGAAACTTCCAAAAATGAAACAAGAACAAAACTCCAGGAAATCAGGATTTACACACAACCACACATGGACGACGATCGACAAACACTGGGAGAAAACACAGGGCTTAAATACACTTGAAATGATAGGATAATTAACTGAACACAGGTGATGAAACTGAACACAAACGAGGAGCGGGAAAACTTAACAGGACTAAACCAAAAACCACAAGGACAGGGGGAAACAGATCTCAAAACATTAACAGAATACATCAAAACGTGACACTACCTCCCCCCTCCCCGAAGGCGCGTCCTCGCGCCGTATAACATCCAAAGGGGTGGGAGGGTGGGCGCCCTGGAGGCTGACGAGGGCATGGTGCAGGTCCAGGAAGCCTCCAGGGCGGAGCAGGCTGTAGGCGTGGCCACGGCGGTGCAGGCTGTGGGCGTGGCCACAACGGTGCAGGCTGTGGGCGTGGCCACGACGGTGCAGGCTGTGGGCGTGGCCAAGGCGGAGCTGTGGGACCCTCGGGCGTCCAGGGCGGAGCTGTGGGACCCTCGGGCGTCCAGGGCGGAGCTGTGGGACCCTCGGGCGTCCAGGGCGGAGCTGTGGGACCCTCGGGCGTCCAGGGCGGAGCTGTGGGACCCTCGGGCGTCCAGGGCGGTGCTGGCTCTTCAGGTGGCCACGGCGGTGAAGACCCTTCAGGTGGCCGTGGTGGTGAAGACCCTTCAGGTGACCATGGCGGTGCAGACCCTTCAGGTGGCCATGGCGGTGAAGACCCTTCAGGTGGCCATGGCGGTGAGGACCCTTCAGGTGGCCACGGCGGTGAGGACCCTTCAGGTGGCCATGGCGGTATAGACCCTTCAGGTGGCCATGGCGGTGTTATCTTTTCGGGCCTCCGTGGATCTTTGGCCGGCCACGGCGAAGGCGTATGGCGCCCCCCAAATTTTCTTGGGGAGGACAGGCTCATGATCGGGAACTGACTTGACATCAACGGGCGCTGGGTCAACGGGTTCTGGGTCAACGGGCTCTGGGTCTGGCGCTGGGTCAACGGGCTCTGGCTCTGGCGCTGGGTCAATGGGCTCTGGCTCTGGCGCTGGGTCAACGGGCTCTGGCTCTGGGTCAACGGGCTCTGGCTCCGGCTCTGGGTCAACGGGCTCTGGTTCTGGGTCAACGGGCTCTGGGTCAGGGTCAACGGGCTCTGGCGCTGGCTCTGGGTCAACGGGCTCTGGCTCTGGCGCTGGGTCAACGGGCTCTGGCTCTGGCACTGGGTCAACGGGCTCTGGCTCTGGGTCAACGGGTTCTGGCTCTGGGTCAACGGGCTCTGGCTCTGGGTCAACGGGCTCTGGCTCTGGCGCTGGGTCAACGGGCTCTGGCTCTGGCTCTGGGTCAACGGGCTCCGTGCTGGATGGGACCAGCATATCAGGAAACTCTGGGCTGGACGGGACCAGCATATCAGGAAACTCGGGGCTGGACGGGACCAGCATATCAGGAAACTCGGGGCTGGACGGGACCAGCATATCAGGAAACTCGGGGCTGGGTTCAGGCTCTGGCGGGCAGGCGACGGGCTCAGGCTCTGGCGGGCAGGCGACGGGCTCAGGCTCTGGCGGGCAGGCGACGGGCTCAGGATCTGGCTGGATGTGGCTGACGTGAACCCCAGCCATGGGAGCCTTCTTTTTGGCCAATCGTACCGATATCAGTGGGGGATCAGTCATACCGGATATCATCCGGGGAAGTCCAGGGACCGATCTGGCGGCAGGGCTGATGCGGTGTGCAGGCTCTGGTGGGCAGACGATGGGCTCTGGTGTGAGCGTGCAGGTGATGGGCTCAGGCGTTGGCGTGCAGGTGATGGGCTCAGGCGTTGGCGGGCTGGCGACGGGCTCTGGTTGGATGGTCTCTGGCTGGAGTGGGAGATCCTCCAAGTGGTAGCTGGATCCACAGGCCCACAGCGTGTGATCCAAAAACTCCAGGAAGGATAGATTGAGGTCCCTTACCAAAATTATCTGGGCGAGAGGGTCTCTTAGTCCACCCAGAAACTCTTTTTCAACTCCTCCTCATCCCATCTCACATCATCATACAGCTCAAGGTATAGACCAGCGTATTCCTCGAGTGAGCGCTCCTCTTGGAAAAGGATTGGGTTTTTGAAGGGGCTCACCTCTTTTTTCCTCCTTCTACCCATTTTGCTTTTTAAGGGTCGATCGTTCTGTCAGGGTTTGTGCAGGTGCTGAAGACGAGGACACGGAATTTCCATATAATAGGTTTAATAAACAAAATGAAACTTCCAAAAATGAAACAAGAACAAAACTCCAGGAAATCAGGATTTACACACAACCACACATGGACGACGATCGACAAACACTGGGAGAAAACACAGGGCTTAAATACACTTGAAATGATAGGATAATTAGCTGAACACAGGTGATGAAACTGAACACAAACGAGGAGCGGGAAAACTTAACAGGACTAAACCAAAAACCACAAGGACAGGGGGAAACAAGATCTCAAAACATTAACAGAATACATCAAAACGTGACACTTACAGCGAACACACTGCTGAAGTTTCATCAAGATCAGTTAATGTATGCAGAAGTTATAACACACTTCCTGTTTCCATTATTCGCCATAAATTCGTTTCCTCGCCATGGCCAAACCGTTCGAGATATCAAAAATCCCCTGGCAATTTTTCATCCTCAATGTCTTGGCTTCATGCACACCGAGTTTCGTGTCGATTGGTTGAATTCTCTAGGATTAGTATATCGAATTCCAGGGGCATACGCTTCCAAACAAACAATAATAGCCGACTTCCTGTTGGGCTGGGGTAAAAAGTAAAAGTACAAAGGATATATGAATCGATGAGATCTATGTGTGTACAGAGTTTCATATTATTACATGCAAGCGTTGTTTGATTTATGGACCAAGTTTTCGGACCCAGTTCCAGGGGGCGATGTCGAGCTCCCCTGCCACGCCCGGGTACCAGCTTCAGCCCGGCCCTGATGGCCGCGTTTTCTGACCCGTGTGCAAAGTTTCAAGAGTTTTTGAGCATGTTAAGGGCCCCAAAAGTGTGCTAAGAAATCTCAAAAGTATCCAAAAAGAATATTAAAGTTTGATGCGTTGTCACGGCAACAGCATCTAAGATATCAACAATCCTTTCACAGGTCTACATTCTGGCGTGTGTCTACATTATACACATCAAGTTTGAAGCAAATCGGGTAAAGCCTGTTTGATTTATGGACCAAGTTTTCGGACCCCGTTCCAGGGGGCGCTGTCGAGCCCCCCTGCCACGCCCGGGTACCAGCTTCAGCCCGGCCCTGAGGGCCCGCGGTTTCTGACCCGTGTGCAAAGTTTCAAGAGTTTTTGAGCATGTTAAGGGCCCCAAAAGTGCGCTAAGAATCTCAAAAGTATCCAAAAAGAATATTAAAGTTTGATGCGTTGTCACGGCAACAGCATCTAAGATATCAACAATCCTTTCACAGGTCTACATCTGGCTTGTGTCTACATTATACACATCAAGTTTGAAGCAAATAGGGTCAAGCGTGTTGGATATATGGACCAAATTGTCGGACCCGTTCAAGGGGGCGCTGTCGAGCCCCCCTGCCACGCCCGGGTACCAGCTTCAGCCTGGCCCTGATGGCCGCGGGTTTTGTCCTGTGTGCAAAGTTTCAAGAGTTTTCGAGCACGTTAAGAACCCAAAAGTGCCCGAAAGCATAAAAAAGCATGAAAAAGCTTAAAAAAAGGAATATTAATGTTTGATGCATTGCCATGGCAACAGTGTCTAAGATATCAATAATCCTTTCACAGGTCTACATCTGGCATGTGTCTACATTATGCACATGAAGTTTGAAGCAAATCGGGTAAAATAAGAGGGTGATTTAAAAGCATTTTGGAAGTGACACACTTCCTGCTGCCAGTTGGTGGCGCTATAACTTTGACTCACAATAGTCACATCCATGTGATCGGGCTCTTACAACGAACACACTGCTGAAGTTTCATCAAGATTAGTTAATGTATGCAGTAGTTATAACACACTTCCTGTTTCACGTTTCTCGCCATAATTTCGTTTCCTCGCCACGGCCAAACCGTTCGAGATATCAAAAATCCCCTGGCAATTTTTCATCCTCAGTGTCTTGACTTCACGCTGACCGAGTTTCGTGCCGTGTGTTTGAATTCTCTAGGAGGAGTGTTTCACATCCTTTGCATGCGTTTTCCAAACAAGCCTAAATAGCCGACTTCCTGTTGGGCTGGGTAAAAAGTTAGAGTGCGAAGTATATATGAAACGATGAGATCTACATGTGTACCGAGTTTCATATTATTACATGCAAGCGTGTTTGATTTATGGACCATGTTTTCGGACCCCGTTCCAGGGGGCGCTGTCGAGCCCCCCTGCCACGCCCGGGTACCATCTTCAGCCCGGCCCTGATGGCCGCGGGTTCTGACATGTGTGCAAAGTTTCAGGAGTTTTTGAGCATGTTAAGGCCTCCAAAAGTGTCCAAAAGGTAGAAGAAAAATAATAATAAATATAGCTGCGAGCAGCGATTACGGGCCCAAGCCGGTGGCACCGCAACCCTGGTGCACCAGGGTGGCGGTACCGTCGGCTTTGGCCCTTCATCGCTGCTCGCAGCTATATTTATATATATATATATATATATATATATATATATATATATATATATATATATATATATATATATATATTATATATAAAGCCAGTGGCACGCCAGCCTGGTGCCTTTAGCGTTATTGTGCACGACGTGACACAAAATATCTGCTCGCTATCTGCCGAACCGCTCTGGTAGTTCCGCTTCAGCACTGATGATGTTGTAGAATTAGTGCGCTCTGGTTGGTCTGGATTATTGGGGATTTTTTAATTTATGCAGAAATAAGTTATTTATAATACAGATAGAGAATAAAGTTAGTGTTGATTAAAATGAAAGAAAACAATTATATTTATCTGAAATATAGCACATTAATTGTAAATTTATTTAGGTTCAATTACCAAACATACAATCTTAATTTAATTTAAAGCAAACAATACATTTAAAATATATGGGTTGTATGCACATAAAAAAAAAAAGAAGATATATCCAAAAAAGACAAGGCCTTAAAGCAGTGGTTCTCAATCTTGGTCCTATGGGTGCCACTGCTCTGCACATTTTATATGTCTCCTTTATCTGACACACCCACTTCAGTTAATAAAGCTCTTTCCTAACGAGCTGATGATCTGAATCAGGTGTGTTAAATGAGGGAGACATACAAACTATGCAGAGCAGTGGCTCCCTAGGACCAGGATTGAGATCCACTGCCTTAAAGGGTTAAACTCTTTTCACTGTAACAGACACACTCTCTCTCTCACACACACACACACCACACACACACACACACACACACACACACACACACACACACACACACACACACACACACACACACACACACACACACACACACACACACACACACACACAAGTCACTTACATTTCACTTACATTTTAGATGCAATATTGACGGTTTTTTCTGTTTCAGCAGCGAAAATAGTTAAACAAAGATCACAGCAGAACCATTGCTCATCTCACAGCAAACATGTTTTCTCATTACTGAATGATTCAGCATTTTGGACAAATTGGTTTACTCAAAGATTCAATTAGGGTTGTGCCGATAGACGATATCATAGTTAAGCCAGCATCGCGACCCCCCCCCCCCCCCCCATGTTTCCATGGTGACGCGTCATGCTTGGCACGTGATTCACCACAGCCAAAATAGCGCTGTATGACATGTAACGTTAGCGCTTTTATTTATAAATATTAACAAACCTGGTTACCATGTCATCAACTATCTTCTATTCTGATTCTCAAATGTGTGTAAGTGAGTTTGTTTTGTCTTTTTAAAAAACAGTTTCTCCCGAAATACATGGCCGGTGAACTGGGAGAAGAATAGAGTTAACTTTATAGTTACTTACACTGTGTGTCTGATATGAATAAAATCCGTCGGCAAATATATTTGAATGGGTTGTTATTGCTGCTTCCATAGACACCATTGTGTATTTTACAAACTATAAATGTATTGTTTTGCTATAAATTATATGCATTTAAATGTCTGAAACCTAAAATAAACATTATGTGGTTAAAACACTGAATAGTTGTGATATAATATGACAAGCACTGAACGCGTCTGTCTCTGGCTCAGCGCCAGCCACAGCGCGAAAGCACAGTCTGGATCTGGCTGCTCTGTCACGTGTACATTGTACATCATGTACATTCGCTCCTAGTGGTCAGCTGCTGCAGACTCAGAGCGTGCCGAAATCAAAATGGCTGATGAGATGTAGAGGAAAATATCTCCGCGTTGTGCCTACGCCCCTTAGCTGTTCTAAATCCACTGTAAAACAAGGCTTTGCGGGGCTTATTGCTTAAGTGAAAAATTAAAACGTTAGCCCCGCCCCTCCTCCCGATATCATCGTCCATCGCGATGTTTCACTGTACACATCGTCTGATGCCAAATTGGTAGACATCGCAAACCCTAGATTCAATGACCAATCCATACCTGTCTCATTCATGAATGACTCAGTCGTTCGAACGAATCGTTTGAACGAATGAATCAATGACTCGCTCATTAAGACGGTAGCCTGGCGACACCTAGTGACGGTTCAGTGTTATGTTTAAAATTATCATTCTTTCCAACGATTTTTAATTGACTCATATTTAAAACAATCTCATAACATCTTTTAATGCATTGTTATTTTTCAATGTAAATGATGTAATTTGATCAGCCCTACCTAGGGTAACAGCCATATAGTATCTTATTATTCTAAATAATTGAATTTATTGATCAAATTTACAAATTAAAATGAAAGATGAAGCATACATTTAATAAGACTGGACTAGGGGTGCCTTGCAGATATTACAATTATGCACTTTTAAATATACCATTGCCACCCACCGTCAATTTGGTGTGTGTGTGTGTGTGTGTGTGTGTGGGTTGGTTTGTGTGGGTTGGTTTATGTGATCTATGAGGACACAAATTTGTATAATGACGTGTATTACACTGGTATTACAACTTATGGGTGGTTTATGAGGACATTTCAAAAGTCCTCATAAATCAAATGGCTTGAAAAACATAAAAAACAATGTTTTATTAAAAAAATTTAAATGCAGCATGTCTGTTATATGCCTTTATTATAAAAAAACGTATTTAAAAAATACAAGGCTTAAGACATTTATTTTCTTTTTTAATGAAGGCCAAACCACACAGCAGTGAAATGGTTAATCTAGCCCCACTCCCCCCTCCCCCTCCCCCTCCCCACACTCACAGACACACACACAGAGAGCAGGCGCATAGCCCCACTCCCCCTCCCCCTTCCCACACTCACAGACACACACACAGAGAGCAGTCACAGAGACGTAGGCTCAGAGAGAAATGACCATATTCAAACCAAAATATCTGACTTCCTCTTGGTTGTTACTAATGACTGTAAATTAGAAAGTTGTCTGGCTGGAGGAGAACTATATAAATACAGATTTTTGTAACTCTAGATGAAACTAACCCCCCCACTTTTGTCAAAAGGTGGCGCTACTGAGTCCCTGCACCACGCCCGTTTCTGAAACTATGCACATGTCACCTGGCTAATAAATGTGATCTGTCTGTCGAGTTTCATGCAATTTTAAGCAATTTCAGGCATGCTAAGAGTCTCAAAAGCTTCCAAAAAGAATATTAAAGTTTGATGGATTGCCACAGCAACAGTTTCAAAGATATCAAGAATCCATTCACAGGTCTTCATCTGCCGTGTATTTACATTATACAAATGAAGTTTGAAGCAAATCGGGTAAAAATAAGAGGGTGATTTCAAAGCATTTTGAAAGTGACACACTTCCTGCTGCCAGT